>FWCC01000237.1:0-370359 GCA_900169235.1 Zarea fungicola | reverse complement strand
CCCCCCACACACCCCCGACCAAGCCAGGCATTGGTCTAATAAGTTACTACGTAGTTAGCCAGGTAAAGATTGTGCCGTCAACCTCTCCTGGCCGGCCTTGCGGCCGTCTATCTCCTCGCTCAGTGCTCCGTTCATGATGAAATCCTGCGGCTAGTCCTCACCTCACTCACACCTCACACCTCATACCACAACTTAGTACCAAGCCACGTAAGGATTCCGTAACTTTCGCCATCTTGACGCTCTTCGCGATGGATGCATCAGGATCCTTACCACTTACATTGCTGCGGCTCCATTCACCAAGACTAGCGTCCAGGGCCAGGGTGGCTTGTCGATTGTCCCATCCCATCATCCTCTTACTTGGTTGTTCCCCTGGACCTCGTTTTTATTAGTTTCTCGGCTGGGCTGGCTTCCCGTTTCCGCCCACCTGCCGCAAGCTAAGCAAGCCAGCATTTTCACTGCCTGATTGCCCACAGGTGCTAACAACCCCAGTGCTGCGAATTGGGCCTGTCGAGAAGTTGGACTGATCCACCACCAACGGCTCCCCCTGTCCCTGTCCTGGCCGTCGACCAGCCGGAAGAAGCAACCCTGGCAGCCCATCAGCCATCCATCAGCCGTTCCATGCATCGTCGCCTTGCTGAACCCCTTTTACCAGGCTTTTTTTTTTTCTCCCCCCTTCCTCCTCCTCTTGGGGCCCTGCAGATTCTCCGTCTCCATTGTGCAACTGGGTCCTGTATCTAGCGACACGCAGGCTTGTCCTCTTTATTGGTATTCTTCTTCGCCTTCCTCCTGTCCTCCACCACAGCCTACCTGCTACCTCTCTTCTTCCCACCAGTTCGCCATCCCCCACGACACCCTCTTTCTCATTTCTTGCTGCAAATTAGGCTGCGAGTGTTAGAATCTGGTTTATTCTAACTCTCCGGCCTCTCCCGTTCCTTCTTTATACTTCCACTCAGCCGTTCTCTTCTTTCGTGGCTGGCTTGTTGCGGCGGCTCGTGAACAAAGCACTGCTCTCAAATCGAAGCGCAATTGTTCACCACCATCTTTCGATTCACACACCTTCAACTCTTGCGCAGCCAAGGCAACAGCGATTTTTCAAGCCTCACACTATTAAAATAATCATGCACGACACGTCCCCGCCTGCTCACAACTAGCATTGTCAACACTGAAACGTCCTCCAGACACAGGCCACCCCCCACAATTCTTTGTTACTATTACTTTGCCTCCCATATTCCACACAAGGTGCCTTTTAGCTACAATATCGAGCTACTATTACCTGACTGCTGCTACTACGGCTTTTCGCCACTCCTATTACTTGCTGCCCTGACTCTCCTTTTCTGCACCCTACTTCTCCATGTTCAATCGATTCTATTCCAAAACCCACCCTCAGTCCAACCCAGGCTACAACCAAGACAGTTTCAGAGACAATACCAGACCTGGCCACGCTGCTTCCAGCGATCCCTGGGCTGCCGGTCCCGCGAGACATCGTCCAGACTATTCAGAGGGTGAGCTCCTTGTCCCAGTGGCATCTCGATCGCTATTCAGTCCTCTATTTGCTACGCCGGTAACGTTTATTTTGTTTTTGCAAATGCTAACCACGGCGACGTAGGTGGGCCACTGCACTCGCATCCTACAGGTGTCTTTTCTCGCGGAAGAGGGCCATCGGTCGAAAACAACACAATGGCGAGCACCGCTGACCGGAGTCGCTTGCGCCGGGAGCGGACATTCGTCGGCAGTGAATGTGCTGTCTGCGAGGAGCCTCTCGAACACACCTTGCAAGGCGAACGAATTCTCCAGTTCTCATGTAGCCATGTGTCCCATGAGGCTTGCTTTTACGAATTCATTAAAGAGTTTGAGTCCCAGTACTGCCCGACATGCGACTCACCTCTGCACCTCGATACGAGCCGTGGCGGTAATATCATCGACATTAGTTCGTCTTCCAGACGCGCAAATGAATTGGCGCAAGGCACTAATTCTCATACAGACAAAATCAGTAACATGGTTCGTTCAGCTGGCAGCGACACTCGCTCCCAGCATACACCTACCCCGACCTGGGATAGCCAGACCATTATGAGACCGCCGAGTGTCGACAGCGCACAGCGCCGACTTGCACAGCAGCAGCAACCGCAGTCGCAGCAACAACAACAGTCTCAACCCCAACCGCAATTGCAGACTCAATTGCAACCATCCACAGCCAGCGGAAGGGAAAGCGCGGCCCGTAGTAGCATGCGCGATAGTCGAGAGAATCTCTCAGATCGATACCTCCCCTCCAGACACACTCGCAGTGACAGCGAAGTGACTGGCGTCACTGGTGTAACTTCATCCAACGGCTACCCCGAGACGACACAAAGCGGTCCTCAATGGCGACATGACTACGATGTACAGGCAATGGAAACATCTCCTGGCAGTCCCCAACGGGTTCTTACACGTAATCCTATTCCTTCGCCTATGGTCACAGTTCGATCCGAATTTCCTACAATCAACAGGTCCCGTCAGCAGCAGTCGCTCACTTGCCTAATTACCATCGAGGTACCGGATAACAAATGGAAACCTGATCCCGAGGATCTTGGCCCAAACAGCGTTGCACGTCAACCCTCCCTTGGTCGCATTGACGATGTTGCTGCTTATGTTGCGTCTCCGCCTCAACCCGCGCCTTCGCCGGCGCCTAAATTCTACCCGTACGAGTCACCAGTCGCTCTAGAGGAAGCAACACAGAATCTAAAGAAGCGCGTGGAGAGTTGGCATGGCTTGGACTTTGGACGATTTGGTCTGCTCCGACTATATGGAACTCTTCATGTTGGCAAGGACAAGCAGTCGTGGCAAGAGCTAGAATGCTTTCTCTTTGGTGAAATGCTCATTTGTGTCAAGGAGAAAAAGATTGCTGCCTCAGGTCAGCCGCAATGGGATGAGAACGGCAACCCCCGCAAAACTACTCGATGCACGCTCAAGGGCTCCATCTTAATTAAGAAGCATCTCAAAGATGTAGTCGAGACGGGCAACATTGATGAGAACATCCTCACCCTCAGTCTCTCTGTCAACGAACTACCACAGTTCCATCTTCGCTTTCAGAATCGCAATCAACTCAAATTATGGAATCAGGCACTGCTTGACCTCAATGCTGTCGAAACTTCCCCCATTCGAAGCCCTGAGTATGAACGTGCCGACATGTCGGAAACTGACGAGGAGGCGGACTGGCAACGTTCACGGCCCCAGAGAGTCTCATCTACGACCTCGTCTTGGGGTCCCAAATCTGTCACCACTGCTCCCACAGAATATACCAACTTCGCCGCAAAGACCCCACGGATGCTCGCATCAGTCCATGTACCTATTGATGTCGTAGTAGTTGTGCCCATCTCCTCATCTATGCAGGGTGTCAAGATCAACCTGGTCCGCGATGCACTCAAGTTCATGGTGAACGCATTAGGCGAGCGCGACCGCATGGGCCTAGTGACATTCGGTTCTGGTGGCGGTGGTGTTCCTATTGTCGGCATGACAACGAAGGCTTGGCCAGGCTGGACTAATATTCTTGGTTCCATCAAACCTGTAGGTCAGAAGAGCCATCGCGCGGACGTAGTCGAAGGTGCCAACGTCGCCATGGACTTGCTCATGCAGCGCAAGCACAGCAATCCTCTCGCCACAATCATGCTCATCAGCGATGCTTCAACCTCAGACGCTGACTCGGTCGACTTCGTCATTTCGAGAGCCGAAGCTGCCAAGATTACCATTCACACTTTCGGCCTAGGAATGACACACAAGCCAGACACCATGATTGAGCTCTCGACTCGAACAAAGGCATCGTATACATATGTCAAGGACTGGATGATGCTTCGTGAGTGCCTGGCAGGCTGCTTGGGATCCATGCAAGCCCTGTCTCATCAAAATGTCAAGCTTAAGCTTAAGCTACCGGAAGGTTCACCGGCCAAGTTTCACAAAATTAACGGCGCACTACAAACGACCAAGCGAGCTACTGGCCGCGACGCCGAGGCTGCTCTTGGTGACTTGCGGTTTGGTGACAAGCGAGATATACTGGTTCAACTCATCATTGCGCCGGATACCTCCTCTCAGGAGCAGCTGCCTCAGGACGCCTGGGACAACATTGTCTCCGGACTCGAGGCTCTCGGTGGCCCTGTAGATAATGATGGAGAGCGAACGTTGTCCGTCGAAGAAGTACCCTTGATCCAGGCTGACTTGAGCTGGGGTGACATACTTCGTGAAGGCAGCGTCACCCAGATGCCGCGCCCATCTCTTCTTGCCATCACTATGCTCCCCTCTTCGGGCCAGAAGAAGTCGTGGGGTAACTCGCCGCCTATCCCTCCTCACCCCAGCATTGTGCAGCGTAGAATGGAGCTGCTTACCTCGGATATGCTTTCACGCGCATTGACACTAGTCGGCCGAGGGCAGCATGATCGAGCCTACACACTGCTCAACGAGACACGTTCTATTCTGAAAGGCCTTGGCAAAGGCGGCCTGCCACCTGTGCCTGCCTCCAAGTCTACACCATCGACACCACATCCTGGTAATGACGCCTCTCCTATCCATGCTGGAACGCCAGACCGCAAGCGCAGCCCTTCGCCCCCGACCTCTACCGCATCGTCCGCTGGAAACGGCGGCATGCTCGCATCTGCCCAGATGCGCCACACAAGATCTGGTGAGGGCTTGGCTCTTGGCACTGGTATTGATGCGAACACAGTGTCAGCACTTGATGCTGAACTTGAGAGCAGTCTCGAATGGATAAACCATCCTGCTGTTTTTGGCCGCGATAGTCGCAAAGCTGTTTTGCAGGCTATTGGTGTCATTAGTTCTCAGCGTGCTTTCACATTCCGCAGTCCCATCGAAACCCTTTGGGCTAGCCGTGTGACCGGAATAAAGAAACTTTCTGACAAGAGCCGAGAATGGCGCGAGGAAGGGGGTGGTGAGGGCGGCATCATGGAGGAGGCATGAGTGTTGTCACCTGGCGCTTCGCGTAAGCGTCGGCGGCACTCACTGTTTCCTATCAACCGTATTATTATTAGCCACGAGCGCGTCCTCTCTTGCATTTGAAGCCTATTACGATGACCCAATAAATATCATCAACACCCGTTACGACACAGTCATGACTACACAAGACATTCATTATTAGCCAAAAATGTGGCGGAAATTCCTACCAGTCGGCCTTACCAGCTCAACTACTAGACTTGTTATTATTCGGTGTATTTTCCTTTGGTTGGCTTGTTCATACGTCCTTATACCCGCTTGGGATGTATTATGCGATATGATTAGCTTTTTTGCTGTTGTTAATTTTTGGATTCTTGCTCGCTGTTTGTCCAATTCTGGACTGCTATGTTCCTTTGTATTTGGTTGGTCCTGGGAAAACTGGTTCCTAGTCGGCAAATCTATTCCTTTCTACGCTTGATATCTTTTTGGACATGAAAAACAATTTCCTTCATGCATTTTCCAAACTCTTCTGTACGAGACTAGAAGATCTTGACCCTGATATTGATTAATTCATCGTCTTTGGCTCACCGTTTATATTTGATGCTTCTTGACTCCTTTATTGCTCGGGATATGTCCTCTTGATATGTTCTGCTTCATGGTTGATCCCGTTTGCAAGAAGAGTCTATGGTTTGCTGGAGTTTTGGGCCTTTTTACCCAGATAGTCTACATTTTGAGAGCAGACGACTGCAATTGCAAAGGCATTGCAGCTGTACACAGTTCCTGGCAATTATTTCACTTTTTCGTTTCCATTATGCGATGCTGTAGCGTTAATATCTTCATAAATAGTTGGACTTCTTTTGGTCCTTGTATTCTTAATATGTGAGTTCTTCCGTGTCAGGAGAACAGTCTAGGGACTTTGGTTTCTTTTTTCTATCAACCCTTTTCTGGCCGGCCAGATTCACCGCCCTTTCCTCCCTCCCTCTCAAAATCCAGTTTTTTTAATGTAGGTATTGCTTCCTCGGGTTTGTGTACATTTGTCTTCCTTTCCTCTTCCATGCAGCATGCAATACAGTTAGTCCTCATCCCAGTTCTACAGAATGTTAGCAAATATCGTCCTAGTCTTGGAGCCAGAGGAGTCTTCGTTTTTCAGGTTATACTTACAGGGTTGGGGCCTGGAGGCTTGGGACCACCTGCTTGGCGGGCGACAATAATCTGATCAACCGACAGAACAGTACGGGCGGCCTCTGTGGCGAGCTTGATCGCCCAGTATTTGGGGGCTAGCAAATCGAGGATACCGTCTTCCTGGGCATCAAGAATACCAGTACCGTTTGAGTTTTCGACATCGACACCAGTATCACCGTCCTCGTCCTTGTGGTGGGCAGCATATAATCTGGAGAGAACCTCGGTGGCGTCGAGGCCGCAGCTCTCGGCAATTGTGCGGGGGATGACCTCGAAAGCCTCACCGTACTTCTTGATGGCATACTGGCTCAGGCCGGGTGTCTTGTCGGCGTGAGCCTGGATCTTGGTACTGAGCTGAATCTCGGTGGCGCCGGCACCAGGTACCAGGCGGGGATCCTTGGTGATGGCCTTGACCACATTGACGCCATCATCGACGGCGCGCTCGAGGTCGTCGAGATGGTTTTGCGTAGCGCCGCGCAAAACTAGGGTAGCTGTGCGGGTAACCTCGTCTTCTTGGCGGAAAACGGTGACACGGTCGCCTCCAATCTCCATGGTCTCTACAATGTCAATGTTGCCTGTCTCATCGGGCATGGGTGCACCGAGACGGGCGAGCGGTGTGGCACCAACGACGCGGCATACTCTGCGGAGATCAAACTTGGAGAGGATTTTGATGACGAGGATACCAAATCGGTTAAGGTAGTGAAGGGCAAGGTCGCCAACGCGGTCACCGCAGACGACGACGCGGATACCGGCATCGAAGAGCTCCTTGATGGCAGTCTCAAGCTGGTTCTCCTCACCCTTGGTAAAGTCCATCATTTCCTTTGCGTTGTGTAGTAGAACAGTGCCCTTGGTCTCGGTCTGGCTGGTATCAATAGGGCAGGTATAGACGGCCACCTTGGCCCGGTGGGCCTTCTTGACAGAACCGTGAGGCTCCTTAGGGAAGACCATGCCGCGGACAACACGGCTCTGCTCCAGGCTACCGCCCATAATCTTGACGACGCGGATGTTGTCAACATTGAAGTTGGCAGGGTTCTTGGGCAGAACAGCCAGGACCGCCTCGGCGACGAGATCTGCGAGGGTGTCTTCATTGCCGCTCTGCTTGCTGGCAATAACCGTGCGGAGAGCCTTGGTGAGCTCTTCTTGGTCGCGAATATTCTCAACATTGTCGACGGCAAGCTGCTCGAGCATGTCGAGGGCAAACTTTTGTGCCTTTTCGTAGCCAAGAACAATATCGGCCGTCTTCAAGCCCATACGAAGCAGGTCCTCTGCCTTGCGAAGCAACTCGCCGGCAAGGATGATGACAAAGTTTGTAGCATCACCCATCTCGGCCTCCTGCTGCTGCGAGGCCATGACGAGAAGCTTGGCAGCGGGGTGGACGACGTCGAGCTCGCGGAGGATTGTTGCTGCGTCGGAGGTGAGGATCATCTTCTGGAGGTGGTTTATGACGACCTTGTTGCGGCCGTAGGGACCGAGCGAGGTCTGCACAGTCTGGGCAATGGCCCTGCAGGCATCGATATTACGGAGTACAGCGCCATCTTCGGAGTCGTAGCTATAGTTCAAGAATCTCTGGTTAGTTTTTTTTTTTTTTTTTCCTTCATTCGAGGAGACGAGACGATTCTCTTGGAACAACGTATGGCGGGGCATAGGGGTCGTGGGTAGAAAGAGGTTTGGGGAGGGAGCTAGGCGCGTACTTGTTGTAACCCTGCTTAAAGAGACCCGAGTTGGGTGCTTGGGGGATATTGAGCGACATGACAACGAAATCGACTTGCGTCGAGGGGTGAAGCGGTGACGGGGTAGTGTCGTTGCTTCAGAGGTGGTGATGGCGTTTCCAAGAGCTTCCACCTGGGAGCCGCCATAGAAAATCTTGGGAGTGGATTTGTGTGGTTCTTGCTGGTATGGAGGGGGCGGCGTGTTGGTGGGCTGCCTGCTGGTATGGCGGGACTTGAGTACACATACAGTTTTGGTAGTAGAACCTGGTACACGCTACTTGGTTGCTGCCATCTTGTCTAGATTTGCCTTTCTGCCTGGACTTTGGAAGAGTAGTTACGATTGACATCATGATGCTGCCGCAAATGTATAAAACTTGGTTGATTCTGATTTAAGCATGCTTTCGTTTTTTAATAGATATAATGATTATTTCGAGTTTTCGATGTTTCTGTTACGCTTTACCATGCTTTTTCATCTCGAAGCAAGGTGTAAGTAGCGGTTGCTTTTATGGAGTGGCCTACCCGGTACTTATGATGTTCCTGTAACAATATTTACTTAGAAGCCCGGCAAAAGTGGAACAAGAGAGCGATCAATTATCTGAGCGTACAATATCGTTATGCTGGTAGCAGTAATAACTAAGCTTAAGGCCAAAAAGCCTCGTACCTCTATCGGACCCGTATCGTGGCCCTTTCTTGTAATGCGAGGGCTGGCTGTGGCTTAGTCATCAAGCCTCACAGCAGCGCTATGCGTTACAGTTCCACCAGCCTTGTGTTCATTCCGTTGGAAGAGTAGCCAAGAGCTTGTAATTTTGTACCTCTGAACTTGAGGATTATTTTGATTGTGGTGTCTGGTTTTATATAGTCTTGAGTGTGGTGGAATTCTGCTGTGGTGAATAGGTCTGTGCCAATTGTCAGTAGCAAAGTGGCGGCTTATATATGACTGCGGCAGCAACTGCAACAAGTCTTGTAGGTAATTCGCAGCTGTACAAATTAACAACGATAGTCTCTAGAGTAACGATGATACTCCCATGACACGGATTAAAATAATAACAGAAAAGGGCAAACAGCGATACTGCCAACCCCATTCGCAAACAAGAAGTCTACCAATCTGGCTTACACTACAAGCCACACAGGCGCTCTCAACCACCACTACAGGCTGCCTGGTTACTTCATACAATTAGGCGAACCGAGTACTGTCAGCAAGTACCGCCGTCCTGCGCCAGCAACGCCAAAGGGCGACACCAGAGCTTAACCCGTCGTCACCCCCAAACAAGTTTTTCCTCCCTACTCGGCCGCTCATTCCCATCATACCATTACACACACGATCCATCACTGATCACCTCCACTGGCATCTGGATCCTGCGATTGCTAGCAAGCATCTTGCTGGAATTGCACAGAAGCGCCAGCCACGCTCCCTCCGCATACCAAGAACCCGCAATTGCTGCTAGACACGCAATGCCACCACAAACAGGTCAGCTCCCGTTCTGTTGACGACCCCCTACCCGCCTACCACCCGCGTACGAAACAATCCGTTGCACGGCTATTCGCTTGAAGATAGCAATACACTTGTCCTGCCGTTCCTCCAAAGCACATTCTTGCGACTCTAACACTAGCCACTACCGCAACCAACTTCCCTAACTTCCCTCTTCGACACAGTTGCCGCAATGGCGCAGAAGCGAAAGATTGCAGAAACTGACATTGAGTCGAAATCAGCCATCCCTCCGTCACTCCCACCGTCGGTCGAGGAAGCATACCGACGAAAATGCGTTCAGCTCAAGAACCGCACGAACGAAGTCGAAGACGCCAATGATGCCGCACGACTCCGGCTCACGCGCATCAAGCGTCAAGTTGAAAAACTGCGCATTGAGCGCGCCTTCCTCCTCGAACAGCTCTCCAAGCGCACGAGTACCAACGTCGAGGACTCAGAGGGCAGCCCCAGCCCGCCACCCACGGTAAGCTCGCTACAAAAACTTGACCCGCGCTGCTTCGGCCCGTGCAGTTTTCCGGCAAATATGGCCTGGCCGTCAAGACCATGTCCAGACTATCATACTAACACCAGGAAGCAGCCAAATGACAAACCATTGCGCATAAAGCGTGGTCACCGAAAGGTCTCTACCATTGTTGAGGACGGCAGGGAAGACGGCCAACCCGACTCACCAACGCAAGACGCGAGTAGCCGAGGAAGCAAACGTGCCAAGGGTGCCAACGGTGTTCGCAGGTCAATCAAGCCCGCCAAGACCAAGACTGCCTTTGACCTATACTGTGATGACACGCGACCCATCCTCGAAGCCAAGAATGCAGAGGATATGAACATCGAAGACGAGCTCACCAAAGGTTGGGAGGAACTTGCCGAGGCTGACAAGCAATCATACCAGAAAAAGGCCGAGAAGAATGAAATCAAGGATGAGGAGGAAAAGGAAGCATCACCTGAGCCCGATGTGGACCATGAAAAGGAAAACAACGATGACAAGGATGATGAAAAAGACGACGACAGGGACGACAAAGATGACGCCAAAGCCGCGGACGGGGAGGAGCGCAAGGGCGATGGTGAAGGCGACGGTGAGGATGAGGATGTTGAGATGGCCAACTACGACACCGAAGAACAGTAGGCAGAGATGGATTAAGGACGGATCAACATTATCAAGACTTTACAGGGATGACAGGCGGGCATTTGTACTTTTTGGCGTTTGATACTGTTTGTTCTATTTTTGGCCCCTAGTCGAGTAACGATTTCGCAAATTTGCATACTGGAACATAAGCAACGAATAGCTCACTTTATGTATGGCAATAGTCTTGCGTATCTTGTTTCTATCCTCGCTGGTCCAAGTATGGGAATGCGCTGTGCAGGCCCCTACCCTGAGATTTCCCCCAATTTGTAATAAAACATAGTAACTGTAACAAGAATGGAAATTGGTGGATTAAAAGACAAATGTCGTGAAAAAAATAGCAGTGGTACAGTCGCTATCCTTAAAAAAAAAAAAACCCCCCGTGCCGCGCCAGAAAACAAGTTTGCGAAAGAGTGCCGCTAGTGTTGCCCTACTCACCAGCATATAAATCAACAATAATATTTATTCCAGCAACGACAATCTCCATTGCAATCAAGACGATGACTAAAAAGCGAAAAAGAAAAACGGTTAGCAAAAGTACTTCTTGGAATATTTGGGATTGCGCTGCAGCTTATCGAGGCGCAAGCGATGCAGATACAGGCAAGATAAAACAGCAGACGTACCAATCCATTCCAGCTTCTCGCCGTGGCCGTGACTTAATTGGTCCTTGAGCACGGCCAAAAGGTCTGCAATGACGTCCAGGCGCTCCGTCAAGAGGCCAACGCGCTGGTCCATCTCAAGGTAGCTACGGACGGCCTGGTAGACGGGCTCAAGTTGCGGTTCGACCCAGAACAGCTCGGGCGTGTCCAATACTGAGCCGTTTAGGTGAATGTTGATGCGGAGAATAAAGAGCTCACCGATCTGCATGTTAATCTGGGATCTGCTCAGCGCAATCTTGCCGGTGAGGGCAATCTGGGTTGGGATATCCTTGCATGTCTCGACGGTGGATGAGATGAGTTCTTCAAACAAGGATGTCTAAACCATAATAACGGTACGTTAGCGACATGCAGACTTGCTGGTTACTTGCGAGGCATTGCAAATCGTACCTTGACACTCTGCGCCAGGGCATGTGAGATGGCAAGCTTAGTCATGTAGTTGTTCTTATCCCGCAGAGTGATGAAGTCGTTGTAGATGCGCGCTTGGTACTCTTTGGTGTAGTAAAAGTTAAACTGCTCCGTCTCCACGTCGTCCGGAGCGAGTTTCTCCAGCTCAAATTTGGAAATGTACTTGAGGAACCTGGCCTCCTCGATTTCGGACATGCCCCATATTACAACGACGCCATAGTCAAAAAGGAACACTTCGGGCGTGTGGACCTGCGTGTCGAAATCAGGCACTGAATTTATGCCGCCAATGTCGCCGTCCATGTTTGCCCCGAGAAGGTCCTCGTCTGTGATCTGATCGGTGCTGATGTCGTGTTCTGACGCCGCAAACTCGTCACCGTAGCCCGAGTCGTGACGGTCTGGGGCGAGCGAGACAAACGAGTCGTCGGTGCCACCAGTTGAGTGCCGACGCTGGTACGACATGACAGGGTCCCGACGTCTACGACGGCTGCCGCCGCCGCCCGCTCCAGTCGGTTCCTTGGTGGCGTATGCGTAGGGTGTGTATATGCACTCGTCAATGAGCTTCGGATTGGCGCCACGCGACTTGCCACGGCCCTTGAGGAACCGCATCAGGCCGTCCATGTCGTAGCGGTTGGCTGTGCAGTAGGCCGTCACGCGTGGCAGCTTGCTTCTGTCCGACTTGCCCAGGCGGGCGGCGTCCCTGCGCGCCGTGGGGTCCTTGATGCGCGTGTACTGCGAGTATACATCGCGGCCACTCTCCTCATCCTCCTCGTCCTGGTCGAGCTCCAAGTTCGGCAGCAGTTTCAGCTTCTCCGTCTTTTTGGTGCTGCGCTGAGGGCCGAGCTTGCCCCCGAGAGGTGCCGCACCCAGTGTCGGCACCGTGCCCTGGCTGTTGCGCCTGCGCAGTTTGTTGTTCAGAGCAGCGAGAATGGGCGGGCCGCCCGCGGTACCCAACGCTGCTGCTCCCGCACCAGCTGTTCCGGTGCCGGCTGCGCCAGCGCCGCTCGACACACCGACCGCGATGCTGCTGGGCTTCGTCGGGACTATCCGGGTCTCCGGCTCAATTGTTCGCGTGACGGGGTTAGCGCTGAATGTGACATTGCGTGCTGCTTTCGGTCGAGACTCGACGGTCGGTAGGAGCGGCGCTCGTTCGCTGTTGGATGAGATTGTGGATGAATCCATGACGTACGAGGATGTTTCTAGATGTATTTTTTCTTTCTTGGTATAGCAGTAGCTCTTCCTCTCAATCGACGTGCCGTATCACTCAATTAATCGTACACATAGCTGAAATTCAGGAAGATGGGCGACGTAGATATAAAAGACTGGAAAAAGGAAGGGAAACGCAAAGAAATACTTAATGGGTCGTGTCACTGCTTGTGAAGCGTTTGTGTTGATGAATGATGTTAATTGCGCCCACTTATAAGAGCAGCGACGCCTTGCCATATTCGGTGGCCACAGTGCTGCTCCACCAGTCTGAGCGCAGCCAGGCAGCTATCGTCGCCCGTTCTTTATTTTACTTCAAATGGTGAAAATAGACGGTGGGAGTATGAGAGCACCGGCAAGTATGCAATTAATGATTGCCAGCCACAATATTTAAGCTGTCACCTGGCTGCCGTGTACAAAAGCATATCATCTGGTATCCTATCACTATAACCATGCATATAGAACCTCCCAAGAGTTTTCACGCTACCTACTTTGTACGTTGCATAAAAAATAATAATAATAATCCACTAATCGCAAGCAGCTTCATGTAATGGGTCTAATGATTTATTTCTCAATCGTAGAGACATCAAAATGAAAGCCGGCAGCGTCAACTCGGTCAATGTACGACTGTCCAAGGCAGGCAGGGGTGTAGATACCACCATCCAGTTTCACATCGTCCTGCAAAACCGTAACGGCTGCTTCGGACATAAGTATAGCGGTCACTAAATTGAATGAGTATAGAAGTCGAGCGAGCGCATCACAAGAGCGTTCAACTTACAAACATATAAGCTACCTTCGAATCTTGCTTTGACAAACGCCTTCTCTTTGATGTCTTCGTCATCAGGGATAGCAATGCCGCGGTATTCCACTGATTCCTTGGCTCTGGCAACTTCATCTGGGCCGTTACCAGGTTGAGTAACAAAGCCTCTAAGTAGACGGCGAACCGGCGGTAGAAAGGCGAGTACGACAGAAGCAAGGACCAAGCTCCAATGGATGTAAAACCCCTTGAACCAACTGTCGACTTTCATATACTGCTTCCAAACAAACTTGTCGCCGTAGAATTCTGCTTTTCGGGATGGAATCTCGGGTAGTAGCCCCCAAGTGCGTTCTACAATAGCGGCATCGGTTGAGCCCGCCACTGAAGTTGTAAGTCGGCCCAGATTCGCATGCCTGTGAGAGCCAAGAAATGCATGTGCAATCGGTAATTTCTGCCTTTCAGGTTTTTCAGTGTGAGGAGTCGGCGACAGCGCGTATGGTGCGTGGGCTGCGCGTAGCTCCTTGAGAGAAAAGACATCAAAGATGCCAAGTACTGTCGCCAGAGTACCACCTGACGGCGCTCCGCTACAATCATCAGGTCAGTATCTTGCTTACCTGATATTTGAGAAAGTTACGTACTTGAGCTCGTGAATAGAGATGGTGACTTCCTTGGTATCGGCATCCAGCTCCTCGCGGATATGGTCGGCAAGCAGCCAAGTGGTGAGGTCCGACGGTGCAGACTCAACCCCGATCTGAGGGATCATAATTGCGCCAGAGTCCTTGGCAACATCTTCATACATTTCGATCATCTTGGCTACCCAAACTGATTCACCAGTCACATCAAAGTAGTGAGTGCCAGCCTCGGCGCACGCCTTGAAGACCGCTTCGCCGTACTTGCAATATGGTCCTACAGTGGAGAGGAGCACCTTGGTTTTGATGGCGAGGGCCTTGAGGGCCTCCGCATCGCCAATTTCGGCGAATTCAATCGCTGTGAAGCAGAAGCTCGCGTTAGCAGGCTTACCAAGTTTGAAAATAACACTATGTGGTGGGCGAGGCTATCAATATACCGGGTGGGGTGCGGTCTCTATTGAGTTTTTTGCAATTGTCAACTACAGCCTGCAGTTTGGCTTCAGAGCGGCCGGCGACAGCCCATTTGATGTTGGTTGGAAGGTTTGAAGCAATGTGCTCGGCTGTGAATTTGCCAGTATACCCTGCTGCGGCATCAGTGCTTGCTGCAGATGTATGAATGTAGCTGCTTGGACAAAGTACCTGTAGCGCCAAAAACGACAATGTCATACTGTCTATTCCGCCTGCGGGGTGCCATGTTGTCAATTGATACTACCCGATGACTAGTAAATATATGATGCGTGCTGGCAAGGTTGTAGAAACTGGTGTTGACAATGAGACGCGCTTCGGATCGGCAAGGTCAGGGGACTGGTATGGATCTGGGAAGGCCTCAATGATGCGCGCAATACGACGGCTGCAGGAAAGGTGCTTCTAGCGCTAAGTTACTGGTTTAATATTAAAACCTAAATCAAGGAAAAATAAGACGAAGATTTACAGAGTCTCGAATCGTGTATTCTACGGGTTAATTAATTCAAATCACGGCGCCATCGACGCAATAGGGAATCTTGGTGGCGGGATGGCCCAGCTCTCCAAATCTTCGAGGAGGAAGGTGTCCACACAGGTAGACCTCGGTAGCCTTTACCATGTTTATTTCATCCCAGAGGCCCGAACGGGTGGTAGCTATACCTCATTCGATAGAGCCCATCATGTGACCTACCACGTGACTTAATTAACTTTTCTCTCTGCTCCGTGAAGGTGTGTACCCACCCACACAGGCCTCGTTGAGATTTCGCTTGAAGCCCACCCACAACCACTCACGTGCTTGCCCTAAGAAAATCACAACTCGCGACTTTCCCAGCACATTTTGGTGGACTCAGTCTGGATAGCCATTTGCACTCACACCTCAACACCCCAAATCTCACACAACCGCCAAAATGACCAAGCGCACGAAGAAGGTCGGAGTTACGTATGTATACCAATGAGTTAACATGTATTAATTGAATCGTTTGCTAACCGATAATACAGCGGCAAGTACGGTGTTCGGTAAGTCGACGAAACCCCCAAAAATTATATCCCCGCCCTCGATGTTCGATCCTACGAAAGCATTTCTTCCTCGTCCAACTCGTCCTCGGCAATCCAGTATGCAAGGCCAGCAGCAAAAGTGAAGGCGTCCTCCTGTCTGATTCCTGCCGCGACAACTAATTACCTGCCGAGCGATGTCTGAAAAACGCGAGTCGAGTACTATATGACAGTGTCGCCGACCTGCTTCACACATCGCCTAGTTGATGGACAGCCCAGCAGACGAATTAGTGGCACGAAAAATGCATCGAAACGATCGAACGTCAAAGGGCAACCAGTGGAAGCGCAACTACTAACCGCACTGCCTACAGTTATGGTGCTTCTCTGCGTAAGCAGGTCAAGAAGATGGAAATCAGCCAGCACGCCAAGTACACCTGCACTTTCTGCGGTAAGGTGACCGTTCGTCGTCAGTCTACCGGTATCTGGAACTGCCGCTCCTGCAAGCGCACCATGGCTGGTGGTGCTTACACCGTTGCGTACGTTCTATCTCTATACCTGCACGACAACTTTTGGCAACCTGTAGGAGAGGAAGAGGGGAGAGGCTATCAAGTTAATAGTGCAAGGACCAAGCGGGATGTAATACTAACGAGTTCACAGTACCCCTGCCGCTGCCGCTATGCGCTCGACTCTCCGTCGTCTGAGAGAGATTGCCGAGGTTTAGAGGGGACGAGGAGTTGCTTGGGAGAGGAGACGGTTGTAGAAAAAAAAAGCGCTATCTGGGTGGATATTCACGGCATTTGCTTTTTCGGTCTGGTGTACGGGGAAACATGGATTTGCGTGCCTGCACTACGAAGTCGACGAATTGTATGTTCGACAAACTCGGCTTCGACCATAGGAGGTCAAGTCGGTAAAGCAATGAAAAAAACAAAAAACTTTCACGACCAAACACGATTTTCTCTTGTCTCTTTTTGCAGTGAGGGGTCATTGGCCTCGATGTGACTTGTTGCTAATTCTGAAATTTGGGTATCATTTGGTGGAGATTACCTCTTTTCTGTTCCATGTCGGTCTCCTAACTCGGACCCAGCGTGGATGCCGTGACGGCGAGTGGCAGAGGGACGATGGTGAGAAGACAGCGCATCGACGAATGCTATGACAGCAAACAATATATCCGAGGCAGACATGATCTACTCCTCATTGGCTATGACTCGCATTTTCTTGGGGGGGAAATGGCTCCCTGCTGACACAAAAGTGCATCGATCGGATAGATCCAGGGCATTCCAACTTTCTGGCGAGAGTATTGATTCTCTTGGCCGCGTACAGTCTTTGCCACGGGAGCGTGGCTGTCCTGGCGACTCAATTTGCCACGTTGGAAGCCTAATAGTAAACCGAACATTCCCCACCTGGTTGAGTGACACGGAAGAGGCTCTCTAAATGTTGCCTTGGACTAGCAGAAACGCCAGCATCGTAAATATTACGAGTTCCTCTTCTCTGTCATTTCAAGCTTCAAGATGGGACAGGTGTTGCTGTTTTTGTAGAATTGGACGAAGCCAGCCCGGCAAAGTCGCATTGGCAGCCAAGTAACAAAGTGCCTGCCGCTCCTTGCCCACAAGTTGTCAGCTTGCGCAATAGTGTGATTGATGATCTCTGGCATGACTGGCAGCCATCCCTAATCCCCCACCAGTATGAGGCGAACTCAGTCATAGTAGGGAGTACATGAGTCTGGAATTTACAAATTTCACTGTCATACCTATTTGAATTATTAGGCATCGAGCAGCACGGTGGCTTCCAAAATGAGAATGGCTACCTATTATCACCTGCGTACCTAGCGTTCAGAAGCATACTCCGCTTCCCTGTACCGAACTAAAAACTACTAGGTACCTACTACTATTGTGATTATGTACGTATCTCCTCCCTGCCTGCTCAACACAACACAGCATCACCTCAACTTCCAAAGCTCGCCAGCCCTTAACCCACATCGTTGCAAGATGGCCATATCACGGACTCTTGGCGGAGTTGCCACGCATGTCGTCATTGTCATATTCTATCTGGGTGCCTTTAGCCGCTTCACCCATGGCGCCTACACGCCTGCGTTTTACAAATACCAGCTAGATCGCGCTCCAGACATTGAGTCAACGCGATTTGTGCCCTATGTCGACACGGCTTTGGCGACGCTGGCTCTTGTTCAAGCCACCAGGCCGTATTCATTTTTCTTCTGCGTTGCCTTTCAAGTCATGGGCCTCGGATTGAGGCTCAAGGAAGCCAAGGATGTCACACCAGATGTGGCCCTGTTGCTGGCTACGGTAGTGGCCTTGTTAACATCACTCGCTGCCGAAGTCAAGGCAGCGAAATGACGAAATTGTATAAAGAACAATTGCAGAGCTGCATGGTTTCGCCAAGCCAGCAGAGGTCTGGCTATCTTGTGCGTGGTGCCTGCATTTTCATTGTATTTTTAGAATAAAAGAAAGTGATGGACGCATGAATGTATATACGACCGTCCAAGTCGGTCACCTGCGCAAATCACAGGTGGGGGAGTCCAAGTGGCTGCTTTCGATTCCACAGACTAAACCACACCATGGATTACATAGTAACAGACGATGTCTCAATTACACGACTCGTCAACAACAAGATCACATTCCGTGATATTTTGGGGGAGGAGCATAGCGGTGGACTTGGGAGTGTTGCTGTGTTCTTGGGGACTGGGTGGGTGTGGGCAACCAGTCTCCGATGATGAGTCGTATATTTTTCTAATTACGCTGCCTTGCCGATTTTGATACTGGCAACACGGGGGCACATTACCATCAATAGTATCTGTCTGTACTCTGTACAAACGGTTGCAATCCACAACGCTGCATCCACAAGTTGCATCCAATAAGCGTCATGCGTACGTAGATGTACCAGCACGGGACTGTTACGAGGTGAACTTTACAGAGTCAAGTGGCTTTTTTCGCCGCCTTGCATGCTGGCTGGCTGTTTCCGGCTGCGTCTCTTTTGTCTGCAGTCTGCCGTCTTGGTACTATTTGCCCGCTTGTCTCTAACAGCAGCTACTTTCTGGTACCTAGAGGTAGTTAGAAGCACTGCCCTTTCCCACTTGGCGCTCAGAAGCCCACTGCCGTCCGCTAAAAGACGTGGCGTCTTCAACAGGACGTCACGCTTGGCCAGCCAGCCCCGCCTATGCTAACGCTGCATTGTCCCTGATATGATTGATGCTTTGGCACCTGGCAGGCCACCCAGTCGCTACCAGTACATATTATTAGTAATTTGAACGCTCCCGCCCTTCTCCGTAGCAGCTCAGCTAGCAGCCTAACCCTGGCCAATTGCCTCTGCCATTGCCTCCGTCTCAGGTGCCTTCTCAAACCAACGCGGCGTGTCTGTCTGCCACTAACTACCGCCCGCCTTTTTTAGCCTGCTTCTCCCTCCTCTTCTCCCCTGCTTCCATTTCCACACTGACTGCTGCCCACTTGCCACTGTACTAACGCACCTTCCACTCACTAGGTACCTAGTAGTACTACCAGTGCTACCGCTACAATTAACCGCTAACTTGGCACCTATGTACCTCTACCAACTCGCTCGCATTGGACGTTCCTAAAGCTTTTGTTGCACCGCCCTCCCTCACTGCATATCATCCTCTAACCACTAATAATAACACTCACGGTTCCGAACCATCGTCACGTCCGAGACCACGAACCGCTTCTGTTCACTTTCGACTTTTTTCGCCGTTCATTTCCCCCTCCCGCCCTTTCATCCATTGCCATCTACACTCCCATCCAAATCTCCGATATTTACATGTTTTCGTCAGAATCGGGCCCGCACTGTCGTAATCGGCACCATGTCTGAGCCCGATCAGTGCATTATATGCCTGGATCACCTGCCTACTCCCGCTACGACTAACGGCACTTCTTCAGACGATTCAGTCACTGCTGCTGTTCTTGAGCCTGACGCCTCGGATCAAGATGAAAGCTATCTCAATATAATCGCTTCCCTAGATGGATGCGAACATATTATTCACGATGCCTGCATCCGTTCGTGGGCCAAAAAGACCAACACATGTCCAATATGCAGGACCCCGTTCCACTCTGTGCGCGTCTTCAACGGCGTTGATGGTATGACAACCATGCCTCTTCTCTACGCCCAAGGAAGGAGACAACAAAAATTCCTCTATATAATAACCTTTTTTTTTTTTTTTTTTAAAAAAAAATAGAAAATCATTTTACTAACTGCTCCTTTGCACTTTTTAGGAACTGCCGTGTCGACATATACAGTTCAGGACAAGAAGCAGGTCGCTGAGTTTGACGTGCAACAGTGGCTTGGCGAGAATGCCGAAGAAGAAGAGGAGGAATCGAATCCCTGCCCCGTCTGCAATTCGGCGGAACGAGAAGATATACTGCTACTCTGTGATAGCTGCGATGCTGCCTACCACACCCACTGTATCGGCCTCGACCACATTCCCGATGGCGACTGGTACTGCATGGAATGCGCCCACCTCTTTGACCTTACAGAAGAGTCCCAGAACGGTTCCCAGCCTGTTGACCCGGAGCTCGCCCAAGCACGTGTACGGCAAGTTCGCAGGCCCGTACCTCGCCAGCACCGCGGCCTGCATGTCCGTACACGCGCGCGGTTACGGCGAGCTCGCAGGCAGGCTCGCAATGCCGAGTGGCAAGGCCCATGGGGCCAGTTCTCTGGGCGCTTCTATGAGATGAGCGAGCTCGACCTCGATAATCATGACGAAGAGGATGAAGATCTCGAAAACTTTCGCCGCTTCCAGCAGCTCGACCGCAATGAGATTCAGCGCTGGCAGCAGCGCATGAGCATTGCCAACCGCCTTGGCGCCCGCGAGGCCTTTGTCAGTGCTATTCCTCCCCAAATCAGTGAGCGATTACAGACCATTGCAACACCGCCACCACCTCCTGTGCAAGAAACGCGCGATGAGCGAAGGGCATGGGGCGCGCTGGAAATCGCCCGCGAGGCCGAGGCTTCACCCGCATCCGCAAACACACGCAAACGCAAGGCCACGTCGTTGACAGCGTCACCGGCAGAACCCGTGCCAGAGCCGGAGCGAAAACTAAAACGACCAAGAACACGCCGCTTGCCTGTGCAAGGCGAAGCATCCACATCAGCATCGTCACCAGCTGCGCCTGGTCCATCGAACCAGCACCAGGCACGACCTGCCAGAGCAACGTCGCCCATCAGTGGGCCATCACCGCGAAATGGTCAACCCCCCCAAAACCCCGCGGAACCGGCCCTTGTTTCAGCTCTGCTCAAGGAATTGGAACCGAGCGTACAATCTGAAGACGAAGCTGCTGCCGCCCTAGCCACTCGGCATTGGCCCGACGCCTCTTCGCCAGCCATATCACCCTCACCGTCAAATCACAGCAGTCCCAGAGCAATGTCTTTGACACCACCACCGCTCCCACGACTTAATGGGCGTCCCACATCACCAACGCTCTCCCTAAGCACTCACATAGAACCCGTGTATGCTCCAGCAAACTATTCTCCAAACCGCTACAGCAGCGATCACAGTGACTCCGAGTCCCGTCCTGTCCGCGCTGATAATACTCGTATTGTGGAAATTCGCCAGCCCAGGCCGCGCCGAGCACAGTCCACTATTGCCCAGACTTCAGATAGTTCCCCAACCAGATTCACCATGACGCAGCAAGACAAGAAGAGTATCAACGAAATTGTCAGGTCTGCCCTGCGGCCACACTGGCGAGCCCAGAAGCTTACAACGGAACAATATGCCGTCATCAACAGAGATATATCAAGGCAGCTTTATGAAGAAGTCAAAGATGCATCTGTCCTTGATGAAGCCACTCGTCTTAGGTGGGAGAAGAGAGCGGATCAGGCTGTTGCACAAGCCTTGTCCGACCTCACCACAAAATAATGAACCGGACAAAGAGAAGGAACACAGAGAAATGCGTGGCAGATCTCACGTATACTTGTATTGAACTGTATATCTGGCGTTGTGGATTGCATTTACGCCTTTTTACTTCCTTTTCGGAGCGCTGCTCATGTTAACTCGATACCCTGCTGAAGAATCACTATGGCAAAATGACGGTCTATGCAAGGAGAAGCCTCATTGCAGGCATACGGCGTTTTTTTTTCTTAGCAAGGATAATGTCTAAAATATTTATTGGCTATATGGGTTGTATTTTTCTTCTTATATATTCTGTTCACTTCTTTTTTATATGGATACTTCTAGGAAAATGCTGATGGAAGCAAGGCGTTTTGAGAGCTGGTGTTGGTGTTTGCACTTGGTGCATGGGAGGTTCATTTTCTGTTTATTAGCGAATTTTTATTATACCACGACGAGTGTATTCGTTTACGCGTGCTCAAAAGGTGGATTCTCTCGCATGGTTTGCTTTCTATCCTCATTTTCTTCAAAATACACATATACGCCTGCCTTCGTTTAGGATATATATGCAACGAAACTGCGAAATACATGGAGGTATTGAAACATTCACTAGCATACTACAGTCAAAAAGAGGCGTTTCTTTGGGTTGGCATGTTAGCAGTATCTATCTAACAGGACCCGGTGAGGTTAATTATGCAGGTGCCGCTAGCGAAAAGACTGCGATAGGACTTCTCTCGGCACTTATAAATGATCATGACGTTTTGGGAGTGTAAAAACAAGTCTTGATGATAAGGAAAAAGTGCCTTGAAGAGAGGAGAAGAGAAGAGAAACCGCAAATTCGAGTGCGGATTTCCCATTTTACCAAGTGGGCTGGGTCCTGCCTTTGTGGCCTGAGGATTCAGGTACGTTGGCGAATCTGTGTTACCTAATCCACTTTGGATTGCCCCCCTGGAGCTCTAGCGCTGCTCATTCTCAATCCAGCAGCAAAGAAGTGGGTAGAAAAGGTTCAAGGAAACGCGAGCAAAAGACCCAAAACCTTTCCCATTTGCAGCTGGGGGAAAGACGTGCATCTACCGCAGCAATGTCTTCATCCAGCAGGGGCGGCCGGACACTGCGATCTGTGCTATCTTGTAAGTACACTTTTCTGCCCTCTGTTTCCACCTCGACGTGTTCAATTGCAACTTGGTGCGCCCAGAAAGTCTCGAAACTAAAATATTGCCCGTAACCTGCTCTTGTCTAACCATTAACCACTATACCAGCTTCAACATCGAGCATCTGCTCACGATGTGCAGCAACGAGAGCGCCCGCGCGATTCTACTCTGCCGCGGCTGTTTCCGAAGCCAGTCAAACCACCAGAATAACAGCAGCTCCCCCGACACAACCGGCGCCCGCCATCGCCCCCTACGACATCCGTTCCGGGCTGATCCTCACACGGCCACCTCTCGTCACGCGCCAGCTACATCCCTTTGAGAACGCCTACTTCTTCTACCAGAAGCGCCTCGAGGAGCGCGTCAACACCTCATTCATTCCCTCCATCTACTATAAGCCCGACACCCCCCGCCGCCTCGACTGGGACCTCAAGGTCGGCGAGCGGCAGGGCACCGTCGCCAAGGAGCTCGGCCCCTACCAGGGTAAGAGCGCCGCGGCCTGGGACGACGAGCTCGCCGTCGGCGATGCCCTCAGCGAGCCCGCAACTATGACCGCCAGTCTGCTACGCGATGCCCAAGCCCGTATCAGCGATGACGCCGAGGTTATAGCCACCGAGGACCTTGTCGAGGTGCCTGCGCCGCAGCCGCGCACAACTGAGGCCGACGCCGCCAATGACGTGAAGCGCCTGGACAGGAAGCTCGATCAGACGCTGTATCTCGTCGTCAAAGGGAAAGATGGCTGGGGTTTCCCAGCAGATGTTCTCGCCGAGTCGGAAAATCTCCACGTTGTATGTCTAAATATTAAAAGAACACCACTCCTCCACCAGGAGAACCCAAATTATACCCAGTGAAGCTAACAGTGGCATTTTATTAGGCTGCGCAAAGAGTCCTTGAGCAGGCTGCCGGTGTCAACATGAACACCTGGATCGTGGGCCGTGTGCCCGTTGCACACCTCATCGTTGAGCCAACCGTCGGCAACGACGGCGCCGTCCAGACAAAGGGCCGGAAGACATTTTTCCTCCGCGGCCGCATCATGGCGGGTCAGGCCGACCTCAAAGGCAACCCCCTCGGCTACACCGATTTCAAGTGGTTGACGCGCGAGGAGCTCGAAAAGGAGCTGCCTACTGAGTACTACCGTGGCGTGCGCAACATGATGTCGGATCGGTAAACCAAGCACCCCAAAAAAGGAAAGAGCAGACACCGACAACGAGAAGGCGAAGAAGACTAAAATAGTGTATAAATAGAGCATGAGGAGGGGATAAGATGAAACTGTCAGAATTTTATGGTGGGACGTTGGAGAAAACTGCTTGGTCATAAACGGATCTAGCTTTAGCATTATGTACAATTATATATTCCTTAGTTTAAAAGATGTATACAAAAACTTGGCTTCACTACACAAATCACCTGCGAATCATGGCTGCTTGATAGTATAACACTCCAATCAATTCCAATTACATACAGAGTAGCTACCGTCACATGGCACCTCGACGACTCCATCATAAAGCGGGAAAGGAAAACGTACTGTAAAATAAAAGAAGCCCTCAAAACATGATTCATAGATAGTATCGCGGCAGAATTCGCTGAACAACAACCAGCGATGCACACACGCATAACAACAAGAAAAAAAAGGACTTGTCCATCTCCAGGATATCCAGCGTAATTCTTTTACATGAAGCCCCGTTTCAACGCCATACTCCCAAGCAAACAGAGGACGCAGCCCCGAAACGCCCAACTTCGCACTGGCAAGCTTTACCGGGCCTAGGCAGGCTTCGCTTGACCCTCGACAAAGTTTAGGGCGTCCTCGCGCGGCACGCAGTTGACGCCACTCGTCTTGTTGTGGAACGTGACTCCGTAGCACTTGTCGGCCGTGTGTACGATTTCAGGACGGAAGGTGGTACAAATAAACTGGGTGCCGGCTTCATTAGAGATATTCTCGAGCAGTGCAGCGACGGCGGTTCGGTACTGAGCGTCCAGATTGGCATCGACCTCGTCAAAGATGACCATGGGACTGCTTTCAGTTTGCTGAAGGGCAAAGATGAGACAGAGTGCGCAAAGACCTGGTAGCAGATATGAAATTAGCTTTTCATGCCAAGTATTGGAATTTACGTTGGGAGGAAAACATTAACACCAATACCGCCCCCCCACCCAAAAAAAAAGAAAACGTACTCTTTTGACCACCACTGAGTTGCTGGATACGCTGCTGCTCATCCAGATGCTTCGAGTTGAAAGACACGCTGATCCCCACACCAATATAGTTCTCAACGCTGCTTCGTGCTTCTTCGTCCGATTCGTCAAGATCTTGGCGTCGGTCAGTTCTGCGTTGAATAACAAGCCGTCCGTGACCAGCAGGGACCAGCTTCTGGAATATTGTGGCAAATTCCTTGGACACCTGCTTGAATGTGCGCTCAATGGCCTCGTCCTTGCGGCGATCCAAGTGCTCCACAAGCTCCTCAATGGATCCTTGCGAAGCATCCAGCTCTTTGCGACGCTTCATCAGGTGGTCCTCCTGCTGTGTAAAATTGCTGTACTGCTCAAACGCCTTCTTGTTTACGTGTTTGAACTTTTTCAGAGCCTCGTTGACCTTCTTGAGCTTCTTGGTGATGGTGTTGGCCTCCATGTTTTCATACTTGTCGAAAGCCTCCTCTGGTAGCACGCCAAGCTCTCGAATATTCTTTGCACACTCGGCCGCTTGTGCTGTGAGGAGTGCCTTGCGCTGCAGAGTCTTCTCCATTCGCTTCTGTTGCTTTTCTATTCTCGCGGAGATCTCCTGCTGCGTTTGCTCGCGTTGGGCTCTGTCAACGCTAACAGTCTCTGCACGTGTAGTTAGGTTTTCGATTTGCTGCTCGACCTCATGCAAACCAGTAGAAACCGATTTCAATGTTGCCTGTGCCTTCTTGAGCTCCTTCTGTGCATCCAAGAGACCACCCGAGGTACCAGTGGCGGAAGAATTCTCAAATGCCTGACTGCTAAGCTGGTCCAGCTTCATTTGTAGATTCTGTCGGAGATCGACTTCCAAGAACTGTTTCCTCCGCTCTAGCTCTCGTCTCGTTTTGCTTGTCTCATTCCACTTTTGCTGCAGCTGCTGCGCGGCGAAGGTCAAGCTTTCGAGTTCCTTCTCTTCCGCAGACGTCAAGCTATTCTTGAACTCTGTGCCCAGCTCTGCCTCATGAGCTGCAATTTCTTCCATGAAAACGTTCATATTCTTCTCAACAGCATCACGACGCTTCATAGCAGAGTCAAGGTGGGCTCTTTCACTTTCAATGTGTGCAGTCTTGTTACGGAGCTCATGCTTTAATGGCTCGAAGCCATCCTCGGCCTGACGAAGCTTCTGCTCCGCCTTTTGCACCTCAGACATGGCTGCCGTGATCTCTTGATCCTTGTGCTCAATTTGGGCACGCAACTCGCGAGATTGCGTTACCAGCCGTTCAAACTCGCTTCTCCACCTGTTTGCAGCGTGCACAGCTTCGAGGCGCGATTTTCGGGGGTCGATATAACCACCCGTCATTGCACCCCGCTTGTTTGTGGTATCGCCCTCAACTGTGATACCATCAACGCCATGGCTCCGCGCATACTGCGCAGCGACCGCTAGATTGGGGCAGACGACAGTCTTGCCAAACACCTGTTGGAAAGCCTTTTCATACTTGGCATCAAACTTGATTTTGCTCAGAAGAGGCACTGCGTCGCTCGACTTAGGCATGTTAATGTGTCGCGGGCGGAGCTGTGCCAGTGGCATAAATGTAACTCGTCCGCCACGCTGCTTGAAAAGGATGTCCGCTAAGTAGGTAGCGGTATCAGCGTTGTCAACAACATAGTGGAAGAGACTGCTTCCGGCAATCTGCTCAACGGGCAATCGGTATGCCTCATTGACTTCAAGAAGGTCTGCCAACGTGCCATAGGCACCAGAGATGTCATGCTCTTGCCTCAAACGCCTAATTGTCGCAAGACCCCGGGCTGTGGCTCCATCGACAGCCTGTGACATTTCTCTCTCAGCCTGCTCTTTCTCTTGGCGCGCATTGGAGATGACTGAATTGAGTTTGTCATCCTCACGGCGAAGAAGCTTGCGTTCATCATTGAGTTGCTCCAGGGTCTGCCTAGTCTCCGCGGTTCGGTCGGCGTGGCCAGTTCTTTCTCCGCTCCAGCTAGCGAGACGAGCTCGCAGATCAGCAATCTCTTGCTCACCATGGGCGATGAGTTGCTCGACCCGCTGCACCTCTTCGTCCGCATCCAAGCGATTCGCCTTTTGCGTGCTGGTAGTTGTGCTTAGTTCCTTAATTTCTTGCTTAAGCCACGCATCACGCTCAGACCTATTCTTGAACCTGGAACCTCTGCTCTGCTTGGCAAAGAGGCGGCTACGGGTGCCTTCAGCGGCGTCAAGTTGTCGACGTATTTCGTCCTCCTCCTGCTTCTTCTTGTTGTATTTCGGTACAAGCTTAGTGAGCTCACCTTCCTTGGTTGCAATCTCACTTTGTACAGCCTGGAGCTCTGTGGCGTGCTGCGCACGTGCCTGTTCATGGGCTGATTGACCTTCCTGGAGGTTTTTGACCTTTAGCTCCGTCTTGGCTACACCCTTTGCACTGTCACGGCGGTCCTCTTCAAGCTGGCTGCGGTCGATTTGAAGGAGTTCGATCTGGCGTTGGAGGCTGTGAATTTCGGCGTCAAGCTTTGCCATGGCCTTTTCACCCTGGAGAAATTCAGCGCGGCGGGAGTCGGTATTGTCAAGGCCGTCTTGACGCGCATTGTCTAGATCCTCAAGCGTAGATTGGATAGTAACTTGCTCGCGGTGGTGGTAGGCATATTCAAGGCAGCGCCTTTCACGGTCTTTGTCTTGAAACCCGCGGAGCTCTTCCTTCTCTTCTTGCAGTTCTGCTAGTCGTTCCTTGATGTATTCGAGGAGCTCATCAATCTTCTCACGCTTGTTGTTGGTTTCATGCATGATTTTGAGCGATTCGGTACGGCGCGCTTCGTAGACCTGTGTGCCAGCGACTTCCTTGAGCAGGTTTAGTCGGTCAGATTCTTTCATATTTGTCAAGGCCGTGACACGTCCTTGAGGAACAATGTAATATGGATTGGAACGCGAGAACCCCGCAGCTTCCAAAAGGTTGGTGACATCGGTTTTGGTTACCACTTTGCGGTCGACCGAGTACTCGTCCTTCTTGAGGCCAATGGTGCGTCGCAGAACAACTTCTTTGTTGCCTGTAGGGAATCGATCGTCGCTATTGTCGAAAATGATTTCGACGTATGCGGACATGACGGCTGAGCCAGAGCCTTCGTGCAAGAGGCCCTGGCGCTCCTCTCGGCTCATCTGAGTGTAGGCATCACTGAGAACGAAACGAATCGCCGCAAAGAAATTACTCTTGCCGGAACCATTGCGGCCGACGATAACATTGGTTTTGGGCGAGAACGGCTCAATAACGGTTTGGTCCTTGTAGCTGCAATTGACAGTTTAGAGTGTGCCCGAAGGACGGCCAGAACGTTGGATGGGACATACCTTTTAAAGCCTTGAATGATGATTTGTTTAATATACATTTTGAGTTGCGCTGGCGCCTATGCGCAATATCGCGGGCTGCTTGGAATCCGCCTCGACTTGGCTTGTAGGCGTCGACAAAAGGTCAAGATGAAGCGATGCGCTGCGACGCGTCTTAGCATGACCCGCGATAAATGATTAGTGGTAGAGGGTGGGTGGCGCGTGTGAATGGCAAAGGTGGAACTGACCAATGTCCAAATTAACCGTTATTCTGCCGGTATCACTGTGGGTCTACATCTGTTCCTTCCTCAGACAGCTTTGATGCAACAATAAGGGTCAGTAATTATGTATATATGCATAGCCTTCAATACATGAATATTGCTCTCATCGATGAGGCTGGTCACGCCGATGCCACAGCTACATGGCTTCTCTGCTCTGGCTATTCTCGAGTGATTAAGCACATTTAATACTTGAAACAGCTGAGCAGATGAGTTTTATATTATTTTATGACGGAAAATCATAGGCTCAGACCCCAACTTTGACATGACCGTCGTGTATCAGGCTAAATGCAATGCTACAACTAGCTATACTCGAACAAGAGTTTGTCGAAAGGCCCCAAGGTACACGCTTTGCGCATACAAGCCATTGCTGTCCATTGTAAATACAAAATCATCAACTGCAATCTTGCCATATACTAGGCTGTCTACAGCACTCCATATCTCACTGTTAAGATCGAAAACGCGTAGTGGCGGCGGCACACCCGGCGCAGAGCCAGGTGTCTCGGTCGCAAAAATTACCCGGTATGCCTTGCATTTAGCGCCTTCCACAGCAATGGCAGGAAACAGCCGGATTGATGTGATGGCACCGCTGCCTGTAGAACTCGCATACGTCTGCGCCGCAGCTACGACGTCTTTGCCACGACTGATCCAGGCCGTCACCTTGAGGCCGGGCGCGGTGCTGTCCTCATCTTTGCCACTGGTTGCAATGGCGAGTGATGAATTGGTTTCCGCATGTGTGTACATGCCGCAGTACCTCTTACATGCCTGTGTGCGGCTTATACTGTCGAGGACAGGTAGAATTTTCTGGACTGCTGCTTCTGAGGCTGCTGATACTAGGGCTGAGGAGTCTGTACCAGCGGATATGACGGAGATGGACAAACCGTAATCTGGTGACAGAATCAGGAGCGAGTTGTACAGCCCGTCACTGCCCGACTTGGTGTATAGATCGACTGTGTAGCCCGACGTGATGCGACTACTCGTGCGCCAAATCTCCCACGGCGCACCGACCGAGAATGAGAGTGATGCCGTGTGGCTGCTTGGCTTCATCCACTGCCTAGTTTCTGCTGCAGTCAGTTGTTGGTGCGTTAGGATTGCGCGGCCGAATTCGGCAAGATCTCGCGTGGAGCAAAGAAATCCCGAGGTCCTAAAGTTAGGATGCAAAAGTTACGCTGTCAGTAAAACGGGATTTTTCAATATAAAAACAAAAGCCCCGGTAGGGCAGACTTTGAGTTGATGCTTACGCTGTCTCATTGCCAATATCGCGAAACCACCCAGATTCCCCTGTTGGTATTACTCCAACATTGCTCTGGCCGGAACGAACAGTAGCAGAGTGATTTAAACCCAGAGGAACAAATATTGTATCTTTAATTACTGTTTCAAAAGGCTTTCCCATAAGGGACTCGAGGACGTAGCCCAGTATGCGAAAGGCAGCATTGGAGTACACTGCGGTCACATAAGGCAAAACGACCGGGCGTCGCAGGGGAAAACCTTGGAAGAATTCTGTTCCAAATAAATCAGTACTTTTCCTATCTGATTGCTTTATGACCTCTGCCGCTTACCTTTTCGGGAGCATGCTCGTTGCTGATCGTTACCTTGGCAGGTCGGAATATCATCAGGTGCTAGTACTGGCAATCCGGCCATTTCCGCCGGAAACGGCTGGGCCGAAAGGTCTGCGTTATTGACTTAAACAGTGAGAATATTAGTTTTGGACGGTAAGCACACTCGCTCGTATCTTCGTATTTTGACACATACATTCCCGCGCAATGCCTGCTAGCTGCGATGCCAAAGAACCAACAGTGACGTCCCCCCAGCGTACAGATTGAATGCTTGACGCATTGTGTTCGGCGATCTCCCTGAGCTCTGGCACGAAATCTACTACTGGTTGGTCCCAAATTTTCCGGCCGTGGCTCACTAGTAGGCCATATACTGTAAACAGCTTGGAGATGCTGCCAATCCGGTACATGCTGTCAGCGGTGACATTGGAGACGCTCCCGGCTGATATGTTAAGCCCACACGGCGTATGATGGTAATCAAGAAGAGGCGATTTGTTATTTATAGAGAGAATTCTCACAGAGACTGCCGTTGAGTTGCCAATAGTTTGGTTAAACTGAGTCTTGCCCTCGAACAGCATGGTATTGACTGCATCTGTAATATTGCGCCCGATACTTTGCACAATTGGATCATTGGCGAGGCTATTCGGCTCTTCAAATGCAGCGCCAAGAATAAATTGCTGCGCTGTAAGAGCTCTCTGCGTTAATAGCGCGACGACACTGGTAAAAAGTCTCATGTTGGTGTGGTGAAGGGATGAGTCGAAAAGCTTTTGGGATACTGTTTGGGCGTGCAAGGTTCCTAAACGTCCTATTTATAAATTTTTTTTTTAAAAAAAAAACTTGAACATTTAAAGGCTGAAAAGCGGAATAATAACTTGAAATGTACGAGGCTTGCCCCTTCGCATGCTGACTTTCCCCTCAACCTGGTAATCTTGACGGGCCGCGCACAACCATGAAGACAACAACCCGATCGGGTTTGACCGCTTTAGCTCCGTACTCAAATACCACCGGAGACTAACGAAAATGGGGTAATGTCAATTATGAGATCTCTGGTACGTATCTCGGCGGCCTGTCAATCTCTATGGTGCGCCGCAGAATCGCCGTAGAATCGCCGCATTAGCCTGGAAGCATATACTGGATGGCCTGGCTTTGTGTGATGAAACAATAGGTGTGGGAGGGCGAAGGCTCAGAGGCATCCGTACATGTTACATTTTCGCGGCTCTGATTTCAAATTCAATGCATTATAATACCAGAGGCTAATTGATATTTGGAGTGGATTTAAATGGTATGGATTGTTCTTGTGTAGACGTCATCACAAAGTAAATCTAATCTCCTCGCCGAGATTAGCAGCAATCCCCGGTTGTTCTATTTTAAACGACGCGGGTTCACTGAATGCAAACCTTGGTCTTTGGCTTCTTTCCAAGCTCCTCTACCCAATCGAATGATTTCCTGTCTCCATTAGTGTCAATACCATCCTCGATGCTCTCGTCATCATGAGTATGCCAGTCACAACTGGATAGCCGTCTCAGAGCGGCCTGCTTCCTGAGCCCGACAACAAGGCCAACTCTTTTACAGGGCCTCTCAAGTGAGGTGATGTATCCACGGCGCGACGCAACTAGCAGTCCAACGGGCTCGTTTGCACCTTGATTCAAGTCACAGACAAGAGGTTTGCACATAGCTTCTTCAGACTCTATCCAAATTCTGCCCAAGGCAACGTAATCCCAGGTAGCGGCGAGACTGCCACCTCTTTGTTCCCAGGCATCAAGCACTTGTACCTGACTGTTGGTATCAGACCAAGACCTGGTGATGGTTACGGGAAAAATCAAGGCACAGATCGACCAAGATAGTGGGCCGATTAGCATCGAAGACGACATCCACCGGTCCGAATACAAGGGCATCATCAATGAGTCGCTGAGTTGCATATATAATCGGACCAGTGACTGATGCTCACGGCCATGATGGTGCGTATCCGACTGGCTGTCTACGGCTAAACTGTATGTTCCCAATCACAGTCAACAGCAAGTCCTTGGCCAGCGCCTCCTATCATAGCCCGGCTAGAGACATCGTCGCAACGGATTCTTGACGCTACCTGTGCCAGTGCGGGGAGCCGGTACGTCGCCCGCTTAAGGCCGAGGCGCGTGTAGCCGGGACAATATCGCGGCGCCACATCTCAGCAAAGGATTCTTGATAGCCAGTCTGTTGAAAGAGAAAAGGCCTGACAACGCTCGTTGTGCTCTGCGTACGCAGCGAGGTGGTGGAACACTCACAGTCACAGGTAGACCGCCACTCCCAAGCCACTTCGTGCTTTGAGAAATGAAGCGCCCACGGTGAGAGAAATCGCTCCTGGAAGACGCAGCCGCGTGTGGAAAGCTTGCTGTACCGAGATTTGTTGCCCACAGGTGACCAGCAGTGGAACGGCACCTCCTCTCCGCCAGGACGCCGCATTTACGGACGTGGGTAACACCGCCCATCGCCATCCCGAGAACTAACGCAATTTTGTATACTGTGGTATGGTGGCGCATTTCTAGAAGGCTGTTTCAGAAACCCAGCCGAGCTGTCGGCGGCTGCGTCTGTGCAATCATGACGTGGGCATTGCTGTATACTTGAGCCATATTCGAAGACTCGATCTGCCAGTCTTCTGTGGAAGCTTGAAAATTCAGAGTGAGTCTATATATGTATATATATTCAATGCCTAGCAGCGGTGTGATACTAATCGCGTCGAGAAGTATCTGCGGCAGGTGCTCCGGCAGGCTGCGAGTGTATTCTTCAATGTTGTATTTTGGGTCTTGGTGGGAATATCGCCACTCCAGCAATGGCTTAACACGGTATAACAACCCTTCTCTGACGTTTTTGCAATGTGATGGCGTGGTTTGGCGGTGACATTCCCGACATGAATGACGCGAGTCGGGAGGAAAGGCATATCGGGCTTGGGGCATTTGGCATGTTTGCCAGTACTCGCGGTACAGGAGGACAACCATTACAGGAACAGAGTTACACTCGATTCTGAGGATGCGGATGAATGTATGTGGTATCCGTGACCAATTGAATTCCACGGCGCCCGAGATTTATCTCTGCATGGTTTAGAAATGTATACCGACCCAGCTGTGTAGACTGGCAGAGTCATCTAAACCTACTGACGAAAGTGTAAAATTGCAAGTCTGTAGGAGGTTTGCCAAAAACAACATGATTTGGAATCAAATGTTCAATAAGAGGGCAGCTTTCAATCATATCATCATGCTCACTGCCAACAATGGCAAGGTATCGTACACAATATCAGGGTGAGATGTATTGGCAACTGCACAGATACAGTCCCATATTATGGAGCATGTGGGACACGGCCGAAATCCTTCCGCTTTTTGTCGGATATCTTCTATACTGAGTCTCCAAACATCATCATTAGACAAGTTTAGCACATGGCAGATGGCGCAAGCCACCTTCTGACCAGGTCTTTCACACAGAGGCTGTGGCATGGAGGACTTCTTCAGGGCTGGATATAAAAAGAAACTCTCAGCTTGTCAAATAGCATCGAATCAATTAGTAGAAAGTCACCTTCATTATGTTTAGGCGGCAGCTGGCGTGAGAAAAAAATTGCATCTCTCAAATCCGGCATATGGCGCCAGGCTAGACTGAAGCTGAAAGACCTCTGAAGCCCTTCTACGTCAAGAGACATATGATAGTGCCTTGCCGAATATTACTTCTTTGCTCAACCCTTGTCTGTCAGTTTTATGATTTCAAAAGGCCAATATCCTCCTCTTGATGTATTTGGCCGGGGATTTCCGTCTCATGTGAGTTGGACCAGATCGAAGGTGGGGCAACATGGTTCACGATGGCTTCCGATGGCTCACGGACTCACAATCTGATGTCAGTTTGTAAACTTGTTGGGGACTATGCGTTCCTGCTAATTAGAAACTAATGTTGGGAAAATCCAGAAGGAATAATCCTTATACTTACAAAAATATTTGAGAAAATTTCTGGCCAACTAAAGCAAACGTAAGGCCTTGTCTGTTGAGGAGGGGTAGCACGGATCGTGAGATTTGTCGTCTGTTCATCGGACTTCGCCGCCAGTCAAGGTCCATTTCCACCAGTAACAGGGCTAATGAGAGGAGCTTTTCGCCCTTTTTGATTTCTTGCAAGGGAGTTTTACTAATTCTTAAAGGGTCTAGCGAGCCCCAGAGAAACAACGCAAATCAAGTGGGTTTCTTGGGAGTTTTTTTTGTGTTAAGCTTGCACGGCCCGATCCCGAATCACCACACGACACACGTTTAACTCACGCACCACAAGAGAGCTAGAAACAATTCTTTAAGAGGAAAAGAGGAAAAGAGAAACAGAGAGAGGCTTTGCTTCTAATCTTGAGAAATATTTAAGAAACGAATAACCACCCAAAAAAGTCATCCACAGTATGCTGCGTTGGGGCATTCTCGGAACTAGCTTCATCAGCGACACTGTCGCCAAAGCCATTGTCGCCAGCAACAACTCGCACATCCAGGCTGTTTTTGGCCGTAATGAGCAGCGTCTATCCGCCTTTGCCGACCGCTATGGCATTGCTTCGCGGTACACGTCACTCGAGGCCCTCCTTGCCGACTCAGCCGTCGATGTAGTCTACGTCGGCCTCCCGAGCCACATGCACGCCGCGGCCGTCCTCCTCGCGACCAAGGCTGGCAAGAAGGCCATTCTCTCTGAAAAGTCGCTCGCGACTACCATGGCTGACGCTCACGCCATGACGGACGCAGTCCGCGCCGCTGGCGATGTCTTCTTCCTCGAGGGCCTCATGTACCTTACCCACCCCGTCATGGAGACACTCGCCGCCGTCATCACCGAGGGCCGCCTTGGCAAGATCCGCGGCATCTCGGGTTACTACGCCGCCAACATCGCCGCAAAGGCCAACCCGCGCGGCCGCGGCACCATCTACAACCTCGGATGCTACCCGGTTTCGCTGCTGCACTTTGTCCTCGAGACGGCGTATGGCCCCAGCGCGTGGAATGGGCCGCGGACCATCCTGGGCCACGGTGCGCTGGCGACGAGCGACGATGGCGTGACGTTTGCTCTCGACGCAGCGCTGACAGCGCGCTTCGATGAAGTCGGCGTTCTCGCCACGATCCAGTCGTCTGACTCGTTCGGCAACGACTTTTCCTTCACCATCCAGGGCGACAAAGCTTCCCTCACCTTCGTTACAAACCCGTGGCTGCCTGTGGTCGGAGACAACGTCTTCCAGATCAAGACGTACAAGGGCGGTGCCGTGGAGAAGGTAATCGTTTCCAGCAAGATGGATGCTTTTGGCCACCAGATCAAAAAAGTGGAAGATTACGTTGCATCGGGCATAAAGGAGCCTGTACGCCCTTCGCCCAGCTGGGCCAACAGTGTGGAGATTATGGGTTTGCTGACTGCGTGGGAGGAGGATATTTTTAAGCGTCATGGCGAGAAAATTCAAGTCTAAGGAAAAAAATGAATAAATAAATAAAGCAAAGTTTTCACAACTAAACAGAGCAGGAGAGAAAATAATGCTCACAAACGCGCTTCCGTCGACATGCACGGTTTTGATGCTCTGTGTGAAATTGATGTGTTGACCTGAGCAGTACTGGATCTTGTGCTAAGACTATATAATGCTTCCTTTGCAGGTATACTTGGGCACGTCCTTACTCTGGATCTTCAGTTGGTCCCGTATTCACCTCTGCGGCCCGTTCCGCTGCCGCCTTGGCCTCTAAATCCTTGATTTGCTGTTTTCCCTCTTCCGTTGTCCCGTCTATGATTTGTTCTTCAAGACTCAGAATGTTGGCCTATTGTTACCATATTAGCACATGCACATCCATCGACATTTCGTTTGTACTGATGCTTGACGCCGGTTTCTTACCTCACCAAACAAGTTGACATATTCCTCTGCCTCTTCCACGGATAGCTTTCCGAGCACGACGTTCACCTTGTCCAGTTCACCCGTCTCTAGCGCCTCTTTCATCTCGTTGCTGAAGTGCTCATAAATCTCTCTTGCCTCCTGAACCTCAGGGTCCTCGCTGTCGACAGGTGGCACACTGATGGCGATGACCGTACCAGGCTCCACGGCGTGCAGTTGAATCTGTTCCACACCCTCGGGCTCATTCGCGCGCTCCGCAATTATCTCTCGTGCGCGTGTACGGATCCGCACATGCGTGTCGTAGACATCCTTGTAAAACACCTCCTTTGCGCTATTGACATGCGCGGCTGTGATGCGCTTGAAGAAGAGTGGTACGCCGTCGCGCCCGAGCGCCCGGCAGTACTGAAGTAGCAACGCTTGGTGCACACACTGTTGCGAGCGGTCTTCCTTGCCCTCAAGGGCGGCATCAAAAGCGAGGACTAACAGGCCATCGGTCTCCTTCTCTGTCAGAATATGTGGATTCTTGACGAGGTATTCCAGGCTTGACGAGTAGTCGGCGGCCTTGATGTCGGCAAATTTCTTCGCAGCCGGAGATGCTTCGATATCGTCGTCCTCGTCGTTATTGTCCTTTGAAGCCGGGCCGCTTTTCGACGCCGCTGTGGAAGACGATTCGGCAACTTGCTTATAGTTTGGATTCAGTAGTTCAACTGTGGTCGAGCCACCTCCTGTGGAAGGCCCAGTGGATGGTGATCTGTTGATGAAAGTGGTGTCAACGCTCGTTTGAATGCTGTCGCTCGTAATCTTGCTGCTCTCCTCCTTTTCAAGCTTGGCGAGCTCCTCACCACTCTCCTTAATTAGTGTCTCAACTTGCGTCTTGTGCACCTGGATTTCTTCCATCATTGCCGTATACCTATCTTCCGACTTCTTCACCGCCATGGCCTTGTTCACTTGGTCGAGCAAGCCGGCCATCATGGCTGAGTAGGTCTTGGGCTGGTTCGGGTCGACACGAAGGCCTTCTGGCACTTCGGGTAGGGCATCCTCATTTTGATGGCCTGAAGACTCCATGACGGCTTGGAAAGCAAGCTCGCCAGGGTTGCTAGTGCCGGCCTCGACGGCGCGGGACTTGAGCGACGCCAGGAGAGCAGCGATGCGCTTCAACAAGGCCGTATGCAAGGTCACTTCGTATCGCAGCGCCTGTATGCGCTGTCTGCGCTGCTGACGTTCATGATGAATCTGATTTTGCTTGGCTCGAATAAAGGACCGCTTGTCGACATTGGGATGGACTTCGATGTCTGAGTCGTCGCTGAGCTCCAACGCGTCCTATTTTCTGGATTAGCGGGCCGCTTTTGGTAGCGAGAGGTTGGCAATCTCCACGATCATTTGGAAGAAACGTACCCATTTACTGTAGTCGATAGGCATGATGAGAAGCCTTGAATTTGTGATGCTTTGGTCCGTCAAGCGGCTGGCGGAGTCAGTAATGAGCAAAGATAGTGGGCGAGTGATCGAAGCTCTATTTGCCCCTCCAACTTCTTGAAGGTTCCGGCAGACATGGTGGGGTTGTTTGGCAGGCATCTCAGCAGGCGCCGGCGAACGAATTAGGACGGATTATGCACATCAGGCCATTGCCACGAAATACTATCAGTACTTTGATGCTAAATCTTAATTTATGAGTATTCTTTTTCACTTGCCTTCTCTTAATATACCTGCGTAACTGGATTTAACAGGATTCTACTGGCAACTACCCAGCAAGTTTGGTAGCTCTCAGCGAATCCCTTGGCCATGTAACAAATTTACAAGAAAACAATTCAAGATCTCTTGTAACTCAATTCTACCATTTTTTAAAAAGTGGCAAAATAGTCGCATGCTAATATATTTGACCACCATTGATCTGGGACCAGACCAGAGACATGAAGGCGGAGTTTTGCAATTGAAAGAGCTGGGGGTGGAGAGAAAAGCAACAGCGTTGTCATTTGAAACATGATGTGGCAAATATTCGTGCACTCGAAGCCAGTCGAAAGGTTGTCATCTTCAATCCTGGTGGAGCGAAATAGCTTCCCGTCACATTTGTTATTGGCAATGTTCCTGTTAACCTTGGTCAGCCGTAAGACTTGGTAAAAGAGGAACTGGGAGATGGAAAGTTGATAGAGAGACTCGTATGAGTCGGGTAAAATGATATTTCTCCATGCGGTCGCTAATCGTCTACTACTGTACAGAAAATTGATTGGAACACCAAGAAAATGCAAACCAAGAACGAACGAAAGAAAAAAAAAACGCCGACTGCCACCACTACTAGCTAAGCAAACGTAAGCGAGTGACAGTGTCTCCATGGATTAATAAAATGTAATGATTGATCCTCCGCATCAAGAGAGGAAACAGTTCAAGCACTGAGAAGAAAAACAAGATGTCCTTCAACCTCTTCTCTTTTTCTTCATCATGACATTGTCTTCATAAATCCATCCAGATCAAAGCTTTCCTCGTACTGTTTATCGTCCCAGAGATCCTCTAGATCGTCCAGCCAGGCCTTCTTGCCCGGTTGTCGCAGTACATCTCCCGTTTCAATGTCTACCATGTCCTCCTCCCTGCCCTCTAAGTTGTTCTGGGGTTTGTCTGATACCAGACCAGGCCCGGTATCACCCAGATTGAACAGGTCAAGAATCTGGTCCGTGTCCATCGTGCCCAGACCGGCGTTCTGTTGGTTCACGACTGTCGATGCGACGTCAATCTTGAATCGTTGCAGGTTTAGGATCTTCTCCTCCAGTGTACCTCTGGTGATGAGGCGATAGACGTTGACGACCTTCTTCTGACCGATTCTGTGAGCACGGTCCATGGCCTGCAAATCCTTTTGTGGGTTCCAGTCATGCTCAACAAAAATTACAGTATCTGCACCAGTGAGGTTGAGGCCCAGACCACCAACACTGGTTGTTAGAAGCAATACGTCGTAAGATGGGTCGCTGTTAAACTTATTGACAATATCTTGTCTCTTGTTGGCTTCAATCGAACCGTCTAGGCGAAGATGGGAAACACTTGGCAGTAATTCTTTGAGGACCTTGTTCTGTACCATGTCCAGCATTTCCTTCATCTGACAGAAGATCAGGGCACGATGGGGTTTGATCGGTTGGTAGAGAGGATCGTTGCTATCACCATCGTCTCCGCCAATACCGCAGTCAACCAGCAAGTCGCGAAGTGCGCCAAGTTTCGGTGCATGCACAACGTCATCGACGGACGTGTTCTGCTTCGCGAGGATCTTTTGCGTCTCCTCATACATGGCCACACCTGGTTTCATAACCATAGCCGGCGAGTTACAGAGCTTGCGCATGTACTGCAGGGCTTGGAAGATGTGCTGCTTTGCCTCCTTATCCTCACGGCCAGCATCCGCCTGCAGTTTCTTTCCTTGTTTTTTGTTGAAGTCTTCAAACAGCTTCCTCTGTAGATCGCTGAGATCGCAGTAGTAGTTTTGCAAAATCTTGGGTGGCAGGTCATTGAGTACCTCTTCCTTCAGACGACGGAGAAGGAAAGGAAGTACTTGTTTGTGGAGAGCCTCGATTGCGAGTGCTCCAGCCTCTTGTTCCTTTGAAGATGCCTTACTATAGCGGCTGGCGGCGATGGGCTTCGCGAAGCGATCCAAGAACACCTTTTCAGTGCCCAAGAAACCGGGCATCAAGAAGTCAAACAGTGACCAGAGCTCCAAAACATTGTTCTGAATTGGTGTTCCAGTAAGGATAAGGCGATGGTTGCTCGCTAGTCTCTTGACAGCTTGACTAATCTTAGCCTTGGGGTTCTTTATCAGATGACCCTCATCGAGAACAACATAGTTCCAGCTGTGCTTCTCCAGTACGTCGGAGTCGTTACGGCATACATCATAGGATGTGATAACAATGTCCGTATCGCCGAGTTTGCTCTTCAAGAGTTTGCGTTCAGTGGGCGGGCCAACATAAGCAGTTACGCTGAGGAATGGGGCATAGGTCTTGATCTCTTGCTGCCAATGTCCTGAAAGCGTCGGCGGGCAGACAATAAGAGAAGGCAGACGCCTAACATCCGCCGCCTGCGTCTTAGCAAATTCCTCCTGGCGTTGGTGGTGATCACTGGCAACAATACAAAGTGTCTGCAGTGTCTTACCAAGACCCATATCATCGCAAAGAATACCGTGGAGGTGGTATTTGTTGAGAAAGTGGAGCCAGTTGACACCATCTTGTTGATATGATCGAAGCTCTGCCTTGATAGCGACGGGAATGGCAAATGGCTCAACCTTTTTAGGATCCAAAAGTTGAGAAATAAAAGTACGTTCACGATCTCGGCCCTTGAGGAGTTCCTGCGAGAGGCCAGGAGGATCCGGAATACCAGCTTCAAGGGGAACAAGTTTGACTAGTGTTGCAAATGAAGTCGTGGCAAGCAGACGAATCTCGTTGTCAGAATCACTCATACGACCTAAAACAGGCACAATGAGGAAGATGACGTAGGGCAAGATGGCATCTCCCATAACAGCAATGAGATGGTAGATTGCTTCAACGGCGCCTTGGCGGAAGTGTAAGTCGAGAGGATTACTGATTGATGGTAGGACCTTTTCAACAAGCGCAGTCATACCCTCTACCGTCATGACACTGCAAATTGTGGCCATACACTTGGCAGCCATGTACCGGAAAACAGAAAGCTCTGAGTGGAGAGCCTTGATAACAAGGGGCATCATCTCCAGTATGAATGCATAAAGGTCCTTATTCAGAGTCGGTGTCATGGTGCGGATAACGGACATGGCATCAACTATCTCCTGTCCAAAGGTACTTTCGGGATCTTTAGCTTCTGGGGGCAAGTCGCCAGAAAAGGCTCTCAGGAGAGGCTGCTCCATGTAATTGCGTAGACTAGGAACGGTTTCGAAAATGGTAGCACCATATATACGCGCCAGAATTTCGAGAGCTTCTTTTGCTCCTCTTCTCGTGACACGAGCAGCCTTGGCCTCTCTTGCCCATTTGGCAGCATCAGCATGATCTACTCGGTCCTCCTCCTTTTGCATCGAGAGTATGAAGTCTTGCTTGGAGGCATGAACAGGAAATTCCGGTGTCTCGGCAACTTCAACGCAGGAAAACTTCACGAGGTTGGCAACGACCTTGTCAGCTGGCCCTTTTCTGCCCTTCTCGACAAAGAGCTGAACAAGTCTTGCAATTGTATCGGAAGACCGGGATTGTAGGATTTGGTTTTCTTCCGTCTTGACCGAATCCATGATACCCTTGATCAGTGGGCTTGGCTTTTTGGGAAGTAGTTTCATAGCTACCATCGCACATGCGGCGGCGGCCCTGATGCGTAAATCCCGGGCTTCTTTCAGCAACTTGGCCTCATTGATGGCTGTCTGCGCCACATCACGTGCTTCGGCGAGCTGTTGACTTGCAATCAAACGCTGGCCTGGAGGCATAATTTTCTTTAGCCTCTCATAATCATCACCGACGCACTTCTCGGCTGTGGCCAGAGAAAAGGCGCTTGGGCCGGCCTCAGCCTCTCCCTGGACTATAACAGGTAGGATAGGAAGCTTCCCAGGGGATACCTTTCCATGATCTCTGAACATATGTAGAAGTTGCTGGCATTGGCTGCGCACGCGCTGCATGAAGATGACAAGGTCGCGGTAGAAGGTGGGCTTATCAGTTTCCACGATGCGCTGCAGGTTCTGAACATAGCGGGTCATGTCTTCCTCAACCTTGCATTCTTTAGAGTACTCGTCGATGACAAGGCAGGCAGTGACCTGGGTGGAAGCAAAAGCAGACGAGAGCCCTGGGGTGAGCAGCGCCTCAAAGTCATCCAGCATGGCAGATGGTACTCGGGACATTATGAGGCCCATAGCCTTGGCTGCTGAGGCTCGTGAACGAACAAGGGCATCCATGCCAACTAGGTCAACATCGCCCGTCATCATGTGGCCGTCGACGTCGTGGCTCACACTGGCCGCCGCAGGCTCCTCGGTCTTACCAGACTTACGGCGGCGTTTGGGAGCACGATCGGTAGCATCCGGTGACGGCAGTCTTCCGACAGCAGCATGGGCCGTCGCCGGCAGAGTGTAAGTGCCACCAGATGGCTTTTGGAAGAGAGTTGGATTCATGGGGATGGGGTATCTTGAGACGCCGATTGGGTGCAGAGTCAGCTGCATTAGAGTATTAAGGTGCGGCGTAAACTCTTCAGCAAGCAGAGTAGGGTTTTTGGCCAAGTTTTGCACAAGTGCAGTCCAGAGCTCGAGTGACATGTTGAGTGTCTCCTTATCTCTTTCAACAAGAATGTTTTGGAGGACGAGTCGGAGGATCCTGCCGTTCAACCAGCCTTGAGAGGAGTCATCGGCAAGGTTGGCAAAAGTAAGTAAGGCCTTGAGCACGGCCAGGCGGACAGAGGTGATTGTGTGGCGAAGAAATGGATAGAGGCGAGGCACGAGCAAGGTGAATGAACGCTCGTCGTCCTTTTCAGCGGACGCCTTCATAGCATCGAGAACCTCCGGGAAGCCGCAGAGTGTGGCTAGCAGATCCATGATACGGCCCGTGCTGGCGCTGAGATCATCGCCCAAGTTGGACAAACTCTCCCAGACAATGTTGGTTAGTCCATCAAGTGCTGCAGGGCGCATTACGACAAATTCCTTCGCCATGGGTATTAGCGTGGCGGCGCTGACAGAGCGAACATCGTCATCCGAGTCGCCTAGGCCCTTCATAACAGCGGCAATGACACCATCAATCATATCATTGTGCTGTAATAACAAGTCCTTACGAACAGCGACGACGTACCGTAGGCCAACCATGCCACCGTGGCACACAGCCCAGACAGGACGGTCCATTCTGAGATTTTGCTGCAGTACCATGCAATGGAGAATGCGATATGTGTCGTATACGGATTCAGCAGGAACGTGTTTTAGGACTGAGCCGAGAGTCTGGCCAATTGTTTCTCTGATGGGTGCGACTGATGTATCAGAACTGTAGTCTGTAAATCGGTCCAGCATCAAAACAAAACAAAGGCGACAGGCCAAATCGTCAAGCCACTTCTTGTTGATGGCATCGTTCTCTGCTCTGGATTTTGACGGGCCTCTGCCTGCACCACTACCGTGAACACGTATGACTTGTTGTAGTGCCATGGCTGCTCCGTGACGTGTTTCCCAGGAGGGGTCAAAAATGTCAACTTTGAGAAAGTCGCAGAGACGCTCGTAGGGCCACTCGGCGCCCTCCATGTCGTGGTCGGCCTCGATTTCAGACTTGATCGGTAGAATGGGGCCTTTGAATTCACTGACGACTTTGGTATCCTCGTCTGTTTCTGTGGGGCGATCGAGGTTGAAGTATTGGTTCAACTTGGCGTTATTTTTTGAATCTGCGTCGGGCATCGCGCTGCCATCGTCAACCATGGCGTCAGACCCGGTCGTCGTGGATCGTCGCAAGGAAAGGTCACCGAATCCGCTTTTGCCTTGGGAGGCCTTCATGGCCTCACGCTTGCGCTTGCGCTTCAAAACATTGAGCTGCCGTGAGCTGAGCTGAGAGTCTTCTCCTTGGCTCTGATTAACGCTGTTGCTCCTGGACACGGCCCCGTTGGCCGGGGCTTCGACAGGAGTAACAGGCAGGCCAATGGGCTCCGGGGGGGCGAGCTCGTCATCGTCGACTTTGCGGCCAAGCAGTCCGAGGCGAGCAGGCAGTGTCTTTTTTTGATGCGCGAGACGACTGATCGGGTCTAAGGCGGCAAGACTGTATTCGACGCCGCCGCCGCGCAAAAGCTCACGGCCGTATTTGAGAATGGCTTGGACATTGATGGTGTCGAGGCTAAACTGGTCATCAGTCTTTAGGTCAAGTTTGAGTACGGTATCATCGTCTTGTTCTGTTTTCACGTGTCCATTTTGGGCGGAAGTAGTTTCTTCCTTTTTGGGATCTAGTGTAACAGTATCGTGTTGGTCTTCGTTGGGGTCGTAGAGCGGCGCATTCTCTACTATCTTGCCAATTGCCTTCGCGGCAGTAGATCTAGTTTCCCAATCCTTGTGGCGCAGATATGGGACAACGCGCGAAAGAAGATTGAACAGCTCATCCGGGTGCTGCTTTTGCCAGTCGGCCAGCTGGTTAACGGCGGTGTCGCGGATGAGTCGAGTACTGCCCGTCTCAAGGATGGTGACGAGGCGATCTAACCTTGATGCCATGGTCTATGTGCGGAGAGGTCGGTGGATGAGAGAAATGCGAGAGAGGGAAAGAAAGAGGGAGAGAGTTAAATCATGGCGCGGTGTTCCAGGAAGGTAGGTAGCCGTAGGAGGAGAAGAGCTCGCGGAGGTGAGGAGTGGAAGCTGGAGTCAGGGCAGCCGGAAATGGAGGTTGAGATGCGTGAGCGCAGAGCGAGTGCTGCTGGCTGTGATGGCGCAGAGAGATATGGGGAGATAGTAAGATATGATGTAATGCTGTGCGCGATGCGGTCGAGTATATTAAGCGGGCAACACTGAAAATGTTCCCGATTTCAGCCTGGGGCGATTTGTGAGTTCTGCGCAAACACGAAACGGGGCTGATAAAGGGCTGAGTAGTGAGTATAGCGTGGCGTGCGTGTATATATTGACCGAGCTTGATTGACTGCTTTGGGACGTTGAAGCTGATTTTGAATTGGTGAGAGGGTCGTTGGGATGGCGCGCGGCGCGCCAATGACGAGTGAGTCGCGGATTCAAATGGGCGAGGTCGGCCAATGGCGAGAAAGATGGGTTCAGGATAGCTGTTGCGCTTGTGGGTCTCCGAAGCTGCAGAGTTGCTGACTGATGCAGGTGCTGGCTGGCCGAAGACCGTGACAGGAAATCTAGCTCAAGAGTGAACGGGGGCGGACACCTGGGCAGGCAGACCCGCGCCTCTATATGTGACAGCTTGTATTTTTATACTTGTTGCAGCTCACCCATTGCCCACTGGCTAGCCCGTTTGCAATGTCTCGCCTGTGGCTCTTTTTGGCTAATAGAGTTCCACTCTTTTTTCATTATTTTCTCAGTCTCTGAGAAGGTGCGGATACCCTGTAGCTCTTTCTGTCCTAGTGCGCTTTGATTACTCCACCTGCAATAGCTGGAGGCCCGGGGCTACTTCTGGACATGCCTAAAGAGGGTCTCTTAATATGCGGCATACATAGCTTTGATAACTATGTCCAGAATAGCCCCCCTCCCTGCCTTTTTGCTTGCTCTTCTTTGGAGAACCAATCCCATTTGGGGCTAGTGTGCTCAGTCACCTAGGAGAGACTCGGTGCAAGGGAGGAGCTGCGAATCTGCCGCCAAGTCCCCTTGCCCTTGCAGGTCGCTGGAACTTTTATGTGTTTCCCCAGCAGGTACTCCAGGCCCCATTTTTACTGTATGCCTTGTATTGTGCCAGTAGTACCAGTCGAGTGTTATTAACGTGCTAAGAGTTAAGTGAGAATGCAAAATCACCTAGCCTACTAATAATTATAAGGTAACTACTTATTAGAGCCACTTGATCCACCTTCATGAGTGCTTCATATAAGCGGCTGCTGCATAGTCCATCATCCCCAGGCTGTTGCTGTCCCAATCATCACTCTACCGTTTGCCATTTACTTAAAACCTGATTCGCTTTTGAACATAGCGTTCGACTTGCTGCACACAGCTTCTGCCGGCCAAGCGGTTCGATGGCAATGTTCGTCAATTGCGTCAGTTTGCCGTTCAACTTATGTATAATAAAGGCTTGAGCTACTCTACTCGGCTTGTACAGATATAGGCACGTCGCTGACTGGAAAGATGGGGCGGCGGGCAATGAGGACAGAACAGTGAGTGATGAACGACAACGATTGCTTACTCCGACCATGAAAAACAACGTATTCGCAATTGTTGGCGTTTTGCACTCCGGGCTTGGAACCCTAATACTCCTCGCGCATGTTACGGGAGCGTCTTGTGCAATGTGTATTTTCGTACAGAACCTAAGCTAGTGTAATGGCGCCGCCGGAAATATCCTGTATATACTGCTATGTAAATTTAAGGGATATGTGCTGATTTTTACACGGACCCAAAGTCTGTATGCAACCTTGCTCATCGCGGCTGTGGCGCGCACCCTATCACCGGCGCTTGACAGATTGCCCAGAGACGCACTAGGAGAGCGGTAAAGGAAGAGAAAAGTCAACGGGAGGAAGGCAGGCAACAACGACAGAGAAAAAGAAGAATAAAGAGCTTCGGCCTTGACAACTTTTTGTTAGAAGAGACTCCCAAGAATCTTAGGAACTCTGCAGCGATACACAATTCGGTGCAAGGTCGTCGTTCTTCAAATATAAGAGTTTGTTGCTTCATCCACTTCGTGTTCTGTCGCTTATTGTGCTCTCCCGCCGCATAAAAATTGCAGGTTCTAAAGTCTCCATTACACAAAGGCCAAAGCTTGGATATAAAGGTTCAAGTGAGAAAAATCATGCTCACCACGCAGCCCCAAGACAGATGGTCGTGAGCAGAACCGCTGACCGGGCATATATGGTTGGTTAAAATGCTTGATTCTACTGGATTATAGAAGATAGGTCCGCAGCGTGCCAGCTCTTATCCGCTAATGGGACAAGTCAAACATGACCGTACCCATATTTGCATATTAACTAGCAACTGGTAACGCATACGGTGACCCTTCCATTGCAGCCAGCTCCTCCTCGGATAGGCTGATTCCAAAATGTATTCTGAAGGCATCGATGCGCTCATACTCGCTCAGCAGTGTTGCGACCGGCTCCTCCACACCCCGTATGCACTGCGTGATGCGATCATTGACCAGAGACAGCGTCCCTGAGCTGCCGTCGGCTATGCGATTGAAGAAGATGCTCTGCACAACCACAATGCGCGTAAACGGGCTTGCGTGAAGCGTGTAGTAGTTAAGCACATCGAAATCTGAAGGCAGAAACTCGGCGTCAGCAAAGGCATAAATTTCCTTCCAAGGACCCTGGCCGCCTTGGCGCATAGAGTAGATCCAGACCGGTTTGCTCATGGTTGTTGGCGCCAGCTTCTTGAAATCGACTTTGAGCAGCTGGTCAGTGAGACCTGTTGCTGTTTGACCCGACAACAGCAGGAGGGGTGTCACGGGGCTCTGAATCCCGCATCCGACGTCCATCAAGAAGCGCTCGCCGTTGATAATGACTATAATGGCCATGTGGCTCCTGTGTGTTAGGTGGCAGTGGTGGGGATCCAATCAGCTTCTAAATATTACCAGAATACAACACGTATTTTAAACACGTAATTACAAGCAGAATTTAACGTACGTGGTTCGCCAGCGATCTAGACCGTCGCTTGTCGACCTCTGGTCTCGCATCCGACAACCGACCGCCATGGCGTCAAAGCCGAGGCTACGAACGAGGTGCAAGAAGAACACATTGAGCTCGAAACAGTAGCCGCCCAGATCTCTGTTGACAATTTTGTCAAAGAGGACATTTGCATCTAATGAGCCTGATTTATCAGTCGAGTAGTGCAGAGAGAGAGTGTTGTATGTAATGCGAGCGAGGTGGCACTTGACGAGCTGGTCAAAGAATGCGCGGACATCCTTGCCAATGAGCTTTTTCCAGCCATCGAGGGAGATGAGGGAGAAGTAGCGTTCCAATTGTTCCGGATTGAAGGAACTCATGTTATTTTCTTCTTTTTCTTCTTTTTCTTCTTTTTCTTCTTTTTCTTCTTTTTCTTATTCTTATTCTTCTCTTCTCTTCTTCTCTTCTTCTCTAGAATAACATTTAAAGTCTATACGAATTATCTCTCTATGGTATCTAGGGGTGTGCTAGATGAGTCACCAGCCTTGATATTAGAAGCCCGATTGGCGACGTCCTCGAGCACATCTATGGCCCGTGTTATACATAGCAAAAGACTGGCATGCGCGAGATTTATTAATCCAGGACTTTTCCCTTCAAAATCGAATCAACGCCAATAACCATACTTGTGAGTGACAGAAAACCAGCCGGACAGAAAAAATATACGTGGTCCGAATCACCCGGGTCGTTTCATTCCGTCTCCGTCAAAAGCCAGGGGAAATACGGAGTAGGAATACGAGTATTGTCCTTAGGGGAAGCTGGACGCGCGTCAAACTGCTTTTGGCAGGGGACTAAAATAGCAACGACGCCGTCGAAACAGTGGGCTTTGAGGAGGACCCAACTAGGCAGTCCAGATTCCAGCGCTAACTTGGTCAAAGAAATCGCCGGTTGGTTGGTACAATTTGGCATCACAGATCGGTGACCGTCGGGATCAATTTCACTAGTACGGGCTGCAAAGTGTTAGACGAGTGGCGTCGCGGCGTGGTGAATCGGTATTCATCGGAATTCATAAGAGACGGCAGCTATTGATTAGTACTCAGTGGCATTTAGCAGTGACATATCCGAAACGTCACGCAGAAAAGTTTGCAAACCGACTGCCCATCACTTCGTATCAGGGTAGTCATTTGGGGCGTGATTTTCCTGTCAATCGACCAGTTGTTTCCCATTCGCCGTCACAAATTCTGGGGCACAGGGAGCTGGGTGTTCCAACGCACTCCACGAGGAGGCTGTGCAGCCAGTTGCCCATGTTTCGCCTGTGGGCATGCGGCTTCGGGCATCTTGCAGCAGACTGCAGCCTTTTACTTATTGCCAAGCAGCCTACGCACCTACGACTAACTGGCTTGCTGCATTTGATCACCACCCTTTCCTCTTCTTCATTCTCCTTTTCATCTCGTCCTCTTGCCATCTCGCCTCTTGTTTGTGCATAAAACATAATACCTGTTCCAGCTCATTTCTGTCACATCTCCTTACCCATCGAAACATTTTCTTTTTAGGGTGCAGGCCCGCCATCTTTTCCGAAACATTTGTCAACAGTGGTCCGTCGACACATTATCCATCTATTTCTTCGCTTTTTCTTTGTCAAATTCTCCGCATCTCACGTCAAATTTCTTTACTTTTCTGAATTTTCTACCTATCGTAGAATCGTCCGTCAAGATGCTGTCGTTATTGCGCACCGCTTTACTGGGCGCTTTCGCCGCTGCCGCTGCTGTAGGCGCCGTGCCACAGGCGTCCACCACAGCCGTTGTACCATCACCCAGTTCCTCGGCGCCGGTGTCGTCCTCGAAGCCGTGCAACAACTCGCCGACGCTATGCGGTCGCCAGTACAACAACATTACCCATATGGGTGCTCATGACAGTGCATTTCTGAGAGATGCTAGCACGGGCAACAGCGTCTCTGGTAACCAGTTCAAAAATGCAACCATCGCTCTTGATGCAGGCGTACGCTTTCTCCAGGCCCAAGTCCACGACCAAAACGGTACTCTGCATCTCTGCCATACCGACTGCAGCCTCCTTGATGCGGGCCCTCTAGCCGACTGGCTCAAACTCATCGCCAACTGGATGAATGCAAATTCAAACGACGTCGTGACCCTTCTGCTCGTCAATTCGGACAGTTCGTCGGCTGCAGACCTGGGTGCCACGTTTGCCTCAGCCGGACTCGACAAGCTGGCCTACATACCTCCCTCGACGTCGGCAACGGGTAACTGGCCGACGCTGCAGTCCATGATTGACAAAAAGACCCGGCTGGTCGCCTTTGCCACCAACTTTGACTATTCACCCACTGTCCCTTACCTGCTGCCCGAGTTTGACTTTATGTTCGAGACGCCGTACCAGGTGACGGACCCGACTGGCTTCAACTGTACCCTCGACCGCCCTTCCAATGCCAACCTCAACGGCTCACCCATCACAGCGCTCAAGGCCAACTACCTCAGTCTCGTCAACCACTTTCAGTATCAGACACTCCTTGGCAGCATCCTGACCCCTGCCATCGACGCCATCAATGTTACCAACAGCCCCGACACCACGACCGTCGGCAACTTTGGCAGACACATTCAGCAGTGCAACTCGGAGTGGGGTCTTCGCCCCAATTTCATGCTTGTTGACTTTTGGAACGTCGAGAACCCCATTGCCGCTGTCGACAAAGTAAACGGCCTCAGCGACATAACCGGTCGCGCATCTGTTACTACTCTGCCTGGCAATGGCAAGTCTGGCGCTGTGAGCAGCTTTCACAGCGTTTGTGGAGGATTTTTCATTACGCTGGCTGCTGCTGTGACTCTGTTTGCATGAACAATGCTTGATTATGGATAAAATATTACCAGGTCGCCGTGTTACACTTTATTTCTTCCAACAGGATTTTGTTTCTCATTCCTCCTTTTCAAAACATTTAGCATGGCGTAGCGGGGTACATAAATAGATTGGTCTGCATTTTTACACATGGAACTTCTGGGTAGATTAGATTAGATTAGATTTTTTTGAAGAAAAATTGCCTATGTCTATCGCAACTGTCTGATGCCTTGTTCTCGCCCGATTGGATTCAATGCGAATTCTAGCTTGTTTGTTCAGTGTGGGGTGGTCAAGTAGCTATGACTAAATAAAGGGAAAAATCGTCGCCAGCAGGAGGAACAGCCACAACTTCAACTAGAAATCCTCCCCAGCAACAGGCCGTAACTCTTTCTCAGTGGCTTGCCTGCTTCACCATTTCATTATCATTGCCTTAGCATTCTTTCAATAACAAAATGGATTATTCATCGATTGAGACCCCGGCAGCCTGCTATGCCGATTTTTGCCTAATTCCAGTATGTTTTCTCCCATATAGGTAGTTCTGCGGTCTTTACTAGCCAATGCCCCCCAACGCCGAAAACCGGCGCTGCATTTCTAGTTGCAGCAACTCTGGAGGCATGAGAAAATACAATATGATACTAACTTCTCTCCCTTTTTCTCTCTCTCACTCAAAGGTCGGAACTGGAAAGATTTCCGTTGCGGAAGAGGTCGCAGAGGTTCAGCGCGTCCTCCAGGCGAGTGGGCTTAAGTATACAATGCACTCGGCGGGTACCACGGTCGGTACGTGATAACTCTTGCTTTCCACTTCCATCAGTCCACGTTTTTTATACTCCCTTGAATTTCTTTTATTTCTGCTTCCGAGTTTCTTCTCAGCTGCTAACAATGTACGTAAAAAATCGCAGAAGGTGCTTGGGATGAAGTCATGGCCGTCGTTGGCAAGGCCCACACTGTCGTCCATCATCGTGGTGTTTTCCGTGTGCAGTCATCTATGCGTGTTGGATCAAGGTATGCAAAGTCTTTTTTTGCCCTCCTTTTCCACGATTCAATACTAAAGAGTAGCAGGACGGATAAAAAGCAGACGGCAGAGGACAAGGTCAAGCGCGTCAAAGACATCCTGGCCAACCAGCCATAATGCGCACGTACATGATGGCATCCCTTGAGCATTAATTCTCACAAGAAATCAAAAATGATTCATATATTCGGTTTTGTATTCTTCGCATCATACACCATCTCATACATGAGATATTGATAAGGTCATCCTTCAACCCCAAACACATGAACTTTTCCCCTTCTATTTGCTCCTCGAAACCCACACAATACACACCGCTTCCCGTTGTACCATGCCCCAAGAAAACCCATCAAAGTCCACCAGGCAAAATTACAAGTTGATACCAATGACGCGGGGGATAATAATGCGCCACTCTAACCTCGCATGGTCATCTTCTTCTGGGACTTGCGCTGCTCCTTGGCCTGTTCCTTTTCGAGGTATTTCTTCTGCGCCTTGGCATCGAGGCCCTTTAGGTCAGCATCGCGCTTGGCCTTCTTAGCCTTTTCCTTCTCAGCAAGGCGCTCCTCGGAGCGCTCCTCCTCGGCCAGCTTCTTAATCTGGTTAATCTTGGCCTCACGAACGTTGCGAACCTTCTTGAGTACCTCGGGCCGGAAGTGGGCCTGGGCGACAAGCTGGTCGGGCATGCGCACCAAGTACTGAAAGAGCGGGACGTAAGTGTCGTAGTTGCCGTCGCTGGGGAGGCTGTATCTGAGGTGCAGACGCTTACGGGGCACCGTCTCGTCGAGGGTCGTCGGGTTCTCAGTCGGCTGGTCCGAGATGACGAGGTAGTGGAAGTTGTCGCCGAGCGCGACGACGGCCTCGATGAGCTGGGCCGTCAGGAACGTGTCGGTGATCTCAGCGCTCTCGCTCATGACAGTCAGCCACTCGGGCAATTTGGGGCTGTCCTTGGTGGCCGTCAGGGAGACATCGTAGCGCTGGTCGCGGAGCCGCTGCATGCGCGTCTTGTTGACGACGGCCCAGACGAAGCCATCAAACTGGCTCTTGGCCTCCGTCACGATCTCGCTGTCCTCGGCACCACGGCGCTTGGGCACAGTCAGGCTCTCTTTGCCGTCAAAGGGGTAGATGAGCACCTCGGCAACCTCATCGGGAACAGGGCCAAACGACTCGACGAGGAAGCTGCCCACCGTCTCAAACAGGTACATGATTGGGTTGAACTTCTTAGTGAGGGTGATTTTGATATCCATGAACGCAATGTTGCGGCGGCCAGTCGCGTAGCTGGCAAACTCAAAGAGCGACTTCTCCCGGAGCAGGCTATCGGGGTTGACGTCCTGGCTCTCGGAGGTGGGTACACGGCCGAAGCCGACAAGGGCAAACTCGTCCTGCAGGCTGCGCGCGTGTGCGCGAATCCATTTCCGGGCCTTAGTTCGGTTGGCACTGGCGCCAAAGAAGTGGAAGATGAAGATCAAGGCTGTCACGGCGAGAATCACACCCTCTACCTTGAACTCATCCAGCGAGTGGCGCTCGTGGACATTGTACCACTTGGTGTAGGGTCGGTCGGTCGCAAGGGGAGTTGCGCCGCCGAGCGTGGCACCGCCAACGGGAGCCGGATTGGGGGCAGACGCGAAATCGGCAAAGTCTGCATGTTGTCGGAATCTGTTAGCAAAGGTTCTGCAGCAAGTTTCACTGCCTGAAAAAGCCCGTTTGTAAGCGTAGCAGCCAGATGTCAAGGAGCCGTGGCCGGAGAACTCTATTTTGGAGGTTTGCCCCTACCCACGCGCTCATCCAATTGCCATCAAACTTGCAGAGGGAAGAGGTTGAATTTCTTACCGGAATCACCATTTGATCCTGCATCGGCCGGCTTCCCGCCACCAAGTACGCTCTTTAGAAGGTCCGACATGTTTGTTCTGTTGGATGGCAGGAGGGGATGAACGAGTGATTCGTGTAAAGGAGTTAGGAATATTGGAGACAGACGTCGGTCCCACGCCAAACCCACCAGATTAGGCATGGCGTGGAAGCTGTCCAAACCCTCTCCAAACCCCACACTTTCCCCAGTCCGTCTGTGCTATTTACTTACTCCGGAGTTTCTGCTGAGACAAAGACAGCAGACGCATTTTGTTCTTTATAATTGACTAGAGGAATGAATGAACTAGATAGCGGAAAGTACCTCAACGCCGTAGTGGAAATGCTACCAAAAAAATGAACAAAAGAAGTCTCCAGATGATACACTTGGCTATGCTAAATAACACGGGCTGATGATGCTTATAAAAAATGGTAAAAATCCGAATGAAAGAATGGAAGCAATCCAAAGGAAGCCGTCGAAAATCAGAAAAGGCGTATCCTCTGGGCGGAAGGCAGCCGTGTCACTACTACTAGAAGCTAAACAGACCACTGCGGCGCTTGCCAAGAGGATAGATCAACAGCGCACTGAGAAACAGGCCCACGGCAATACCAATGGCAATCTGAATCATCGAGCCAGCAACATCAAACACAACTGTGCTCATGGCGCTTGCAGCCTCTGGTGTGGTGTCGGTTGCGTTGGATTTGGTGAGCATATTAGCCGTCCTCAACCCACTCAACAACCCACCAGTCGCCGCCAACCCACCAGGTACCTGTACAAAGATGGCAGGGATTAGAGTAGCTGCAGCGACGCCGTGTCGAATACGCGAGTACAGATTGGCAAGCACACCGACGCAGAGCGCACCAAGTGTGTTGGCAATCTGCGGGCTTGCCACGAAACGCACGCTGCTAAAGTAATTGACAATGTAACCGGAAAAGGCAATGACAATCATGACGGGCATCTGGCGCCATTTGGCCTGGTACAGGATGCTGATGCAGATGATGAACAAGGGTACAAAGACAAATGATAGATATGGGTTCATTGGATCTTGGCACTGCGTTTGTGATGTCGCGTTCTTGTCCATGACGCCCCAGAGTGAGGCTCCCACAGTGATCCCAAAACCAAGGAGAAGCGAATACACAATGGCGTACACAATTCGAATGGAGCCTGGCACAATCGCACGGGACTGCAATTCGAGTGCAGAGCACACTATAATCGGTTAGAATACAAGGTTGGATCCTTTCAGCGCTGGCACTTACAAACTGAGTAGCCGGGCAGAAGCATGACGATGCCACCCTGTGTAATGGCTGAGAAGCAAAACAAGTTGCTATTGGAAATGCTGCCAAATGCACGTCCCATGAAGCTCACAAGGACAGTAGCACTAACCTCAAAGACATTGCTGTACATGTTGGATTTTGGTGCGACAATCAGCTGCAGTACGCCGACGAGGCAGCCAAAGCAAAAGGCGAGGGGCAGATCGACGAAGCGAGCTTTGAAGGAGAAAGGCGCGGCTGTGGCGCTGGTGAGGCCAAAAATGAGTACCCGGGTCCACGGATGAAACTTTTCCTTTGCGGCAATTATGGCTTCAATTCTCTCTGTGCCCTCTTCCACACCAATAACGTCGTGCATGACTTCCTTGTAGACATGGTGGACGTCCTTGAGCTTGCCAAGATCAATACCTTGGATGGTGCGAACAATGCGAACCTCCGTCGTATGTGTCGACATGTCGTCAAAAGAAATTACCATGCATCCAGGCAAATACAGAAACTGTCCCTCAATCTCCAAAGCCCGGGCAGACATGCTCAAATATTCCTCGAGACGGTGGGTCGGTGCCCCATAGAGCATCAGAGCACGGCATAATTTGATGATGTAGCCTTGTCGTGCAAGAGTGCCAGCAATATGCACAGCGATACGTGTCTCTTCTTTTTGATGGTGGCTAAAGAATGAGCTACTGCCAATTCGCTTGGCTTTGGGACGCTTTTTCTTGGGCGAGGGCGATCCGGAGGCTCCAGCTGCGCCAGAGCCGGTATAGTTGCCGAGATTTGGGTTTGCAAGCCGGGCAGACGCCTCGATGAGGTTTGCGAGGGTATCCTGCGATCTATTCTGCTCGTACCACTTTCGACGGCTTGGCGTTGTGTGACCAGACTCGGACGCAGAGGTGTGACCAGTTGACGAGGCGGAAATATTGCGCTGGTGCCCCGAACGGCGTGTCTGGCTCGCCTCAGACGGTTTGTAGAGCTTAAGAAGCTGCGAGAGGACACCGCCTCGGTACTGCTTCGGTGCTGGCACCGAGTAGACACCATCGTACCCACCGGCATTCCAATCGTCGGGTTCGAATGTGTGGCTGGCGGCCGCGGCCTGATCGTCCGGATCGACGACAGTATCCTCGTCATGTCCCTTCTCCTGTCTTCGCATGGTATGCGAGCGAACAAGCTCGTATGCTTCATCATTCCGGTTCTTGGGAGGCTCGTCGAGTTGTTGTAGCAGCTGCCAGTCGTCGCCCGAGTGCGCAGCTGCTTGGCCGCCCATGGGCTGCAATGGAATGCTGGTAAATGGCTCTCCGTCATCCCTGCCACCCACACTGGCGCGGGGCGACTCAAGTGAATTGCGCGATTGCGTCGGCGATCCTCGTTGCAGCTTGTCCGCCACCTTTTTAGCCCGCTCCTGGGCGGCGGCAGCCGAAATCTGCTTCTCAGTCTTATCAGGCTCAAACTCGCTGCGGTCACCACCAGCGCTATCACCACCGGCATTACTAGCCGCGGCAGCCTCCCTCGCAAAGTAGTCAGTCGTTGGAATTGAGCCCGAGGAATGGTTCCGGAGTGCAGACGGGCGGCGTGGCTTCGGAGCGGGCGAGCTGCGCCGTTCAGCCTCTCTCTGCGGGATGCCGGCAGCAGCGATGGACGGCCGAAGATATGCGCCAGCGGTGCTATTGAAGCGCACACGACCCTTTTCCTTCTTCACGGCAGCGGCAGCAGTGGAATCCGGTGAGGCAGCTTCGGTGGCCGCGGCTGGAAATTCTTCGTCAGGCTCTGTTGCTGCCCTAGGCCATTCCTCAACGTTCCGTGACGCTTTCGACTCTGGAGGTGCGGCCGAACCTGACGGCCAGTCGTTGTAGACATGGTGGTGTGCAAAGTCTTCGTAGTTGGGCCTGTCCACGGAGCCAGGGTCCGGGTCCTCGGGCGTCGTCGAGTTGCCAGACTCTTCCATCGCAGCAACAAAGCTCTATAGAGAGGGTTGCTCAGGCTGCGATTGGGAATAATGAATAAGTTTTGTAAAAATTGCAGACTGAAAGAAGAAGAAAATTAAGGCAAAGAAAGATTCAGGCGCACCCTTCCCAATGCTTATTACGAAGTCCCCCTCCTCTCAGTGACCTACCCGGCCGGACTAAGACGGAGCGAGCCACGGGAGCCAATTTTTTTTCCTCTAGACGATTTTTTTTACGTAGATGGTGGGTTGGTGGGGTTCAAACAGGCACTTTTAGCTACAGTATATTATTATGAGGAGCACAACATATACCGCCTCTGTTTGGACTTGGAAGCCGGAACGAACGGGTGGCGCTTTGTGTGGGAAAGAGTTTGCAGAAGTCTCTCGCATCAGAAGCAGCAGAGACGGGAGCACCATTGGTAGCAAAATCAAGCCCGGGTATCTGGGCTACTTTGCACGACGACAACCGTTTCTTCTGGTGTGTAATAAACCTTCTAAGAGGTCCCTGAAAGTCGAGACCATTTAGGCTTGTGGATCAGCGAGTCAGCAGCGGAACTGCAGCACCGTGTCCGTCCCTGGACGCACCATCGAAAGGTGACGTCAAGTGGGGAGTGGCTTTCTTGGACAAAATGAACAGTGTCGTCCGTTTGACTGAAGTGCCAGGCTTTGCGTCCCACGGCATAATTGAGAAGGCACGGGTTGCCAGTAGATATTAACAAACGACTGGGTACCTAAGTATGTACGTACTTAGTGTCTAAGTGTCTAGATACCTAGACGCTGAAGCACGCCGAGGGCAGGGTGGTATGATTGTTGCAGTTAAAATCGTTGGTAAACTTTTACGTCTTGTGAGTTGAGACGGAATTTTTTTAATTGGGCGGCAGAGCAGACGGAAATAAGGAAAAACGCGGGGGCATGCATGTCTTTCCGATCACGTTTAGACACAGTCATAGGGCGATTTCATGGCTTGGAAAATAGCCGTGTCATTCGTTGGTGAAATGGTACCAGCTGGCTTCTTTTCTAGTGCTAAAAGGTAGGTACCTACAGGTAGGCACCTGCAGTGAACTGGGCGCCAATGAACAGCAGCTGTGCATTTCGCAGGATCAGTATACAGGGTTAAAATTCAGCAAGACAAAGATTTAACTTACCGCTACCTTGATATTGTGTACTTATCCTGAACTAAGTGGTCCGGAGCTCGCCCAACCATGTTTCTTACCAGGGGCCTTGGGGCCGTACGACAGACATACCCTGTAAGAACGTGTTTTCTCACGGTGGTCTGCGTCTAGCAGGCAAATTAGTGACTTGCTCGATTAATTGCAGACTTGGCTTTTCGGCGGATCCTTTCTTGGATCTGGTGATTGATGCCCAATTTCATTTTACTGCAACCTAACGCATGCATGCTCCTTGTCACACTTCCTGAACTCACCAACTGAGTGACTGGAAAATCAGAGATAGATTCTCAGAAACTTGCTGGATTGAAAGTGGCCACAAAAGGACTGCACAGACGATTTAACACACATGGTAGAAAACTTATCCAGCCATGGAAAAATTAATGCATAGAGGGCAGAGCGTGAAATCAAAGGTGCGACGTGCCGCCACTGTCTTGACATGGTTGCCCCGCCAACCCTGCTGGGGCTGCACTTTCTCAACAGCGCCAAAGATCACCAGCTTCAACTCGACGACTTGATGTAGATAAAAGCACAACGACGACAAAATGCCGCGAAAAGCTACATATGGCAAGCAATCCAAGGCATCCAAGGCCGAGCGGCTCTTTGCTGAGCTACCACAGAGCCCAATGCGCAAGGCCCCTACCAAAAAGCCACCGACGGAGACTGAGAAGCCTCCGATCCTAGCCATCGCCGATCTGATGGAGCAATTCTCAGAAATTCGAATCAAAGAAAGCTGCCGTGAAGTTAGAGAGGGAAGCCAGATAACTGAAAAGACCGCCACTTTATCCAAATCACAAAATCCTGCCATTGCCAATCACCTCGTCCAACGGCCAGAGCCAGCCCAAGATGTACATGTCAATCTCCCTTCTGACGATGAGTCGCAGCAAGCAGAGAACAGCTATGCAGAAACAACGCTGCGAATATTATCGTGGGAAGATGTATGTCCTCATGGTGACCGTATAGAAAAGATCGCGGAGGCTTCGTATGCCGAGGTATACCGCGTGACCAACGACCGCGGCACCAGCATCATCAAAGTCATCCGCCTGCACTCCCCCATAAGAGCCAAGACAAAGGCTCAGGATCGCGCAAAGCTTGTTGATGAAGAACCCCATGCCGAGGAGGACATTGACGGAGAGCTGCAGATATCAGAGTGGCTGGCCGACATCCCTGGCTTCGTTGTTTACAAGGAGCGCTATGTTGTTCAGGGTAAGGCCACGAGGCAGCTTCTGGAAACGCACCAGGTATTCCAACGACGCATGAAGCGGCAGGATCCGGGGCGAGCACAGTTTTACCCCTCCCCGAGCCGTTACCTGGACGATACGCGGTTCCTTGTTGTGGAGCTTGGCGACGCGGGCATTGCTCTGGAGGATTGGAAATTGACTACGGAGAGTCAGCTATGGGATATTTTCTTCCTGGTAGCTGTTGCACTGGCGCGTGCTGAAGATTTGGCCATGTTTGAGGTTCGTACCGCCGGTTTACTCGCCTTCCGCCGTCATGCTCTTGCTTTTGAGATGAAAGCTGGCGTAGATACTAACCTCTACGCGAACAGCATCGAGATCTTCATGAAAGCAATCTGTGTATTCGACAAGTCAACGAGCCTCGGACACAGTCTCATCACTCTACAGGCAGTTTTTACGGCTATTCAGGCTTGGACATCACAATTCTTGACTACGGCCTATCAAGAGCCGAAGATCTATCCATTGACGATTCAGAGCCGGTGTCAAATGACCTCGAGAGAGACCTCAGTTTCTTTAGCAGCAGTCACGCGCCACAATGCAATGTATACCGGCAGATGAGATCATTCCTGCTACGCGCCGATCGGGTCTGCCTTCCTCCCGCAGAACACACGACCCCTTACGCGAAGGGCATTGACGGGCCACTCTCGTGGGCCACATTTGCGCCGTACACAAATGTCCTCTGGCTCGCATATCTGTACTCCTATCTCGTCAGCAACTTCAAAGGCACGAAACAGAATTTGGAAAATTTCCGCGGTACAACAGACGAGCTGTGGAAATATCTGAATCCAGACGCGGATGACGATGTACCCTGCTTTGGCTGTGCGGGCGATGTCGTCTGCTTCGGCGTGGAAGCTGGCTGGATTGACGAATCGCAGCTGGCGGGTTCGGCGCATTCTGTCGTAGAGCGAGAGGAGAGCATCATCATGTCACGAGATGACGATGATGACGAAACAGCATCTCTGAGGCGCTCACCAAGGAGAAGCCAATATCGACAAAGCACCATATCATAGCCGTTTCGATATCTGTCTGATGGACTCTTTCTCTTTGTCTCGCATCATGGAGTTTGATGGGCAAGTTCACTATTTTTGGGAAATGATACCATGCATGGGTTGATTCTTAGTTACGTGTATATGTGTGTAATTCCAGATGGAAAGTAATGTTTAATGATGTTACATGTCTAAATCAGCTATTGACCAGGTATGAGAGTTTAGTTTAGTGAGGCGGCAGTGCTTCGAATCGTTGATGAGCCGCAAGATGGCGCCCGGTCTTTTTGTTACTCCTAGAATTAACAAACATGCACTAACGAATCTCGAAGGGCTATGCAGTAAAACGGCGTGGAATTTGGCATCGTCGATTAGTTCACTGAACGGCCATGCCACAAACGGTTGCCATGAAGCAAGCATATCTTAGCTCGGTTGAGAGCATGGAACAGGACCATGGTGTCTAGAGACCACCTGGGACACATGGAATAGCGAGCGAATGTAAATTGATTCCTAGGAAACTCAATTAAGATGGGAGGTCAATTGACAATGACATCAGACCCAGCAGCAATCTCGGGTCCAGGTTCGGCAAGGCTGCAACGCATCATACGTTCAGCGAAGACTAATAATTCAAAGGCACCGGACAGACTTGGATGAACTGCTTGCACAAAGGCAAAGTTCTCATGGTAGGCTCGATCAGGGCAAGACGAAGTCGCGCTACGATGCAGAGGATTGCTGCGCAAGCTGACAGCCACGCAGGAAACATCGTTATCCAAGAAGGATCAGCTCTGCGGCTTTTGCTACGTGGCGCTTCCCGCCATCGGATCGAATTTGCACGGCACTGCGAGATCTCACGAGCATAGCACCGACATGGGTCGACTGGACATCGGCGCAGGAACACACCTGCAAGAGTCTGGCCGTGTCTAAAGCAACGGTGTCTGGGTTTCTTGTAGAGTATCGCACGGGGATAGAAAGGCACTGCTGCCATACTGCGGCGTTGCCGTGAGTCAGTGTGCGGCATTGTTACAGCGATGGCATCAATTAACGAGCATATGTTATCACTTAGAAGCTGAGGTGATACAAATCTCGGCCCTCAATGGCCTACGAATGTCATTGGCCTATATCGCATAGCAAATATAGAAAAATGGAAGTGATACACATGACTGGTTTGGCGGACATGCATTGCTAGTAATTATATGAAGAAAGGTCTGACCTGTGCATGATGTGGCAGCACTAATTCTTGAATGGGAGACTAATCTCCGTGGCTTGGTTGGGGTGGGTGGATTTGGCTTGGTTGATGCCGATGCAAGGGGCTCTCACCAAATTCTCGAGGATAGCGGAGGTTCTCGGGAAACTTGGCAAATGGCGGAAATGTCCAGCAAAAGACCAAGTCTCTGGTTAACATGTGTCATCAGATTTACGAACTCAGCCATTGAGCTTGCAGTTTCTTTAGCGGCCTCGGCCGACCGGCTTCAGCGCCCACACACGCCAGTTCAGCACTGGTAGGTACCCAAGTACCTACCGAGAGCGCTGTGGAACACGCAGCCGTAAAAATACAGGCGGTCAGTCAGCACCTGGCGTGCTCAGTTAGTACCACCGACTAAGTAGGTACCTGTAGCCCCTCGGCGCTGTCCGTCTAGCCTGCCATTTTCCAGAACAAGAATTGCGGCCTGTGAAGACCTGCCGAGGCTAAATGTCTGCAGCCCGAAGAAGCCGCTCCCCACCACCGCCCGCCTCTTTTCATGCTTCCTAGGCCAGCTCCCCAAAGAGCACATGTTCTCCGGATCAAGAGCGCGTGTGGCCATCCAACTGCCTTTCGTAATAACCCCAGCTCTTCCCTTAACCCAGCCTGGCAGTGAGCCATCTTCTTCCTTTTTACTCCATTTTGAATTCAACCAACGGTTTTCCTACCGCGCAATTGCATCTCTCAATACGTTGGATGCAAACCAGCACTCGTCTGCCATAAGCCGCCCACCGCCTCTGTCTGCCAACCACCCAGTCTCGGCTCGAGTTGACTGCTCCCTTCAGAGCAAGGCAACCACCACAGATCTGCCCTCGCGTCCGCGTTTAAAACTGCGCCGTTTCTTGCTTATGAATGTCCGACAAAATCTAGGAGCCAGAATTTTTTCTTCTTCTCCAATTTACCCGCCATGTCGTCCTACGATGGCTCCTACGCCCAGTCGCTCAGCCCGACAGTGACGGCCAACAGCAGCGACGCCTTTGGGCGCTCTCTTCTCTCGTCGTCAATGTCCTCCTTCTCCTCGCCCGCCACGGCGCGACAGACGTCCCACATTTCCAAGACATATCGACAAGCCTCGACTCTTTTCCTAACGCGCCGTCTGCCCGAAGCACTCAGCACGCTGCTGCCGCTTATCACTGCCGCCTCCGAGGGCGAGCCCACGCCGGTGGCAGGCGCATCGCGTACTACGAGGGTTAAAGTGTGGAGTCTGTATCTTACGACTCTCAATGCCATTGTGGAGATGGAACCCGAGGAGGGCAAGTCGGCCTTTGGAACGCAGGAATGGAGGGCTTTGTGTGCCAAGGTCCGCGACGGCACCGTGTGGGACGAGATTGTCAGGAATGGATATCATGGGTCCGAGGGTGATGTCGACTCAGAAGTTGTCATCAATCTGTAAGCTTCCACCGCGCTATACGCGTCTTACATCCATTTCTTTTTCCGTGTCTGGCGAAAACTAACAACAAACTGCCCGTCAATATACAGAGCCACCCTCTTGCTCGCCCATGCGCAGAACCAGACCTTAAACCAAAAGAGGCTGGAGACATATCTCGCCACATGTAACGCGCCCAACTTGGATTTCGGAAACAAGCTCAACGGGGGTCGCTCCCCAGGGCCGCGTATGCACCGGTACGCCTCGCCGGCCAAGGGAACTAGCGGTACAGACACCCCGAGAGATTTAAACGCCCGCGTAAAAATTCTCGAGCTCTACACGCTGCATGTGCTTCTCCGCAACAACGAATGGGACTATGCACGCGAGTTCATCAGCGTCAGTTCCGTCCTGGACGATGAGCGCCGCGAGGCGTTCCTACAGGCCTTGGAGAGCCTACAGGAAGAACAGCAGGAAAAGGAACGCCAGGAGCGCGAGGAGCGTCAACGACAGGAAGACCAGCTGCGAAGAGACATTGACGAGGCACGCCGACTACGCGAGGCCAGTGAAGAGCGCGAAAGACGGCGTCTTGAAGAAGAAAAAGCCCGCAAGGAGGCTAGCGAGACTGACTACGGTGTCGAGTCGACTCCCAGTCCCAGCCCCCGAAGAGGACGACCTTCGGGCACAATAGCTCGACCCTCCGTCGGCAGAAATGGCGCCGCCGTACAACCAGCCACACTTACTGCCCGCGCACGCATGGTTTTCAGCCGCCTAAAGATTGCCATTGAGCAAATAGCCGACACTCTCAACAGTAACCCTGTGATTGTGCTGAGACTGCTCGGCTTCATCGTCAGCCTGCTGATTATGCTCGGACACAAGGGCCTCAGACAGCGCCTGCAACGTATCCTTGGTGCTTCTTGGGCCAAGGTGGCCGCCACAGCAGGCATGGGAGCCAAGGTCAGCTACATCTAAGCTCGCCTTCCACATGGCCCCTGTGCATTTACTGTACTATAAATACATATATATTTTTTCACGGCATCCTTTCCGGAGTTTTGGTTTGGAATTTTTTTTTTTTTTTGTTTGGATAGTTCCTTTGCTCTATTTTGATTAACTAACGTTTCCTTTGTATTACTAATGACCAAAACAGCTTTGCCGAGTATAAAAGGGATTAGAAATCGGAAACACAAAGCTGCATATTAAAATGACAATACAACCAATTTTTATACGGAGATTGCCTTGACCCAATCCTCATGTTTTTGTGTATCCCATCTTACTTGTATTAAGAACATGCCCTTGCCACATTTCAAACGCCATCAAAACGCCAACCCATGCGAAGAACCCAAATTGTAGTTGTAATATTCTTTTGCCTCTTCTCTTCCTCTGGTCGCTGCCCAATGCATCTACGAAGCGAACCGCCGACCACGGGCCACTCCGTGGTTAGTAATTTGGCGTCCGATTTGTCTTTTTCTGGTAGAATAGCTGAAGGAGGAGAATCCTTGTTAGCACGGGCCTAAACAATACATGCATGGCTAGGTTGCAAACTGTTTTCTCCTTGCAGAGATAGAGAGAGACAGCATAGCCGCGGGGGGAAGTGACATACATCTGTCCTTGAACTACCCAAGTTTATAATCTTGGGACATCCATCACGGTCCTTTTCCAGCCGTGTGCACTCGAAGCAGTAAAAGGCGTCTGAGATGCCCTCACCGCCACAGACTACGCATTTGTTCTGGTAGTTGCCGAAGCTGCACTCGTCGCAGATGCGGACGAGGGTTGTCGGGCGGACGTAGGAATCGCAGACTGGGCATTTACCATCGCACTTGTCGCAGAGACGGCCGATGGCGATGCCAGGCTGCTTGCGGCACATGACAAGATCGCTGGGGGTGGAGAGTCGAAAATTATTAGCAGACGAACCAAAATCAAATTGCGAAATAGGTACGGGCGGTGGCTTACGGGTGATGGCGCGACATGTTGGCAACTGGAAAGAAAAATGTGAGCCTTCTAGGGTGTCTTGCGGGATCGGTAGAGCGAGTCGGATCGAGGTTGTAGGAGGCAAGAAGCTGTTGCTGGGAAGCAGAGCTGTGGGCCGGTGATGTGTGTATTTGAGTAGGTAGTTCAATTGTGCTCGATTTCTCAGCCTTGCCTCCAAGTTTCTTAGGTTGCGTGGAAGGGACCTCGGTGGCGGCGAATCACGTAGTGGGGCAACCACAAGACCGCTAATAAAAGAATCCGCTACGACTGCTGTAATCATGGGTGGTCTTTCAACGCGCTAGGCAGGCGGCAGGTCACTATCAACGACAACTTCCTTCTTCCCAATTGGGGAATTCTAAAACATTGCCGCCAGTGCCGGTGCGGGCTAGGTATTCGATATGCTGTGGGGGACCGCTTGATATTTTATGAGTAGTCTCTAGACGAGCGACAATTTGTATACCCAGGCGCACGATCCATATTCAGAGAACGACTCTGTCACCAAACCGTAAGTCGAGCAAAGTGCTACAGAGTGCTACAATGCGCGAATGCCAGAAACTAGACCCCTGACTTGAAATTTCTTAGGATGGCGTTTCTGGAGCCCCATCAACAAACAGAAGAAACGATGGAAATCACAGACTCTCATGACTCACCGCCGTTGAAGCGCAAGGTGTCCTCCGAACCCGACCATGACGGCCTACAGAAGCGCTCTCGATACGATTCTTCAGACGAGGACCAAGAACAAGCAAGAAAACGGTCGCGATCACCCGGCAGACATTATTTATCCCACGGCAGACGATCGAGATCTCCAGACAGACGGTCACGATCTCCAGTGAGAAATCGGCGTGTCGACGAGGACGAGCCTGTAGCCGACAGACGTCCACCATTTACTACACAGGAGGATAAGAAACGTGGTAGACGGCTGTTTGGTGGCCTACTTAGTACTCTCAACCAGGGACCGAGCAATGCGCAGCAAAAACGCCGCCTAGAGATTGAGAAGCGACAACAAGAACGCATGCAGAAGCAGGAGGCTGAGAATGACCAACGACGGACGGAGAGGCTTGCACAGCTTCGCGCGACCCGCATACGAGAGCAGATCATTTTTGATGAGGAAGTGGTGCGTACCTCCTCAGTCGTCCCAGGCACAAGGACACTGCTAATGTGGTTTCCGGGAACAGATGCGAAACAGACATATAAAAAAGCTGGCTTTGGCAAGGTATTTGCAAACTAAAGCCGTGCCAAAAATTGTACGTTGCCAGCCAGTGCTTTGCCAACCGAATTTGTGTTGAGCTAACAACAGCCGCTGGTGCAGTACTATCTGCCTTGGAGATGTACCAACGAGCAGTTGGACATTATAGACAGGCAAAGACAGGCCGCAAGAGACTTTGTGCAGCGTGAAGAGAGTGACTTTGAAAAACGGAGAAAATGGCACGTCGATCGGCACGGTGTTGCCAAACGACCGCGGCCACCATCGCCGCCACGCGAACAGCAGCCGTCACCTACAGCAAGCCCCCAAGCCCATGCTATGGATGTTGATGCAAAGAGAGGAGAAGAATCCCATGATGAAACTGCACAGGGGGGCATGTCCCCCGTTGAGACCATGAAGAACGATGTGGCACTTCCCAATACCTCCAACAACGAGACAAGAATCACCCATCATGATGATGTCGGAGACATTGTAGAACGCGCCGGGGAAGACATGGTTATTTACTAATAGGAGGTAGGTTTGCCCTAGAATAGCAAGAGGCTTTGTACATTCTCAGAAGTGATGGAATATATGTTGTGGTTAACGGTAGCATTTGGCGCAGCCTCATACCAACTTGGATTCGGCCACTGCATGCCCACTTGGTGGGAAGTTCTGCCTAGCACGAGACGTTTTTGCCGAAGTAGAGCTCAGCAGATCACTCAGACATAACTATAAGCCTTGAAAATACTTGCCAGTCGAATTGAAATCAGCAACCAATGCTTGGCGCTCTTAAAAAACAAAAGACTCCGTGCGTATCTTAAAATAGCTGTTCTCAAAAGTCAGACATTTTGCCGAGGCACGGAGGAAATCATAGCCTCTTGCTCCACTGCAGCTTCACCCGGCGGTCGTCATATTCAAAATCCGGTTCCCGTCGTGCAGACACCCCGCCTAGCCCGCACTTGCATTCTGACGCGGAGTTACCTTGACTAAGTATAAGCACGCGAATCAACTTTACTCATCCATCCCTTTTATTCGTTCACCGACGAAGCTCAAGTATCTCATCAGTATTACATACAGCTATACCTGACATGGACACCAGCAAGCTCAAGCCCAACGACCCTCGAGTCAAGAGCTGCTATGATACGATTCGCGGAAAGAAATATCACTACATTGTTGGTGAGCCCCAGGACACCAAGCGCGACACCATGGTTCTCATCCACGGTTTCCCAGACATGGGCTTCGGCTGGCGCTACCAAGTGCCCTACTTCATGTCCCTTGGCTACCAGGTGATTGTCCCCGACAATGTCGGCTACGCGCGGTCGGAAGGACCTACTGAGTTGAGCGACTACACGATGAAGAGCGTGGCGGCCGATATTGCGGAGCTGGCGAGAAAGTTTGTCGGCAAGGACGGCCAGATTGTTCTCGGCGGCCACGACTGGGGTGGTATAGTCGTCTGGCGCACCGCCGAGCGCTACCCTGACCTGATCAAGGCCGTCTTCAGCGTCTGCACACCGTACCCCAAGGCGCAGGTCAAGTACACGCCGCTCGAGGACTACATCAAGGCAGGTATTCTCACCAACTTTACCTATCAGCTGCAGTTCAAGGGACCCGACGTGGAGGCCAACATCCAGGGCCGCGACAAGCTTCGCCAGTTCCTCAACGGCATGTATGGTGGACGGGGACCAAGTGGTGAGGTTGCGATGCGGGCAGACCGCGGGATCCTTTTTGAGAACCTCGACTGCCTTAAGCCGACGCCGCTGCTGTCCAAGGAGGAGCTCGACTTCTACGTCGACGAGTACGCACGCCAGGCGTCACCGGAGCTACGCGGACCGCTCAACTGGTACCGTACGCGCGAGCTCAACCATCACGCAGATGTCGAGCTGGCGTCCCGTGGCAAGATGCCAATGCCGTCGCTCTTTATCGCCGCGTCAAGGGATGTGGCTCTGCCGCCGTCCATGTCACGCGGCATGGAGGAGCATTTTGATGACCTGACCAGGGGTGAGGTCAATGCTAGTCACTGGGCGCTGTGGGAGGCGGCAGATGAAGTGAACCGTGCCGTCGCTGGCTGGCTGGAGAAGAAGCTGCTAGCTAAGGCATCACTTTAAACATGAGGTTGAGGCTTAGCTATGAAGTGTACGGAAATTAAAAGATTAAAAATAAAGAAATAAGATTAATATAGATAATGAACTGAGATGCAGTCGTATGTCGCTTCGTATCTGCACCTGCCCGCGATCATCCTCATACGTACGTGTATCAATCGTCGGTTCAGCTCAACCTGGGAGAAGCTTGAGCCTTGGTATACAAGGCTAATTGGCACAGCGCGCATATTTTGATGATTTGTTTCATGACATTTCAAACAATCACCAAAAAGTTAGGTTAGAGTGGGAAATGCCCACACGCCAGCAAAGGTACACGCAATCGTCAGCAGCCAAGCAAGAGGCGCAAGGTGAGAACGTGTTAAGACGAGACTCTGTGTGGCTCAGTGCCAACAGGGCGCTTTGTTCTTTGATGAGCCCCTTGACAGCTTCCCCTGTTTGTTTGCCCAGGGTGGGGTGGGTGCTACAAGCCGTGCCTCTCGTCGCCACTGTAGGTGGGATGTCTTCCCGCTGTAACAAGCCTGTAATAGTCCGTCAACGCTGTATCCACGGCGCCTACCGCTGACCAGTACCCGAGGCCACCCGGATAATAGATCATCACCGGGCTCAGCCCCTTTCATATGTGGTTGAGTTTGAGAATATTTCGTTCCTGGGCATGGCAGCCTGGCTCAATTTAATCATCCTGACAGCTTCTCAAGGAAGAAGAAGAAGAAGAAGAAAAGAAAGAGAGTGCGAAAAAAGCGACCTCCTGTTTAAAAATATCCAGCTCACTCTTATTATTATTAGGCTAAGCCTTGCTGTAAATCAGCCACAGTGGGCTAGTCGCAAGCTCACGCAACCAAAGGAGGCTGTGCTTCCTTGCATCTTCAACGTCGCATGTTGACGATCCATCACAACGCAACCTCTGTCCTATCGATTCCTTCATCGAGCCATCCGCCACACGACGATATTCTACAATTCCAAGTCTAATTAACCCCCAAGCTGTTGTTTGGCCCGCGTTGATATTCGCATGAGCCCCCATTCTTGCGATCCGAGCTTCCTATAAACCAGCGCCGACCCAGCATGGCTGGACGACCTCCTGGAGGTCCCCATGGCGGCCAGTCGCACAATGGCGATGACTTGCTACTTGATTTGGACAACGAGCAGCCCATCTATAGCCAGGGCCAGCGATCTACCCTCAACGACGATGACCTCTTAAGAAATTACAACCAAGCCCAAGAAAATCCCAGCCGCCCGTCGGTGTCGTACGACGACTTTGTAGGTGCAAGCGGCTCTCACAACCCTCCTACACGACAACCCGGCGCTGCACTGAGCTCGTCTCATCCCGATGCCACAGGGCCATACATGACCCGGCAATACAGCCAGACCTCCGAGCTCGGCAACTACCAACGTTACGCCGACGACTTTGATGACTACCCTTCGGACCGCGCATCATATTACCAAAACGATGGACACCCCAACATGGGCAACTCAACGGCTACGGCCAGGGCCAATGCCCGCAACCGTAATAGTGTTTTAAGTCTGGGCGGTGGCTTCCTCGGGCGATTCAGGAATAGAATGGGCCGCGGGCAAGGATACTCGGAGATGGATCTCCCACTGACAGAAAATACGCACGAGAGAAGCGACGCCGGCGCAGCATCCGCGCAGCAACAGAAACAAAGTGGTGGCAAGTTTGACCTGGGTAACTTTAAGTTTGGTTTTGGCTCACGAAAGCCTGATCCTTCGACCCTCGGTCCCAGAAACATCTTCCTCAATAACCCTCCCGCAAACGCCGAAAACAAATATGTCGACAATCACATCTCAACAGCAAAATACAACTTCGCAACTTTTTTGCCAAAATTCCTTTTTGAACAATTTTCAAAAGTTGCCAACGTCTTCTTCTTGTTCACTGCTGCCCTACAGCAAATTCCTGGCCTCTCGCCCACGAATCGTTACACGACCATTGCCCCTTTGCTCATTGTGCTCTTAGTCTCCGCCGGAAAAGAACTTGTTGAAGACTACCGGCGAAAACAGGCCGACAATGCGCTCAACACCTCAAGAGCGCAAGTTCTCCGAGGCTCCAGCTTTACGGAAACCAAGTGGATCAATGTGGCAGTTGGTGATGTTATCCGAGTTGAATCCGAGGAGCCATTTCCCGCAGATTTAGTCCTTTTAGCTAGTTCTGAGCCCGAGGGTCTCTGTTACATCGAAACCGCAAACTTGGATGGTGAGACTAACCTTAAGATCAAGCAAGCCCTCCCTGAAACATCAGCAATGGTATCGCCCAGCGAATTGAGTCGTCTTACTGGGCGCATCAAGTCCGAACAGCCAAATAGCAGCCTGTATACCTATGAGGCTACCTTGACTATGCAATCTGGTGGTGGCGAGCGCGAACTGGCTCTGAACCCTGAGCAGTTGCTTCTTCGTGGCGCCACACTTAGAAACACCCCTTGGATTCACGGCGTTGTTGTGTTTACTGGCCACGAGACAAAGCTGATGCGAAATGCCACAGCCACACCAATCAAGCGAACTAAGGTTGAACGACAGGTCAATTCTCTTGTGCTCATTCTTGTAGCAATGCTTCTCATTCTTAGCGCGGCTTGCACTGTCGGAGATATGGTGACGCGCCAGGTCAGTGGCCATCACTATGACTACCTGTATCTGGAGCAGATCTCTGGTGTGGGAACGGGAATCAAGACTTTCGCCAGAGACATGGTCACATACTGGGTCTTGTTCTCTGCTCTTGTTCCAATCTCGCTCTTCGTGACTGTCGAACTGGTCAAGTACTGGCACGCCATTCTTATCAATGACGACTTGGATATGTACTATGATAAGACCGACACACCTGCCACTTGCCGAACGTCCAGTTTGGTCGAAGAATTGGGAATGGTGGAATACGTCTTTTCTGACAAAACCGGCACACTGACCTGCAATATGATGGAGTTCAAGCAGTGCTCTATTGGCGGTATCATGTATGCAGACGACGTCCCCGAGGACCGACGCGCCACTTCTCCAGATGATATTGAAAACGGCATTCATAACTTCAACCAGCTCAGATCCAACCTAGCAGATGGCCACTACACGGCAGATGCAATTGACCACTTTCTTGCTCTCTTGGCCACTTGCCATACGGTTATCCCCGAGGTTGACGAGAAAGGCACCATCAAATACCAGGCGGCATCCCCCGACGAAGGTGCCTTGGTCGATGGTGCCCAGACGCTTGGATACAAGTTCTTTGCTCGCAAGCCAAAGGCTGTCATTATTGACGTCGGGGGCCAGGAGCTGCAATACGAGCTGCTCGCCGTCTGCGAATTCAACTCTACCAGGAAACGAATGTCCACGATCTATCGCTGCCCCGATGGCAAGATTCGCTGCTATTGCAAAGGTGCCGACACGGTTATTCTTGAACGCCTTCACGACCAGAACCCTCATGTGGATGCTACTTTGCGCCATCTGGAAGACTATGCCTCAGAAGGTCTACGAACTCTGTGTCTTGCTATGCGTGAGATCCCCGAACAGGAATTCCAAGAATGGTACCGTATCTTTGACACGGCCGCTACCACTGTCGGCGGTAACCGAGCGGAGGAGCTGGACAAGGCGGCAGAAATCATTGAACATGATTTTACTTTACTCGGTGCCACGGCTATCGAGGATCGTCTCCAGGATGGCGTTCCGGAGACTATTCACACCCTCCAGGAGGCCAACATCAAGGTCTGGGTTCTCACTGGTGATCGTCAGGAGACTGCCATCAACATTGGCATGAGTTGCAAGCTTCTCAGTGAAGACATGATGTTGTTAATTGTCAACGAAGAGACCGCAGAGGCGACTAGAGACAACCTCCAGAAGAAACTTGACGCTATCCGCACACAAGGCGACGGAACTATCGAGATGGAGACGCTGGCACTCGTCATTGACGGCAAATCTCTAACATTTGCTCTCGAAAAGGATCTCGAGCAGCTCTTCTTGAAACTTGCAATCATGTGCAAGGCAGTTATTTGCTGCCGTGTTTCCCCCTTGCAAAAGGCTCTGGTCGTAAAGCTGGTCAAAAAGTATCAGAAGCAGTCAATCCTCCTCGCTATTGGCGATGGAGCCAACGACGTGTCCATGATCCAGGCTGCCCATATCGGCGTCGGTATCAGCGGAGTTGAGGGTCTGCAGGCTGCTCGCAGCGCCGATGTGGCAATCGCACAGTTCCGCTACCTTCGAAAGCTGCTTCTGGTGCACGGCGCCTGGAGCTACCAACGAATTAGCAAGACCATTCTGTTTTCATTCTACAAGAATATCGCTCTGTACATGACTCAGTTTTGGTATGCTTTTCAAAACGTCTTTTCCGGCCAGGTCATTTACGAATCGTGGACCCTGTCGTTTTACAATGTCTTCTACACCGTGTTCCCCCCGCTGGCGATTGGTATCCTGGATCAGTTTATTTCTGCCCGCCTCCTGGATCGCTATCCGCAGCTGTACACCATGGGCCAGCAGAACCTGTCGTTTAAGCTCAAGGTATTTTGGCAATGGATTGCCAACGCCGTGTACCACTCCATCATCCTGTACGTCTTTGCCGAGCTCATCTGGTATGGTGACGGGATCCTGGGCGATGGCAAGATTGCCGGGCACTGGGTCTGGGGCACTGCGCTGTACGGCACCGTCCTCCTCACTGTGCTAGGCAAGGCAGCCCTGGTGACCAATAACTGGACCAAGTACCACGTCATGGCCATCCCTGGCAGCATGGCCGTCTGGTACGTCCTTACCGCGGCATATGGCAGCGTAGCACCCTTGGTCCACATCTCGGCCGAGTATCACGGCGTCATCCCGCAGCTGTATACCAGCCCGATCTTTTGGTTGCAGACATTTGCGCTCGCTGGTCTCTGCCTGCTCAGAGACTTTGCGTGGAAGTATGCCAAGCGCATGTATCGCCCGCAAACATACCACCATATCCAGGAGATTCAAAAGTACAACATTCAAGATTACCGGCCTAGGTTCGTCCCCCCTCCACCCCCTGTTTCCATTCGGCCGCCACACGGGAGCTACGGCGAGTTGCATGCAACTTGAACACTAACATTTTGGATAACAGAATGGAGCAATTCCAAAAAGCTATTCGCAAGGTCCGTCAAGTGCAACGCATGCGAAAGCAGCGCGGCTACGCCTTTTCGCAGGCCGACGAGAGTCAGACGCGCGTGTTGCAAGCGTACGATACAACCAAGAACCGTGGACGATATGGTGAAATGGCTAGTTCAAGGCCGCAATAGTTGAAAATACGGAAGGAGAAAAAAATCAAAAAAAGAAAAAAAGAAAAGGAAAGTGATGAGGAGTATAGAAGAGCAATGAGAGATGTAGAGAGGGAGAAGAAAAGAACAGAGAGAAGGGAACATATTTTCTGTACTAGCAATCTACGGCAGAGAGGAACCGAACCTTTTTATTTTGGGGAGGGAGGGGCATGGAATGACAGATTATGCATTGTGCAGTATTTTATCTTTTTTCTTCTTATATTTGGTTTTTGTATGAGAAAGAAAAGAAACCTCGGCCTGGTAGCTGGATTTACATGATACGAAAGGAGGTGGAACGTGGCAGCATGGCGAGATGCAATGTTTAAAGCTATGGTTCTGTATGCAAGGCATTTTCTGCGGAGCTAGATTTATTTGAATTTGTTATAACGACTGTTTGCTTTTATTCATCTTGGCAGTGATTTGATTTCAAAAAAGAACGGCCTGTACTCAAAACAAGGCAAACAGGAGCGATAAAGACGAGGCCGCCAAGCAAGGAAATGCAGTGAAGTAAGAATTAAGCGTAGCAATAGCGGCATTGTTTTCAACGAGGAAAAAAAAACTGAATTGTTGAGCTATCTAAATTGTGCAGGAGCGAATTGTATCATCTAAATAGAGAGACGAGAAAAGAAAAGAAATGGCCAGCAGCATGTCTGCCTGTACGCCAATAACGGCCACCGCCTCTCTTGTCCGACTTTGTTTCCTTGAAACTACCAAAACGCTCAAACTACATGCATCCTCCTTGAGATGCAAAAGAAAACAAAATGCCCAACTGTCCATTTCTATTCGATGCAATATGTAGTATTGTCGAATGCCTTTCTGGCAAGGAAAAAAAAATCGAATAAAAAACGCCGTTCATGAGATGGTGAAATAGTGGTCCATTTCCCACACTTTTTTATGACATCTGGTTTCCGTAGTTATTTTCTGTACAACAAAAACAAAAGAAATCCCGTCCAGAAAAAAGTAAAAAAAGCCAAGGCAAAATAATAAGAGAAAAAATGGTTGAATGAATATATCCGTTGAATGCTTTCGTAAAATGCGTAAAAACCGTAGTAGTGTTCAAAACATGTTGAGATGAGAGTGATTCGGGGGAAAGGGTATTAAGGGCAAAATGTTTTTAAAATTTATTGGTGCACAAACTCATCCACTGCTGTTGGCACATCGACCGCCTTTTTTGAGCAAGATGCTCATGATGATGCTTGATCATGGCATCTCATCGTCCGACAAGAGGAGTGACGAGTTCACTGCTCTTGGGGCGCGATGACCTGGATGGAAGAGGACGGTCGGTGGTGGCGGTTAAGCCATGGTATGTGTGGTGGCTGGTTTCCATGTATCCGGTGGAAGAGCGGGCATATGAGGAGCTGGGGCTCTTTCCAAAAGGCCAAAATCCGCCCGCACTGCCCGTTGGTGAAGGTGGACTGGGAGGGTGGATCGCTGTCAGCGAACGGAGGGCGGAGAGGGCGGATTCCGGTTTGGAGGAGGAATAGTAGGTGCCGGGAGTCGCGGGAGGTGAGGACGCGAAGAGCATGGAGCCGGGTCTCGAAGGTGAGGCTTGGGGAATAATGTCCCTGGGCTCGGAGTCGGATGCGTAGTAGGACTGGCGACGGGCGAGGCTGTAGTCGTTGGCACCACTGTACGAGTTGTAGGAGGATGAAGGCGTAGCAGACAGATCAGATCGACGGCAGCTGCAAAAGACATCGTGTTAGTGATGTTCAAATGAGCAAAGCTTTAATCAAAACAAGATGTGTTTTTTTTTTCAATTACCTTTCGGAGCAGTAGAGAAAGTTGTCGCTAGCAGGGAGGAATTGCTTCTCGCAGGACATGCTACAATCATCAGGTTAGTGGGGCTCTTTGTGGGGGAGATGCAGCCTGCACCAGATTCTCGTATCATTGTTGGGAGAAAACATACCAGAATTGCGGGAAGCTCTCGTCTTCGGAAGAAGATTCATAGCGTGGTGTCCTCGATGAACGCTGCACCGTTGTTGGAGTGTAACGGCGCGTCATGGTCGGCCGAACCTGCCTGGACGAAGTTTCGGACTTGCGGGACTCAGTACCACTGAGACCGTGGCCCGATTTGCGTCTCTGATGAGGCATAGTGTTTCTGTATGTAATGAAGGAGAAATTGCCTTGTGGCGTGATGGAAATAGAATTTGACGGAGCTGCAGTGAAAAGACTGCCTCACAAGCCCCTGGCCTGAAAAGTCGACCAAAATAGAGAGGATCGAGAAACAAGGCGAAAGGGTGGCTAGTGACTCGCTTGTTGGGAGATGCAGCGCGCGACGATTCTGGAGTTGGGAGAGACGATCGGGGTCGGGCGAGTAGATTGGGCCGTCGTACAGCAACAGCGGCAAGAGAGTCAGAGGGTGTGATGTGATGGGGAGGATCTTGTGCGACTGGCAGGAGATTGGAATCGATTGAGAGATGTGGAAAGGATGTTGGGCAAAGAGGAAATAATAAAAGACACAAAGGCTACCAGTACAACGGCCGGCAGGTATCCGGTCTTTATTAGCCAAGTGACTCTTTTCGTCTCAGTTGCAATGCGGGCTACTATGGCTCGGTGTTCCGCCTGTCCCGTATGCTGACGGATACCCAAGTGGACCGAGGATCGGTTGGCAGTCAGCGACAAAGCTGGACTGGGTCTCCAGAGTTGAGAAGGTTAAAAATGCGTGAGCAAGTGACTAATCAGCTCGAGGCTCAGCAACGGTGGATCTGCTCCGAATCGGCGGACAGCACGGTACCTGCGAAGCGAAGCGGGTTGAAGAATGTGCGTGAGGTGTCGCAGCAGATAAGAGAACGCCTGGCTGCCTTGGGAAGCGGTCCAGCAACAACTGTCGTTTTTGTTGGGTGCAGAATTCTTTGAAGAGAATCCTTTGGTCCCTGGTGCTGGGCAGGGTTTTATTGTATACTTTTTCGGCTTCCCTTGTTGAAATTTTCTAGCTTGCTGCTGTTACTTAAACCAGCGACAAGAAAAGGCACACGCCCCCCTCAAACTGGCGCAATGCCTGACGTGTGACTCGACCTGGTGTCGTGATTGACTGGATGACTTTGCGAATCGGCTGCAAGTGGAGACGTGCTGCGCCTGCAAAGGGCATATTAAAAGGACGACATTTTTTTTTTTAACCCTTCTGCCTGCGGAGTGGGACGTTGCGGACCAGAGGCGTCCTTGGTGTGTGGCCTTGGTGCCAGAAGCGGGCGGCTTTAAATGGCACAATTGAGAGCCTGCGAGACACGCACGCACGCACGCCCAAAAGAAAAAAAAAGGTGCGACACACGACGTGCGCCAGCAAGAGCCCTTGCTTGTCCGCCCTTTTGGACCATTAAAGTGGAGAGAGATTGTTTTGCAATTGGGAGCGGTTGTTGCATGTAACCACCACCTTTGTGGTTGTTGTCTGCATACGGTGTCTGCTCAACCTCTGTGTCCGAGCCGCTACTCAACCAGCAAGGTGTGATGAGTATCCAGTTTAACAACCTGGATAGCCAATGTTGCGACCAAGTATTGATGGCAGTCTCCTGTTTGCTGGCCAAGTGGAGCAGATGAGCCAGGGTTGGTGAATGGTAGTGTTGATGTAACTCGGTCAATTATGTCGTTATGCGACGCTCGCCGACGTTGGCTGGTATGCAAATTGCGTGTTGGATTGACCCAACATCAATCAGCTGTTCTGGTGTTTTTTTTTCCACTTCGGTTTACAAACAAGGACAATTATAGTAGAAATTGGAGGGCATGAGGATTTTTCGCCCTCGTTTTGTTTCTTTCTCATTACTCTGTACACCAAATGTTCTGTTTTGCGACGCTCTCGCCGTAAGTTGCCTAGGCTGAGAGTCAACGGCACAATCAATCATCAAACAGCTTCGTCTCCTTGCACCTTGCACGGGAAACGAGGGAGGAGCCATGATACTAACCCCCTACCTTCTATTGTCTACCAGACATCCTTGAAGAGAACCATAAAAGCAAGCCAAGGGCGGCTTGATGGTCGGTAATAGTGATTGGTTAACGTAAAGAGACGTATTCAATTATAAATTACATCACTTGGTCTATCTACACCAACTTTTTTCTTTCATTGCAAGGCATTGTATTCTTTCCAGTCACTACTTTTTTCTAAGTGCTTTAAACCTGTACTTAATAACTACAGTACACGGTGCACGGTACATATCGGAACAAGTCAAGTGAATTACATGGAAGGAAACCTTTTATTATTAGGAGGATTACCGATATGTACGGAGAGCCTGGATTTAGAACCTACAATAGCGACAATGGGACATGTATACTCCGTACTAGGTACTTGGTACTGTACTGGTATTTGCCTTTCCAATAGGTGCGCTAGGGATCCTTGTAAGTACATACGCCAAGGTACATGTAGTTAGGTGGTGGGGTGGTGCCTGTAATAAGTACAAATGTGTCAATAATACATAATAATAAACGAATAACTGGAAACAGGAATTTCGCAGTGCCAATTTCTCTGCATCAATGAGGGTAGGCTTAGAAGGCAAAATGAGGATACATGGTGATGCCTGGCAATGCATGGTGATGCAAGAGGCGGGGGAATATGATGTGCTGTGCCTGTTACTTTGTCCGCACCTTGGTGGTAAAGTCCCAGCGGCGGGTCGCATGCGTCAAATGTACGGAGTACAATCAGTATGATCAGCTGGATCGTGACAGAAAAATTATACGGATGGCTAGTTATCGTCTTGCAGCTCAGATGAGAAATGCCGATGCAAAAGCCGTGGTGATGCTTTGAATTTGTATTTGCATAGCGATAGCCTGCTTTGTTACCAGTACCCCCTCGCTGTTGAGGCGGATGGCTTGCTATCCTCACCAGCTGCCCAGTTGGGGCTGCCTACCTTCAAAGTTGGCACATCACTTCACCAAATCATGCGTCAACATAGTACCGGTACTCCAGACTCGAGATCGCAATAGACCCCGATATCGATGCTCCGCCTACCCATTCGCTCTAATCACGACCTCTATTTCTATATACTCTACGGAGTAGATTGCGCCTCGTCTGGATTTGATAAGCAATCAGTGCAGTGTGCGATATCGCCCATTTCGCATGATAAGCTCCCGCACCGGCAAAAGCCATGCGTGGCAGACGTGCACATGCCGCGGCATCAATGTGGTGGTGTTGATTGAGATACGTATCTTAACAAACACTCTGCCCAGCGAGTGTGCGCCTCCTTGGCCCCTTCTGGCTGCCGGGCTGACCAAGGAATCATCACGGCAATGATGGATGCAACACGCGATACGGTTCTTTCCGCGGAGCTCTCCCCACGATACCTGTGCCAGATATCAGCCCCAGAGAGACCGCATGATGCAGTGGCTTTTCATGGTAGCATCTTAATTAACTTTTATCGGCAAATGAGGCTAGCAATTCGCCATTAACTTCCTGCCACTGGCTGATTCACGCCAACCTGGCGTTCGGCCACGTCGTGATACTAACTTGTAGTAGCTGGGCTTTGCAAGTCGACGCCCGCCCTAATGCAACCAGGGTTCAACTGGGAAATGGGAAAGGTACTCTGGCTCGTCCCTTTTGAGTAACCCGACGGCCGAGAAAGGGGCCAGCTCCCACCTTATATGCTCAATTATTACTTGCCAATTGCCCAGACAAAACGCTCTGGCCCCTGTGTTTCCCACGCGTCAAATGTCTCGCCCACTCGCACTTCGGAGCTCCAGCAGCGTTTGTGTCTCATATTGCCCTTTGTGTGGTGCCAACCACGTACAATCCACAGTATTAGTATCTGGCCAGCTGTGAGTATCTCTACGTGGTTTTCTTTCCGTCCAAGGCAGACCTCACAGAGCTCAGCATAATGCACCGCGATAATAATTCTATAGCCGGCCGTAAGGAATCAAAGCCAAGATTTTAACTTGAACAACCAGGATATTGTTTTGCACTGACGCTAGTGAAAACCTGGCGGATATTCTAACCAGGGGGACGGATAGTCGATGCGGACCACACCCCGCATCTGGAAGCCAGCCAAGGGCATCTTGGGAGGGCCAGGTGACACTGGCCATGATGCGCCCTCCTGAGACCTCGGCCCTGGAATGCAATGCTTAATTAACCCCCGACGCACGGAGCATCAGAAAAGTCGGAGCAGTTCATCACGACAACTGTAAATAAGAATCTTGCTCCATTGGAGCTCGGGCCTGCAACCAGCGCCAAATAGTCGTCTTTGTGGGGATCCTAATCGCGTTATTAGACTAGGCACATGATAACTAATACATAGTGCTATTCGCGAAATAAATGGTGCAAATGGGGTGGCCACACTCTTCTTAGCCTACGGCCGGCACAAAGATCTTTGTGATGCCACCCGACCAAATGTAGCAGAGCCCTTTGCCTTTGCAAGCAAGTGTTGCGTTGCCATTATTCATTAATTGTCACGAAAAGCTGGCCTGTCATTACGGTGCGTGAAGCCCCCTGACAAAGTTAACCGAGGGCTATCAGGTAGGTGACTATCAAGGTCGACAAAAGCACACACGAGAAATCCAGCAGTAGGCCGACTTGGCTACTACACACTAGGCAAATCGCCATCCACCTGCGGCGGTACTCGCTGCCCGATTGCTGCATTCTCCAACATATTAGTTGTGGCGCCATCGGGAATTTTACGCTGGCTCGCGTCAGACTTTGCTGACGAGATACATGCATGGCATCAATCAAGTACACAGTGATGACTGACCACCACAGACGAACGAAGAAGGTACACACTGCTCCCCTTTTCTTGCCCAAAATCTTACATTACAGTTCAGCTGCAACAGTCAGCTATAACAGACTGGATAACAGCCCGGTTGGAATGGGGCAGACCTGTCAACGAAGCATGCTGAACAATGGTCAACAAAGTTGAGCAACGGCCAGCCGCGGCGAGCTTCCGGTCTCTTTGCTCCGACTATGACGGGCTCGTGGCTAGGTCACAAGCAGCTTCCTTGGTAGCGAACAAATCTGGGCAAAGCCAATTTTACCGCGTTACTGGTAGACCATCAACCAGCCTCATCATGGATACAATGATATGACCTCTGTTAACTCGGTCATTTAATACAATAACACCGTGATCGGAGACGATGTGAGGTATCACATCTTTGATCTTTCACCCATCACGATCCATTGTCGCTTCTCGAACAAGCTCCCTGCCTCGTGGGTGCTGCCCTGGTGGCCCTTTGAATTGAATGCCCACTGCGGAGTATCATCTAGTACGAGGTTGGCCAGTAGCGTTTCAAAACAATGCCTGGATTCGATTTACACACGGAGGGCGGAGCTTTTGTGGAATCGGGCGTGAAATTCAATAACCACTCCACGATGCACGTTTTCCTACTAATAATATGGTCTCCGTTGTGGATGGCTTTTTTCGCCTGAGCTGCACTGAGCGTCAGGGAAAAAATTTTCGTCTATGAATTACCTACCGCCAGGTAAGCCATAAGATAATCCTGGCTACTGAAAAGAAATATATATTCGCATTCGGCTATTTATGACAATTAGGGTTACCAATGCTTCCATGGAATAAAATTTTTCAGCCTTTGGAAGCTGGTTTCATCACAACCAACCCCACAAGAAAATTAACCTTTTTCTCATGGTGTCAGGTTAACTAAGAAATTTGAATATGAGAAATTTTAGTAACTATGGCGACATGACGTATTAGACACTCGAAATGCATTATTTTAAATTTTAAGAGGCAGGAGAAAAGCTACCAGTGGTCTCAGTACAGGTAGCATGGAGTAGAGTCAGAACGTAAGCCCGCACGCTGTGAAGGTGAGGTTGGGCATGCACTTTAATACCAACTCAACCTCGCCTTATGTTTTTCTCTTCATTGCTTCGTCATCAGGCTAGCTTTATTATGTGAAAGACTTTGTTTGTAGAGTAAAACTTTTTCTAGATGACTCTATTTGCATAGCTTAGCGTCTATGTAGAGTAATCTATCTAGACATCGCCATCAAGTTGCGGAATGGACCAACCACCTTCTTCAGAATCCAGCCTGAGCCGCCCCGGTGAGATGAATAAGGTATTGTACTGAACAGCGAATCCTTATTCATATTTTGTCAATACATTTCAATCAAAGTACCCTTGTGTAGCCGGGTAAGATACTGTTTGTAGTTGAGGTCAGCTTGGAGCTCATGCCGTCGTGTGCTTGCTCCGGAGTACCATCACTCAGCGCATGTCAGTCGGAGAGTTCGCTGCATAGAGTAACTCGTCAAAAGAGAAATTGTTTATGACAACACCAAAGAGTGATACAGTAGTCTTTCATGTCGCAGATGTCCCCCGTCCGTCTAGCGAGCCAAGTAATACACCACTGGGAAAGGCGTATCAAGACTGTCCCTCATTATTCTCATGATTTGGGTTACATCCTATGTTTCAGCATCGAAATGACTTAGAACTGTATCGATCAACCGCCACCACCAAAGAAGTAGAACGACGAGTGATTGCATATGCTGCCGCCGCCCTCGTGCCCGGTCCGCTCTTGACCGCTCTTGACCGCATCTTTACAGAGTTTCACGACTAGAAATCCACGGTTAGGGATATGACGTACGTAATTACCGCGCTGAACAAAAATTTTACATTAACCCAAAGGAGCCCTAGGCAAGAGCAAAAGAAAGAAATTACGGGATCAAGGCGATGACAACAATACAACAATCACTTGTAACTCTGAGACCGCTCTAGAACGAGCAGTCCGAGACGCTCAATAATGTCTCATTTCCACTACATACCAGAATATCGCTCAGCTGACGAAGAACGGTATGACTGGAATGTCAAGAATGCACTCAATGGGGAGGGATATGATTCAGATGCTGCGCCTTGCCTGGCCGAGCACTCAAACCCCACGATCCCCATATTATGCGCCAAAATCAGGACAAGGAACAATAGGAGCCGAGATGGAGAGACATTTATTTTGCAGTGTAGATCCAATATTCTGGACTCTGTTTTTTAATCCTTGCTTTTTCTAGTATGATTTCTTCACATGTGATAGTTCCAGCCATATGCGTCATTAACAGGCGATTTTCAAGCATGAGCGAAAAACAACGAAATCAGGCCCCCAAACAACTCGAAATTACTAGCTACAAGATATCAGCAATAGGAACAACAACACTAGCAGCCTAGACCCAAGCAAAAAATACCTCATCATCTTACTACGATGAAAAATGGGGAGGTGACCTAGATAGAGAAACACCCTTCTCCGGCTCACTCCCCTTTCCCTCGGACAACTTCAGTGTCTGGAAATTGCCATCGGGGCGAGTAATGCAGAGGAAACTGGATTATGTCTCGGAATGCGCACACTGAGTGCAGGCCTGCTCAATGACATGCGTCTCGACATTGTGACGGGGCGCTGGCGAGGCGCAAAAGGCTGGCACGCGAGACCGCGACTGCCGAGCGCCGCACTTGAAGGCCAGGGTCCGGCAGAGGTGCCCGCAGAGGGAGTAGAACTGGTACCAGCCGCAGGAGCATCTGTTTGGGTTGAGGCTGCTCGGTATGAGGACTTGAAGAAGAACGTCGCCCAGATCCTGCGCGCCAATGACTTGCTGCTCCTGTCGTCGTTGCGCCATCCTGGGCAGGTGCTGCTGCCGAGAGGTGGAGGGAGACGGTGCGGCGCTGCGTCGCCAGTGTTGTTGGTACCGGCTTTCTTGAGATGCCTCTGGAAACACGTTCCACGTTTTTTTCTTTTCTGCTCCTGGGGAAGCTTCGTCTTTTGGCAATGGAGTTGTTTGTCGCGCGAGCATCTCGATATCATTGGCGCTCTCCGAGGGTCCTGCAGCTACGATGTAATCCTTCTCGCCTGCCTCTTCATTACAAGATTCAGGTGTCACGGCCTGGTAGAAACTCGGTGCGCTGTCTTCTTGTTCCCTCTTGATTGGCAGCTCGATAGTCGGTCTCGCCTCATCTCCCTGTGAGGCTGGACTGTGACTTGTGCGAATGTTTCCGAGTATGTTTTCATCTTTAACCTCTGTTTCAACCTTTACAGGCTTTGCATAATGTGACCCTTCGTATGATGATGCTTGGTTGTATATGCTGTCTGCGTGCTGCCGCTTCACAACCCTGTGCATCTTCGACTGCTCGTCTACTCCCTTCCGCTTTAATTGAGAGGGCATTGGCAATCTACTCCGATTTACAAACAGAATGTATTAGCTTCAATACAAGGCTTGAAAATACACGTGTGTAGATTGTTTGTGGCTATGTTGAAAACGGGAAGCCATTTGAGTCACGCATCCCTTCGTGCAACGTCACAAGGCAGCCAGCCACCGGCATTTGGGGCGCGCACGATTTAAGCGCCATCGATGTTTGCTATACCGGCTGGCATCACGGCCAAGGTAAATTACCGCCCTCATTCGTAGTTCAAGTTGTTACATTTTTTACGTCTCTGCAGACATTTAATAAATATTGAAGTCGCCCAGTGCCAAATAAAGCATGATGCAGCACGCAGCGAGTGAGCCGAGTTACTAGATATTATTCTTTTTGTAAGCTTGGATCTTACAAAGTCGCGGAAGTAATAAAATAGTGGTCATAGAGTTTTGGTATTACTTGTATCTATAGTGTAAGTTACCAGAGAAAGTGCTTTAAGGAAGCATTGTTCCATCACTTAGCATACACCCTCACTCCGTCTTCGAAGACTTCAAACTGCCGCTAGATGCAAGATCAGTCCTCAGCAGGACGATCCTCGTAGGCTCTCAATAAATGCTATTGTGTACGTATATGGTTTCTAAGCTTGATAATGTACACCTGTACCGTACTTATTCGGTTTGCTCTTCAATATCATGATAATCCAAGACAACACACTGCTCAATCGACAGGCTCTTGACACCCTGTGTTTTCAGGGTCTGGCTGTATTTCGGGGTGTTTTTTAATACAGAGGTGCAAGCATTCTTGATTATCGCAGTTGAGCTTTCTGATTCTTTCAGAAGGGTCCTCACGGCTCCCAGCTCGCCAAGCAGGGCAGCATAACCCTCGCTCAATCCACTGGAAAGGACCGCAGGGATATTGGCTTGCTTCTCAAAGTAAGTGAGAGCCATATACCGGAGTGATTCTGGGCTTAATTTTTCATGCTCATTGAGACCTGTGAGTAACTGCAGCAATAGCTGACGATTGGCCACCGATTCAGATCTTGACGAGAGTTGCTTTGAACAGCCTTCCAGACATGCTGCAGCGTCCTCTGCGATTTCGTGACTTTCTTCCCATGACCCGGTGGCATGGATACGGTGAATCCATTCCGATAAAGACACAAGAGAGCTGCTTTGCGATGCTACTCTGATGGCCAGGCCATGTAAGCGATGATCCGGTTCAATGCCTGCTTTAGAGAGCTTCTCCAGCAGGCTGCCAAGCAGTGCAAGGCAGCTCAGAAACTGGCCGGCCTGTGTATTTTCTGGCTTGAGGATAGCTATACAACTGCTTCGAATTTGGCCAGCTACATCGGTAGCTACGCTGTTTCTGTCGCTGAAGGGACCAAAGTGTTCCTTGAGACTGGCTCTGGATCGCAGGGCGTGGAGTAGAGTGCGGCGTATGCCAACAATTGAAGATTGGGATTTTACTGCCTCCACGAGCGCGGAGGAGCTAATTGGTCCTTCATTATTTGTGGTCTTTGTGCTGTCTGTGTTGTGACGTCGTAGGAGCATCCACTCTAGCAACAGGACGTCTGATGTCGTGGCATGACTTGGGATACCATTCTCAAGCCGTAATGCTTCAATGAGATGAGAGCCTTCCATACTGTCGAGACACGAAGATTCTACCACTGCAGAACTCTCCTTGGTCGGAGGCCCATGAAGTGCGGCGGACAAAATATCATGCGAAGTGAGTCGCCAAATGCTCGAAGGATTGGCGATAATATCCCGAGCTTTGCGGCGCGACTCAATTAGTTTCCCTTCTATATCGTTCAATTTTAGCTTGACTTCCTCCCTTTTATGATTGATGCGCCATTTAGATTGCAGCAGCTCCTCGTCCTTCTCCTCAAACACGCGCACGTTGTGGATACCCTCAGCGTCCAGGTCGAGCAGGAGGTTGGGCATCTCAAAGAATTGCTGGCTCCTCGGGGCTGCCTCTGGGTCTTGAACAAGCCGTCGCTTGGCTATCGTATAGTAAACTTCATTATTTTTGTCTACTTTGCGCTCAAACGTCTTGAAGCGCCGTTGTGTCACGACGCGATGAGGTCTCGTGCTCGTGGGTCGCAGGGCCCGTTGGACGATCTGGCTCATCTCGATACGCTGCCGGAGGTAGAAGAACCTTGGAATCGATCCTCAGTCTCACCAAAAGCGGTTCTCGCGGGTGCTAGAAGCGATGGTGGAGTATCTACTTGCGGGAAGTGTATCTAGGCCGTACTTTGAGAACAGAGTTTCATCCGCTCAGGGCGTGGTCTCTCGAGAGGCACGCACTGGGACAGCCAGGCTTCGGGAGGGGCCAGTCTCGGGTGGGCTCCAGTGGACTCCAGCGGAGGTCCACCCCCAACTTTCAAAATCCTAGCGCATCGCACAGGGGCCCGCTGCTTGAATCAGCGCTATGACATTGCTTGTCGGAAGCGCTGCCACTGTTTCTCCGAAAGACGCTGGGAAGTTTAGTGGAGTTGGCGCAAAGTCCAAGGCTTGTGGCGAGATAACTGCTCGAATTCTACATTGCACAACTTGGCTGCAACCAATACTATCCACAAGCTACACGGCGATATCAGAAACCCCCGCACGAAATCGAACTAATCATTGCCATTGTTTACAAGGAGTCAACAAGCCGTCAGAAAATCCCGCCAAGATGGCGCCGCCCGCGAAGAAGAGAAGAAGCAGCGCTGTTGAGACAGCTGCGGCGCCACCGGAGGACATGGCGCAACCGCCTGTCGAGAAAGCACCATCACCAGCCCTCGAGGCTGCCAAAAAATCAGAAGAGAAGCTGCCTGCTGCTGTTGACAGTGTCGTGAAAGCGCAGGACCGCATGGCCCGTTTCAAGGCCCTACAAGCCCGTGCCAAGAGTTCCTCCGTAACAAACATGAAGGAAGTTACCCGCGAGTCGCAGCGCCTGGCCGAAGACCCCGCACAGCTCACAGCCCTGCGCCGCCGGCACGACATTGCTGCGCATAAGCTCCTCAAGGCGGAGACGGAAGATGCGGGCGAGGACTTTGAGCGCAAGCGGGCCTGGGACTGGACGGTTGACGAGAGCGAAAAATGGGATAAGCGTATAAAGAAAAAGGCCGCGCATCGCGATAACAATGCGTTCCAGGACTACCAGGCTGAGAGCAACAAGGTTTACAAGCGCCAGCTCAAGAACCTCGATGTCGACCTGGAAGCATACACCAAGCAGAAGCTCGCGGCCATCGAGAAGGCAGCCGCTGCTGGTAGCCTCGAGATTGTGGAGACGGAGGATGGAGAGATGATTGCTGTGGACAAGGACGGCACCTTCTACGCGACAGCAGACTCGACTTCGTTTACGCAAAATAAGCCCGACAAGGCCGCGGTGGATCGGCTCGTGGCGGATATAAACCGGGCTGAGGCGCAGAGCCTCAAGAAGAGAAAGGAACGCCAGGCCAAGAATGGTGATGATGGTGATATTACATACATCAACGAAAAGAACAAGCAGTTCAACCAGAAGCTCGCGCGTTTCTACGACAAGTATACGTCTGATATTCGGGATAGCTTCGAACGAGGTACTATGATTTAGGAAATGGGGAAGGAAAACTATTTCTTGAAAAAGAATGAAACGGGTTTCGATATAACATTATTGTACAGTCTAGCTTTAGCGTTTTGCATATGGGTTCTTGGGGAATAGATCGTCTTGTTTTGATCTGTTAATATTACAACATGGTTTTCCGCCACGCCTTGTGTGCGAGCTCCTCCATTTGTGGTGTCTCGACTGGTCCACTGATTTCTTCGTCAGCGAGGGCCTCGACAACAGCCTCGGCCACCATTTCCACCTTGACCGGTTTCGCTCCCGCGGCACCCATGAATGTATTCAAGTAGCCGCCAGTAAATTTGTTGAACAGCGCTCCCGCACCGGCCATGGCGGCCAGCCCCATGGTCACCTTTCTCGACTCGTCGAACATGAACGGGGGCCGGAAGAAGACGCCGCGCATCTCAGGAAACTTGTTTGTGATGATGTTCTCAGCCTCCCTTTTGGTGGAAATATAGCGCTGCGGCAGCATCGGAGAGCCGCCGGCGGCTGAGATGTAGCAGAACGCTTTGGTTCTGGCGTCCGAGGCGTGCCGAGCAAGCGCCACCGCGCTGTCTCTATTCATAATCTCGTACGAGAATTGATCCTTGGGGTCGGACGGCTTAATATCTTCCCCGGGCTTCACATCCAGGGGGTTGATCCCACGGTCCTTTGTCGCGGCAAAGACCTTTTGTATGCCGGTGATGGGTGACTCGCGGCCAGACACGAGTCCCTTGTAGTCGGCCTCAAGCAGGATGCCCATGCTGTGGACGACGTAGTCAGCGCCTTTAAGGAACGGTGCATAGGTCGCTGGTTTAAGGATATCAGCGCGCTCCCAAGTGACCTGGTGCGACCAGCTTGGTGCGGCAGCTGATGCAGTGACGTTGTCCCATCTGGGCTCACCAGATCGGCTTAGGCCGATGTCAGTGACGATACACTTGGCTTGAGAACTTGAGGCCATACCTGATGGAGATCACATCCCAACCCCTGCCTACAGCATATTTGCATATTCTTGATCCCAGAAATCCGTTTCCTCCACAGACGACAAGTCTTTTTGCTGCGGCTGCCATTCTGTTCTGAGACTCAAAGCGTCGAACCAGTGACGGATGGACGGGGCCAATTGAGCTTGAAGTCCTGGATCGAATGTAAAGCGAGTAGATGGAAAAAGAAAAATCGAAGCTTTTACATAAAAATGAATGGAAACGTATTGATAAAGTACGGTTGGGTCCTTTGCAAAAAATAAATCAGACCAGAAACTGAAATGGTGAAGTCATTTTGAGCCAGGGATCGCGGAAGAAGCTATGGTGGGGCAGTCGCATCACATTTTGGTTCCTTAGGCCAATCCCAGGTCCTGCAGCCCTGTAGCGCCTTACCGTAAAGCAACATGTGGGCAAAAAACCATGCATTGCTACTTGGCCATCATCTACGCCAAGGCAAACTCCGAGCCATTGTCAGGAACTGACGCGACAGGATTCAAATCGAATTCAGGATTCATCTCCATATACGAGCGGGCAGCTGAGGGCCGCATCTCGCGCACCGATGGCGCCCAATAATCAGCTCGGCAAGCGCGTGAAGCTGCATCAAGTCCGGCGCCCATTCATCGTCGGCACGACGGCTGTACCCTTTAGTGAAGGGAATCCACGGCCAGTTGGAGCGCCTGATAACCACACGCATTCTTGGTCTGTGTTTGTCAAGGGCTTAGAAGACACAGATATTACATACTGGCTACGACGCGTTCAGTTTAAGCTGCACGAATCGATTCCGAACCATGTGCGCAGTACGTCGAAGACCCCTTTCACACATCTGTGCCGCGCGCAAGATGGAATACTAATCATGTCATCAATTTTTTTTTTCGTTAAAATAGTGATTGAAGGCGAGGTTGGCAAGCCATTCATGGTCACCGAGACGGGATGGGGCGAGTTCGACATCACCGTAAAACTATACTACGTCAACGAATCCGGGGAGAAGCCCCAGACACTATACCACTATCTACGCTTGCATCCGTTTGGCCGCACTGAAGAGGAGAAGCAGGCCATGATTACACAAAATGGCGAGGTGCGCGCCTGGAGCTACGAGGAGCAACTATTCAACGAACCATACGAAGCCTTTTTCAACATCCTCACCAACGGCGCAGTGCCCAAGGGTTGGAAGACTGGCGCCGGCGCTGGCGGCAAGGGCAAGGGCAAAAACCGGCCGACACCGCCCCTCCCACCTGCTGATAGTGAAAACGTCTGGGAGCGCTCTGCCATGATCCCTAAGCACAACCGGCCCGCGGCGCCGTTTAGTCGCGAGACCGAGGCCGCTGAGATCAAGAAGCTGAAGGATGCACAGAATAAGACGGAGGAGATGACAGCCACGGTGCTGGCGGAGATGAAAGAAAAGGAGGAGTTGTTGGCGAAGCTCAAGGCTGAAAATGCGGCGTCTGCCGCGGCCGCGAAGCCAGCTTAGAAGACTGGCAGTCGGCCACGGCAACCAAATAAGACACGCCCACCCAAAGGCACGGCAAAGCTCAAGGGCACGCCCAGGTCGAATCCAAAAGTCCAATCGACCATATATGCCTGTGTCGATTGAAGCAAGGAAGCCGTGGATATATGGTATCGCATGCGGACTGTGGATATTGGCCACCTATCCGGACACGGCAGGCCAATCAAAATATGGACTTGGGCATCTCAAAACTTGCGGCCTTGCCCTACCTGATCATAACTCCGCCACTGGCCGAAATTCCGTTCGTGTTTCGGCGTAGGGCCGTCTACGGAGGCTAGACTGGAGATGGCATGGAATGCGAGCCTCTGCATGTACTCGGTGCCAAATGGGCACTGGAGCAGAGTCAAATGTGCTTCCAATTATAGACGCATGCCAGCAATAAATCGCACAAGAATCTAGCAGCTTATAATTATAATATTAATGCTGAACAGTCTCCACAGTCATAGGCTATAGAGGTAGACGAGTCAATGTTGTTGTGGTACATAGTGTTCTTACTGCTTGCATAAAGTAGCTTCCAATAGTAGCCATGAATCAGCTTCTTTCAGTCCAGCTGTCCAAGTTTTGGGAGCAGCCGTTTTGTATCGTGGCATTGTGATTGGTCTGTCCAACAGGCGGCAAAACGGGATCATTTCTTCAGACTCCGGCAGGTCCCAGGGCCCGGAGTTGTATTGAGCCCGGAGTTGGACGGCTTCATGCAATCCCCGCACTTGCATGACGAGGCTGTCAATTTGTACCAAGTGGCATCAGTGAGGTCACCATCAGCCAACGTTGCTAATTCCATTTACTAATATCAATTCGAAATAAGCACTGTAATTTTATTTAAGAGATAGATACCATAGTAGCCCTAATACTGTCCTCGCCGTAAATACAGGAGATCCTTTTGTGGCTTGAGAGGCGCGCCTACTTCCATCTTCCTATACCTCGGCACCCATTGTCCGCGACACCAAGTGAGAACTGGGTCGTCTTCATCTGCATACTTGCGCAAAATACTCCATATAAACATCATTACCATCCCATCGTTGACTCATAGAGTTGCACAGTGGTTTTACAGGGTTGAATACGTCTGTGTACTTCGTCGCTACTTCTTTGCATCCACAGAAAGCTCTGATTCATATTATTGTATCATTTACAAGTTCGTAAAACATGACAATCGATTGGGAGACCAAGGCCGCCGCGAGACGGCAGCAATTGAGCAGCACCATTCCAGAGGAATGGAAACTCAAGAGCGAGCTTCTTGGCGAGCTCACCCAGCCTGTGGAAAACTCCGACAACAATGTGCTGGACCTCGGCTTCTGCCAGCGCTCCGGCATCCTGTCTGAGAAGGAGCTCAGTATCACCGAGTCGTACACGGTGACGGAGCTGCTGGAAAGTCTGGCGAGCGGCAAATTGACGGCCTCTGAAGTTACTCTTGCGTTTTGCAAGCGAGCGGCCATCGCTCATCAGCTCGTACGTAAAACCTGTGCAGAGGGGCCGCAAGTCGTCTTCTGGAGCTTGGGCGACTGCAAGCGTGTATGAGATGTGGTCTGTTAACAAGAAATAGATTAATTGCTGCACTGAAATCTTCTTTGACCGGGCGCAGCAACGGGCCAAGGAGCTCGATGCCCTCCGTGAAAAAGGCGAGTCTCTTGGGCCGCTTCACGGCCTTCCTATTAGTGTCAAGGATAACATTCAAGTTGCTGGTTTACCAGCCACTCTTGGCTTGGTGAGCTTCTTCGATGACGTGTCGGAGAGCAGCTCAGCCATCGTGAATATCCTCCTTTCCAAGGGCGCCGTGCTCTATTGCAAGACCAATATTCCACAGACGATGATGGTACGTTTCCCAGTCAGCAAGAACAACAGGCAGAGACAATAACACTAAACCTACGATATTCAGACTGTGGATTCTCACAACAACATCTTTGGTAGGACTCTGAACCCTTTGAACACTAGCCTGTCGGCTGGCGGCTCCAGTGGTGGCGAAGGTGCTCTCGTTTCATTTAGAGGCTCTCCTTTGGGCGTGGGAACGGATGTAGGAGGTAAGCAGATTCTTGTTCACTGATTAGCTGTATCGGGTCAGTTGTCTTGATCTAATACTCGTAGGATCCGTTCGCTTTCCTGCCGCCTGTTGCGGCATCTATGGCTTCCGTTCCACGGTTGGCCGCATCCCGGGCGGTGATCTGAAAATAGCTGTTGACCCGGGCATGCGGCAGATCAAATCATGCGTCGGCCCTTTGGCTGGTGACATTGATGCCTTGGCTACATTTATGAAGACTATTGTGGATGCCCAACCGTGGAAGCTAGACTCTACCGTCATTGACATCCCCTGGCGCGACGTCAAGATCGAAGGCAATAAGAAGCTTCGTATTGGAGTTATGGCCGAGGACCCAGCATTGCCGCTCCAGCCGCCGATTCGGAATGCCCTCCAGGAAGCAGCCGCCAAGCTCACAGCGGCAGGCCACGAGATCATCCAGCTGCAGCCGTCTGACTGCCGTTTCTACGAAGGAATACAGACTGCCATGGCGCTCTTCCTGCTTGACCCGACGGGGATGCGCACTGTCTTGGAGGCAGGGGAGCCGCCAATCCCGTCCATTGCCGGCCTGCAAAGTGGCTTTGCCGCGCTGCCGATGGCGTATCTCGCGGACTTGAAGGATCTGGAGGGCCTCGCGCGCCTTTCCGCACTGAACCGCAAGAGGTCAGACATTATACGTTCGTGGCACGGGGCGTACACGAGGCACAACTTGGATGCGGCGATTGGACCCATCCTGCAGCACACGGCGGCCGAGCACGACCTCATGGGAAGCCCTGCGTACGGAACGACAATTAACCTGATTGATGTAATTTTTTTTGTCTCCCAATATTTGATCTACATGGAAGGGTATTGGTTGACAGATTTTGCAGTATCCCTCTTGCGCTATTCCTTTCGGCAAGGCAACGGGTAAGAATCCGGAGCCTTTTGAGCCAACGTCTGACCAGTTTGCCCCCAAGTGTACGTCTCGAAGTAGCCATCGGGTTAATTTCAAATGAGCGTTGCTAACATGGCTTTAGACAATGCAGCCAAGTCCGACGGCATGCCTCGCCCCATTCAGATTGTGACACCGACGATGAGGGATGAGGAGTGCCTGGCGATTGCAAAGATAGTTGATGAGTGCTTAAACAAATAGAGGAGGTTATATGCACCGGATACAAGTTGCATGTTGGGGCATAGCTAGCTGACAACGTGCTTTTTGTAAATAAATGGTCTCTTTGGCCTAGAAGCACATGAAACGTGTCTGAGCACTCCCTACTCGCCCTGTGAGACGACAACTCTTTTGAGTTTAAGGTGTTGGATGGAAATTGGCATCTTTTCCCCATGTCTCACACGGCAGGATTGATTCCGCGGAAATTTTCACCGCCAATCCAGTTGCCGGTATTGACACCACATTTTGAGTAGTTGTCAGTTCGACTGCAACTGCCTTGAAAGAAGTTGCTACCTCACTTCCTCCTCTGTTAGAGATTTGATCTGGCTTGTTTACCTACAAGACTTAGTAGGAACTATTTAGTGGCTACGGTAATCGGCGGTAGCGCAAGATCCGTTTGACTTTTACAGGGGGGCTTCACTGCCTCGGAGATCTTCAGGCAGCTGGTATTTTAGGGGCATTACGGCGGCTTGGCGGTCCCTCGATAAGGATTTGTTGCAAAGGCCTGAGGTACCTGGAAGACACAGGCCACGGCACAGGCCCATTTCAAGTGGACGACACGGCCACGACTGACCTCTCAGCCCAACCGCCCAAGGAAAAGCAACACAGGGCCTAGAACCGCCTAAAAAGTCAGCTGCCATGAACAGATCCATCAGGCGTCTCCAGTAGATGTATCGTCACTGTTCCTCTCTCAGGTACCGGCCGGTACCTCACAGTAGGTAGCCTGTGACTGCTACCACCCCATTTCAGACCTCATTTTCCTTCAACGCTTTCCGAATCGTCATCTCCTCATCGTATCCAGCTTTGCCTACGCCTTGCACACTAGAGATAGGGCTGTCCATCTGCCGTCTACCGACATACTCCCCCGTCCTCCATCTCCACAAAGCTGCAGGCCATATATTTCGCCGTCGCAAGTTGAGACACTCATTCACGGCCGCGGACCGGCGCAGTGTGCACCACTCCAACAGGCGGCGCCAATCGAGAGACACCTCGTTGCCCGTTGCCCGTTGCCTGACGATCGCGCGCGCCGCAACCACTTCGAGCATCAAACTCAATCGGATAATAGTTCTACACATCATTTCTACACACAAAGGGGAAACCAAGGCGCGTGCGGTCACACCATGAAAAACTCCCGCAGAGTCATTCCTCGGCGTGGCTCGTCACACTCTACAGAGTACGAACCCTTGACGGGCCCCGACATACCAACCGAGATGCACGCAAGCGCCGTCCTGGAGGACGACTATGACGGCACTCCAGAAGAATCCTTGATACCCTTTTCTTGGGTCGACTACGCCGTCTTTGGGTTCCTAGGCATGGCTATGCTATGGGCCTGGTATGTCGGCCTTGCCCATCCGTTCGATCCGCTTCCCTCCGAAATTGATCAATGCTAATCCAGAATTGCAAAATGTAGGAACATGTTTCTTGCAGCCGCGCCATACTTTGCATCCAGATTCAAAGGCAGCCACTGGATCGAGACGAACTTCCAATCCACTATAATGACTGTGTCGACAGCTACTAGTCTTGCCGCCGTTCTCATCCTGACCAACATGCAACGGACGGCCTCATATCCCTTCCGTATTAACATTGGTCTTTTAATTAACATTGTGACCTTTGCTCTACTCACAATCTCCACAACCGCATTTTTAGGTGCTTCGCCTCCGGTCTACTTTGCATTTGTGCTACTCATGGTGGCCTCGACCTCTGTTGCCACTGGTCTTCTACAAAACGGCGCCCTGGCATTCGCTGCGGGCTTCGGCCGTCCAGAGTACATGCAGGCGCTGGTAACAGGCCAGAGTGTTGCCGGTGTCCTCCCTGCACTCTCTGGCGTGCTCAGCGTGCTCATCTTCCCCTCTCCTGCCGAGAGTCAAACCGAGGAAAAGTTGCAGGAGGCCGGAGGCAAGACGTCAGCGTTTGTCTATTTTCTCGCCGCCGTTTCGATATCCGTTGGCACGGCGGTCGCCATGATACCGCTTGTCCGGCACAACAAGCGCAATGCCGAGTACCGCGTTGTCCGCCAGGTGGAAGACGAGGTCACCCACCGCAGTAGTAGTGACGGTGCCGTGCCGGCCGGCCGGAAGGTGGTCTCGATGCGTGTCCTCTTTAGCAAACTGCGCTGGCTGGCCTCGGGCATCACCCTCGTCTTCACCGTCACCATGTTCTTCCCCGTCTTCACCAGCAACATTCACTCCGTGCAGGAACCAAAGGGGGAACCGGCCGGCGGACTCTTTGCGCCCGACGCCTTTATCCCCCTCGCCTTCTTCTTTTGGAACCTCGGCGACTTTGGCGGCCGATTGTCGACGGCCGTGGCTGGGCGACGTAACACGGCCGCCGCCACGCCCAGCAGCAGCCAGCCAAAACTATTGTTCAACCTCGCGGCTCTGCGCGTCGTACAGCTACCCCTGTATCTGCTGTGCAACATTGGCAATCGCGGCGCCGTGGTTCCCAGTGACTTTTTCTACCTGTTTCTCGTGCAGGTACCATTTGGCTTCACAAATGGGTGGCTGTGCTCGAGGCTGATGACGTCAGCGGGCAGCTGGGTGGATGACGGTGAGCGGGAGGCTGCTGGCGGCTTCATGGGCGTGTGTCTGATTATTGGCCTGGCCATGGGCAGCTTATTGAGCTTTTCGGCAGCTGGCATCTAACGAATATTTACGTTTTCAAATCATCATTTGTGAGGATAAGGCTTAGGAGTTCAGTTCGCCCTGCATTAAATATTCTGGATTTGGCTTTGCATCTTGAACAATCTGAGAAATAAGCAAGAAAATAAGTCAATGAAAGCCGGCATGGTTTATAGTGTAACGCATTTTGTTTCTATACGTTTATTTTGTTTGAACTCATGTACACCTTTCTACAATATTTATACATAACTATATATATATATATATGAATGCATCAAGAAAGAAAGAAAAAGCAGAAAAAAAGATAAAGAACCGGCTGTGGTGTGATGCTAGACAACTACAGCCATATTTTGTTTCCTCCAGTTCTGTTGGTTCCTCTGATTAATGCTCTGTTCTTAACCCAATAATAGAGTTGGATGGTCTTTGGTCGTTTTAAAACGGTGCTGGACGATGCGGATTCGTTGACTCCGACTTTGTAGCATATTCATAAGGCTGGAGCTTCTCCCGCAGCGTAGCCACATCCTCCACCTTGTGCGTATAAACATTCGGCGGCACCGTCACATCAGCGGCATCCTGACCCTGAAGCTGGATAATGTCTGGCCGTCCAGATGGTAATGCTGCTCTCGGTTTCCACTCAAGCAGGCAGAGTGTCGGCGTGTGGTAGTACACGCCATTGCAGAGGATGTAGTCCGCCGTGTAGAAGCCGCCGTCGATGAGTGCCCGCTCCGTCCCACGCCAGTGCTGAATCTTGGTCTCCGAGTCCTTCCAGTCCAGGTCACCGAGCCTGATCTTAATATCCCCGGCCTTCTCGGCGCCGGCTCCTCGCGGGATGAGCGCAAAGCAGGTACAGTCGCGTATCGTCATGGCAATGCCAAACCGCTTATCGTCCTCGTGCGCGTACAACGGGCCAGTCACATCGAGTTGCTCCTGTCGGACGCGGAGGTCGTCGAAGAGAGGGTCTTGGAGGATGCGTTTCAACGACCTCTTAAGCTGGTCTCGCTCAGGCAGGTCGACGATCTCAGGCGCGATGCGAAATGGCGACGATACGGCTCTCGGAGCGTTTTCATCTACCAAGGCCAGCGGGCAGGGCCTGCGTTCCGGAGAAAATGCGCCAGTTGGCTTGGTGAGGAGACGCTGCAGGTCGACGGCGCATTGCCGGCAGCGGACGGCGTTCGCTGGGGCACTACGAGACTGCGAGAGCCACTTAGGCTTGAACTCGACGAGCATGCTGTGCGGCGGCGGCGCCTTGCGGTCAGGTCTCATGTCCTCAATAAGGAGACCCCAGTAAGACTGCCCGACAAAGGTGCCACGAAACTTGGCCTTGCGGGTGTGGTCTAGGTCCTGAAGTAGGCGGTTCAGTTCGTCGACGATGCCGGAGCCGCCAATAATTACGAGCTCCTGGTGAATGACATGGCTGTCAAGCAGCGGCTTGATGACAGTCTGGTAGTACCTTTGCTGTAAGAGGTAGTTGTAGGTAGTGGGTTGGCCGAGTGCGGGAACCTTGGCAACACGTAGTAACAAGCCTGCTACCTTTGGTTAGTTGTGGTTCCTGGAGTGGTGTTGGGGAGGGATGAGCATTAAAAAAAATGGAAAATAAATATAGACAATGGAAAACATTGCAGTCCTTCTTCGAGACTTTACCTTTGAAGTTTTGGTCTTGTAAACCATGTTGGGGAATCTTAATCTCAAACACAGCGTTTGCGGCGCCTTCACCGACAAACTTGACAGGCCTAGTGCCAGCGGGCAGGTGCTTGAAATAATTCTGCCACATCTCATCGTCGAAGCCTGACGCCGATGGTGATGCCGATACTGCTTCTCGATGGATGCTTTCGATCGACGCTACAGCTGCTGCTGCTGCTGATGCTGCTGCTACCGTGGTATTCGTCGTCACGACGCAATCATGACTTAGTTGTGTCTTTTGGTCGACGCTTCCGACTGCGGCGGCGGCGTTTGCTCCTCCTGATGGTGCCTCTACGGCGGCCTCAATCGGAGGTCCTGCCGACGACGTGGAATTTATTTGGGGTTCTGTGCAACGCAGACCAGACCCTTGTTGACGCTGCTGCAGGAGGTCTGGTACGGCCATGGCCTATAATACGTGATAGTGTGCTACCTGGCCAGGCAGGGGTGTGCTACTTTGGGTGGGCGAGAAGTGGGCGTGGTTATTATGCAAGGTCTGGCGAATGCAAGCTTGCAGGTCGAGCTGCAAGGGGAGGTGTGGGAGCCTGAAGAGTGCTTTAGTGGGTTGTTGTGGCGGTTTCGGTGGGGGCGGCGAGTCCTTTGGTCAACCGATGCGCTGGCTGGGTCAGGTGAGGGTATTTTGGTGGCGCTGGAGACTGTCGTTTCAATCACGAGATTGGCTGACGGTAAACCAATAGGCGCTTTTTTGTAATGAAGTGTAGCAATTTATTGGCCTTTTTAATCTACTTCTTACTTTTGTCATTGTTGATGCCTGCATTTTGTCTGGCTGATCCGAGAGTATGCCCCTCAAAGCCCCAATGACATCCCGAGTCAGGAAATTATTAAACAGGCAAATTGGTTATACTGATAGTTATACTAAACTGGCTCACAACGGAAATCTAAGTAAATCGGGCTGATGGCCCACTATAACTATGGTTAGTTGGGCGATCCAGTACGATGAAGCAGATCACAAGGTTGCCCTGTTGGCTCGGCCAATTCCGCAGCGTCCATACGTGCTAACTGGGAGCGTAATCCATTTCTATACAAAGTTACGTAGAATTATCAGAGATGGAATTACAGAAACTCACATTTCTGTGAACCGGCATACCGCCTGCTGTCAATAACAACAAAGACGCCGGAGCCACTCTACTGTCAGTGGTTGTAGGTACTAATAAATTAAATGCTGCCTAGGTACTGTAGGTATAGGTAGGGAGAGCGCACCGCCCCCAATCACCTGAAGTTTCGTGGGCTGCTGCCTCATTCATACTTCATTTTACCAATCATCGCATAAAATTCGTCCATGCTTCTAAACAACTCTTTAATGATATAACAAGCCGAGTAGAACAGTTCCACATTGAACCTCTTCGCAGCACTGCCTGCCGGCCAACATTCCTCGCGGATGAAGCTTCGCCGGCGATGATTGCAGACATTCAGGTGGAAAGTGTCAAGTACTGCAATTGCGTTGAATTTATTATTATGTTTATTCCTATGCATGTCTATGTATTCTATGTATACATCTATCTTTGTGCACTCTGATTTTGGAAAGCATATCTAGACCGTACTACCCCCACTCCAGTACCAATTTGCAAATGCGAAGCAGAGCAACTCCCCTTATCTCTGGGCAACCAGGACAGCACGGTATCTTACATTTCCATTGGACAAAACTTCCATGGCATCAACGACACCTTGTGCGTTGAGAGGAAACTTTTCGATCTGAGCGCCAATTTTGTGCATGGCGCAGAACTTAAGCATCTTGCGCATCTCGGTCGAAGACACGACAACGGAGCCTTGAATTCTCAAGCCCTTCATAGCGAGTTGGAACATGACGAGCTCCGAGGGGGAGAGGTCAACACTGAGAGGATATATGGTACCGTTTGTAGCCATCAGAGGAATGAGCCTATTTAAAGGTTTCATCAGTAAATACAGCTACGCTCCCTAGAAGAGAAATGGTGGCGGCGAGAGAGAAAAAAAAAAACCCTTACAAACTATAGTCAATGGTGGCGCTACCACAGAGCAGCAAGTGATTAATCGGCGCAATTTGGTCTTGCGTCTTTTCACCCGGGCGGATAACATGAAACTCCTTGGCCCCAAACTCGACAGCCTCCTCGCGCTTTGACTCGCTACTTGACAGGACGACGACATCACAACCCATGGCGGAGGCCATCTTGATGGCCAGATGACCGAGACCGCCGATTCCCATTACAGCGACACGGTCGGTAGATTTGATGCCATACTGGGACAGAACGGTCCAAACAGTACCGCCGCCGCACATTAGAGGGGCGGCAATGGCAGGATCGAGGGAATTGGGGATATGGAAAACACAACGGGCGTCAACGACGGCGGCCTCGGAGAAGCTACCGGTATCAAAGTCGGAAAGACCATAGGCTTTGGCACTAGAGCAGTATTGATCCCAACCTGAGGATAGAATTTCGGTCAGTAAAATCTCGCAAAGCTCTTGCGTATTGGTTGGAAGGTCACATACCAGTCAAGCAGTTATCACAGTTGCCGCAGACTTCACGGATGTAACCAAATCCAACAACATCACCGACTTTGAAACCGCTAACGGAGGTACCAAGGTTCTTGACAACACCAACACCCTCATGGCCAAGGGCGATGGGGGCATGCCGGTAATGCAGATCCGTGCCGCAAACACCAGAGTGTGTAATCTCAATATGGACGTCGTTGGCACGCAGATTCTTCGTCACGGGGGACTCGGAGGGCATATCGCCCTCCGTACCGCGAAATACGTTGAACTGGACCTCTGCCATTTTCGATTGCGGTTTTTTTGTATATCGTTTAATTGATGTAGTAGATTTAGTTGTCGATTTTGTAATTCTGCTGAATAGATGCCCTTTCTGTCTGTGGGATCTCTACCGCAGCGCAATGAACCTTCTTTTATACAAGCAACTTACACAGTCAACCGGCCCGCGACTTCGATGGAACTTTTATTAATTACGTCACAAATGTATTTTGGCATTTCCAGTGCCTCGGCAGCTAAAACTTACTAGCCTCATCAACATTATTAATGAAATTATTGTTGTGAGGTTAAAATTTCAATTAAGCGATAACATACAATAAAAATTTTGTTTACCTCGGCCCTTGTCCACTCTGACAGTCATTTTCATTGTGCTAATGATTCCGATTTGGTGTAACAATCTGCCGACCCTTGGACCCACCGCCGGACGGAACGGGAACGGGTGGGGCGGATAGGTGCCGGCCAATTTTTTCCTTTGCCACCGCAAAGCTTCCAGAACATTGTTTTACTAAAGATCAAAAACCAAGATTAAATCATTAAAAAAAAATGAAAAAAAAAAAAAAAAAAAGTCCGCATGTGCTTAGTATTCAGTTTTGATGTTAATTTGGCAAAAATTGACAAGACTACCAATCGCAGCCGGTGGTAGAAGGTCTCAGTTTACACCTATCCTCGAGTGTTTCGGGGTCCTTACACTAGCGGCGGCTAAAAAATAAGAACCTTCCGGCAGTCTCACTTGTACGGATTGATCGCCGAAGGAGCCGCTGATGGTTGCTGTGCATTACAAATGGCCGAATTTAAGGCTAATGACTACTTTGTAAAATATGCATATCAAGAATTGACAGGCACTAATGACAAGAGAACCCCATGTATGTGGACACGGAGCAGTCGTGCACTTTTCGGCATCAAATGCTTGCCCATTCTGTTCGTCAATGTGTTGCATTCACAATCAGATTGTTTCCACTAGGTTTTCAGTGTAGAGCTACCACGGAACTCTTCTTATAAAAGCATTCTTGGAAGTGAGTTGTGTTGCAATATAGATGACTGTAAAGGGGAAACTCTCGGTTTGCATTAACTTGTGAATGCGCCTTGGCAAACAGCTCATAATACGTCATCATGGATACAAATGTCAACCAAAAGCGGACACTGCCTATCAGTGACGGGGAAAATATAAAAAAAAAACATGAAAAAAAAAATTCATATGAAACTATAATTAGTCTAGTTATGTTTTGCGGTACGTTGTTGTGCGCTTTTATTGCTCCGTTACAGACCCGTAAGAGTGGGAAAGGAAATGGGCCGTTAAGCCGGATCATTGACAAGTAAAAAAAAAGAGCGAAATCTTGCTGAAGATCGTGGAAGCGAGACGCGCAGTTGGTGGAGCAATGACGACTTGATGCGTTCGGCGGGCGTCAAAGGGCAAAATGGCAATTTATCCCTACAACAATACATTGTCGCCATGCGGCAACACGTCGCCACGATTCTATTTAAATTGCAGAAAGAATGCCGAAAAGAAAGTGCTGCGGACTTTTAGCCTAAATATGGTTCTTGGCGGCTGTGATCTCCGTTTTTCGTCTTCTACCCTGCTGGGCAAATGAAAAACGCAAAGAAGCTCGTAGGCTCAAAAGCAGTTGTGATAAAATAGCGTCCCATCTGCAGAGTACTCCCTTGCTTGGCACCACTGCATTTGATTTTCGTCTCGTTGATTTAATTTCCATCTAGGGCAGTTGTATGCACGAGCTCGGAAAAATATTACATGCCGTTGACAATGCCACCAGCCACTACCAAACAGGCTTCCATGGCGGAGTTGGACTGAACACTGGTTTCCTAGGCGAGGTATCACAAAAATGTCAGGTTGGACATGCGTCGAAATTCTCACCTGTGCAGAAGTGGCAAGATTGCGATGTTTGCAGGCCTAATAACTCAACCTTTTTACTCGGGTTGTCTACCAACAGTGACCTTACCTTGAGTAGAGTACCACTGTAGCCGGAAGCTTGCAGGAAGAGACAACGTCGTCCAAAATTGCCCCAACACATCAGCACTGCAAAACCAGTGGCCTTTCACTTACTCGTCTTGTTTATTTCACACGGCCTCATAGCCGAATGCTATGGCAAAATTTGAAGAACGGTCTAGGGTAGATCATTAATATGTTTTTCATTCTTAGAAGTGGGGCAACTGTTAATGTTCCTGACACCACTTGACTGGTGCAAAAAGGTAGCGGGTGGAGACAGTGGAACGGATTGTGCAATACCAAGGTACAGACACTACCACCTACGATACCATGGATGGGACGTTTCTTCAAGAGAGATGGAAACTACAACCAGAAATCACATTCAGGTATTGCCAGAATCAAGCTGTAGCAATCAGAGATACACGTGATAGCTTCCAACATCTGTTTACCTCGGACACACTGCCCGAGTTACATTGGGCGGGGCATGGCGAGCATCTATTTTAGAGTACTGGGTACTGGTTAGGAGGAGTAGCCAATGCTGCTGATTCGGACGCCCATTGCATTACTCTCTGCCTTGGATGAAAAGTCGCGGCTTGGCTGTGGTGCCGAGACTTGGGGATAGTCGGGTCTCAGCGCTGAAAACCGTTTCGAGGAACTTGTTGTATTATTAGCGATGCTCGCAGTGTGTTCTAGCGTGTTAGCTCCGTTGCCCAGCAGTTGCTCTAGCACACGCACATCTTCCCTGTGTTGTGCTGTAGTCGTCACGAGAGCAACCGCCATGGCATTCATGAGACGCCGTGGACATTGTTGGAGCCTTTTCACGCGACGCCTCGGTATCGCGCTGGCAGCCATAACAATCAGCTGATGACCTGCAGCCAAGGCACCCAGCATGGCTACTAAAATCAGCGCATCCTCTCCTTGCAAGACACCACTGGGGCTTTTTGTCATGCAAAACACAATTTGTCCCACTGGTCATCTAATAACTTGTCAAAACTGCTCCAGGTTCTTTTTGTACTCTTATTTTAAAACCTCTGTTCTCCACCAGCGCACAAGTGCTCGCATGAGAATATTTACTTGCCACCAGTCCTGGCCTATCAAGCACCTTGTTTATAGGTACCTGGCCCAGCTCCACGGGCTAGAAAGCAACAAACAAGGGCTTGTTTTGGCCTGTGTCTCCACCATCGGCTCCAGACGGCTCCTCCCTCTTGTAACTCATCACCAAATCTACATACCAAGATACTTGCACCCTGGCAGTTCCGAACAGCGCCGAAATTTTCTCTTTGGTACGTATGTACAGCCAAGTTATAGTCAGGGTCGTCTAGCCAGTACGGGGGAGCAAGGAGGCGAGGGCGAAGCAAAAAAAAATAATATTTGCCTGGCGCCCGAGGTCACAGCATTCAGCTCCTGCGTTACAGGGCCATTTTTAATGCAGTCGTCGGCTTTCACAGCGTCATTTCGCGCGCCACCTCCACCCTCTCATTAATCCTCCTTTACCATCTCACGTCAACGTCATCGCCTCGGCGAATTCACCTCGTCCTGGGTTTCTTCTCTCTCTCTGTGCAGGACTCACTGACCAAAACTCCAGCGTCAATTTATCCGCGACAATCTGGCTTTGCTCAGTGCAGTCCTTGAGCTGGTCCCGAGCTACTTCCGTCGCGCCTCCAGATAACCACAGGTCTAATTGACGACGACGACCACCCTCGCCTATAGTCCATTGCTGCAAAAACTCCATGACTGCGAGATTATAATCGCCATTTCAACATGGCCTTCAACTTCAACTGGTCGCCCCTCACGGCCGACGCTGATTTCTATCAGCGCGCCAGGGACCTCCTGACAAAGGCACTCAATAAGTCCCCCAAGCCACCCATCATCGTCGACGATATCCTCGTCAGCGAGTTCAACCTCGGCACTGTGCCCCCAGATTTGGAAATCCTCGAAATTGGCGACCTTGCTGAAGACAGATTCCGTGGCATCTTCAAAATGTGCTACTCTGGTGATGCATTTTTGACACTCAAAACCCGCGTTCAGGTACGTCCACGACGCGCTCCAACAACCTCCATCACTGTGCCGCTCTATTTTCCTGGTCCCATCTTCACAGACTTTCCCTTACCCTTCTTCCAAAATGATTGGGCACGGCTGTTTTTTTCGCATAAGCTTGTTTAATTGCACAATATAGCTGCGCCGTGATATACAAGGCGCTGCTTGTATCCATATCCACTTTCTGCTAGGCCCATTCCCAGCTCTTCCGAGACCGTGCTTTGACTAACAACGTTTCCATATAGGCAAATCCGCTCAACACCTATCTCGACTCAAAACCCCTCTTCACCTCGCCGCAGCCATTGGCCGCCGCTTCGGGCCTAACGATACCCGTAGCCATTTCCCTCTCCGAGATTAAGCTCTCCGCATTCATCATTCTGGTCTTTTCCAAGCAAAAGGGTCTGACTTTGGTCTTTCGCAACGACCCTCTCGAGTCCCTCAAAGTTTCCTCGACCTTTGACTCGATTCAATTCGTCCGCGATTATCTCCAGCGAACCATTGAACAGCAACTGCGTAATCTTATGATGGAGGAGTTACCCGCCATCATCCACCGTCTATCGCTGCAGTTTTGGTGCGCCGACCAGGCTCAGAAAGGCAATGAGACGCCGACAGAAGACATGGATAACAAGGGCATGGATCCCTTTTCTAGCCCACCTGAGGATCCCGTCGACTCCAACGGCAACCTACTCGATATCAATGCCATTTCTGAACTGACACTTCACGGTGGAGAAATGCCATACCTGTTCTCACAAAAAAACCTGCTGCGCCTTGCCGCCTTGACGGATTCGCACCGAACTTTATCGCTATTCACCCCCGGCATCCGCGATGTTGTTTTCCGTGCTCGCTCGGGGCATGCTGATCACTCAGATGCCACGAGTCCCGCAGTTGCCACGCCCAGTTTGGCCAAGACGTACTCTGTCACTGGCGGCGCCAGCACTACATATACCTTTTCGGATACAGGAAGCGCATCCCACGGTTATCTTCCTATCCGGCCATCGCTTTCTGTATTGAGCTCCGGCAATATTCCTCTGGCCGCCGCGACAACTCACCGCTCTCGTCCAGGCCGCAAGAAGAAGAACCGTGTCGTGAATCTTCGTCGCTCCCGCTCCGAGGCTGGCTCCAGTGACACCATGTCCGACACTTCGGACACTGCCTCTGTTAATGGTCCCTGCTCCGAACCCCTCATCGCTGCTTCTATCACCGAAGAATCCGAAGATGGCCGCGCAGTTTCCGAGTGTACCCCTGCTGGCAAGGTCCGCTTCACTGCCGCGGCTGGTAGCAACGATACCGCCAAGGAAACGACGAGCAACGACCATATCAAGTCTCACCACCATCTCACCTCCAAACATGCTAAGTCCCCCCTCTCCCAGATCCACGGCGCCGCCCAGCAAACTGCCCCGATTCAGTATGCCAAGGAAAAAGTCGCCCTGGGCGATAATGCTTCGGCCACTTCTGATACTTCGTCTGTCATTCTTGAGCAGGCCTGGATCGTGAAGATGGCTGGAGAGATTGCTCGTCGCGTCTACGATGAGAAGCAACGACAGGAAGGCGCAAGTGAGGCTTGGGGAGACGGTGCTGAGCGCCCACCACCTCCTGCTTACGAGGCTGCCAACTAAATCGCGACCTAGACGCAAATCATATACCCCTGTACATCTACACACTTACACTCTTTTGATCTACATTTATCCTTCATATTAGCCTTCATTTCATGTACAGGCGTTCTTTTTCAACTCTTTTTTCTCTTTTCATTTTCATGGTACAGATATCACTACACAGCATGACTTGTTTTTGTCCTCTGCTGCATTTGAAAACTTGTTTGCCGGGCATGAGATGCCGGCTTACAATTGCTTGGGTTTATTGTTCTTTTTGAGCCGCCAGTCCTGGGATATTTTCAAGGGAGTGCGTTGATTTTTTTCTTCCATTTGAGATGGAAGAAGAAATGCCAGTGTAGAATATGCTTTGTTTTAATTTGGAATGTTTCTTAGCGAGCATGTTTTTCTTTTCTGGGTGTTGATGGGAACGGGAAGGGATCACAAAATTCTGGGACTGGGAACTGGGAACTGGGAACGGCCCATGGCAAAAAACGGGCACTTTATTTTGGTTTGACAAACTTTTTGTTGAACTGCGTCTTTCGTTGAATGAGGAGGGATAGCATTGCAGCGTGCTTTTTGCGCCATCCTAGATGGCATATTAACAGACACTCCAATCTTTATAATTTGTTTGAGACTATCGTGTGAATCTGCGCCGCATTCCGTCTATTTCACGTTAAGCTCTGCATCTATGAGGATGGAATAGAAAATAATTTACCAAAAAAGTGCTGAGCTGATTTCGTCCATTGTAGTAGTAAAAAGTTTAATACCCTTCTGATTAGCTCGAAAGAGCAAAATAAGAAGTTTCAAGGTCAAACCGGGAATTGAACCCGGGACTCCAGTGTGTGAGACTGGCGTGTTAACCACTATACTATTCGACCTCTTGTACGTCAGCATCCAACCTATTAGAACTGATAAGGTTGGAGATAAATTCTCCAATTCCGCGTCATTAGGTTGTTGATAATTTGTTCGATCCTGGCTTGGTTTGAGCTGCAACTTACCAATATAGTGCAAAAAAACTGCGTGACGCTGCTGGACCTGCGTTTTCAGCCTCGAAAGCCTGCAAGTTTGCAGGGCTAGTGATTGATACGATACCTGCCGGAAAAATGCTGCATGATGTCATGTACCCTTTTGCCTGGGTGTCTTGCATGCTGCATGCTTGCACGAAATCTTCTCTACAACATACACTATATCTTGCCTAATAAATACTGCAATTCAGAGCAGTGGCACGAACTTATTACACTTTGAAATCCCTGGGCTGGGCAATTTCTTGTTGGGTGGTCCGAGTGGTTCCTCTTTGTCTTTTTCCCAGCCCTCCTAATATGCATGTCATCAGCCATCGCTTTTGTGCCGGCCCGCTGCTATTGTTGTCCACCCCAGCAACCAGACCAGCAGACCAGAATGGCTCGAACTCCTCCCCTGTTAACCAGCTTTTCACCTCTCTCTATCTTATCGCTCGGGCCGTTAAGTACAGGAAACATCTGCATAGTACTGTATATGGACTTTTTTCTTCTTTTTTTTTGCTGGAGACTTGACAAGTCACTTATTTTGTGCACCTTCTCTTATACTCTGCCGCTACCTTTTTTGCCTTTTGTCTTGCTACGTTATTAGGCAGGCTTTTGCTGCAACACTTCTTCAGCTCGGGCGCATAGGTTGGCCGCGCCACACAACACTGTGTAAGCTGGGGGTTACGACATCAGACCAACTGTGTCGTTTACTAGCCAGAACTTCTTTTTCGCGCAACATATAACAACTGCACAAGCTTCATCATCACTTTCAGCTTTTATTTAAAAAAAGAGCAAAGCTTTAGCCATGGGGAGTATTTGAGAGTTCATTCGATCTTGCCAAGAATACGTGACCAGCGATGCCTGGTACAGCTTGGGACCCGCGCGATGCGCCAAGGGACAGAGACCGGGACAGAGACAGGAATCGACACAGGGACACTAGGGATAAAGATAGGGAGAGGGAAAGGGAGCAGGATGACTACTCCGAAGACGCGACGAGTGAGGAGGAGCAAGACAACGGGAGGGACAGAGATAGAGATCACAATCGTGACCGCGACCATGACCGTGAGCGCGAGCCACAGAGGGAGCAGCCGCGCGACAGAGACCGGGATAGGGATCCGGAGAGGGACTACCAACGCGAAAGAGAGCGGGATAGAGATCAGGACAGGGACCAGGACCGAGCGCGGCAGAGGAGGTCGCAGCGCGATAGCTATGGGTCTCGCGCGAGCTACATACCCCCTCCTCACCGAGAGAGGGATCGTGATCCTCTACCGGTGTCGTCGGGATCGCCCCCAAGTCGCCGATTCAGTCTCACAGAGCGTCTCCGCGGTACATTCTCCCGCAAAGGTCCCGGCGCAGAGGGCAATCACTCCCCGTCACCACTAATGCGGAGGGGGTCAACTGCTGCGGCTGCAACAGCCGCCGCCTCATCAGTCAACAAAAACAACTCACCCGTGCCCCGGATCCGCGAGTGGCTCGATAACTGCAACTCCCAGCACGGGCGCCACTGCAGTGGTGATGGCGGCAGCGCAAAAGGCGGGCCGAGAACCTTTCACCCGCAGTTCCTCATCGACGCCGTAGAGAAATGTCTGGCGCGAACCAAGCCTGGGGATCGCTATCTTGCGCTGAGCTACGTCTGGGGTCCTGCTCTCCGCCACAATGGACAGGACGCGCCTGTACAGCTGCTAAAGTCGAATCTCGACGAGTGGTTGACGGCACTGCCCCAGCACAATGTCCCACAGACAATTGCAGACGCGATATGGTTGGCGCGCAAGCTGGGACTCCGGTATATCTGGATCGATCGCATCTGTATCGTGCAGGACGATGACGCTGTCAAGGAAAGACACATCCAGAACATGGCATATGTATTTTCGAATGCGTATCTGACGATTGTGGCGGCACACAATGATGTGAACACAGGCTTGTTGCCACTTAATCCCCGTCGATCGAGCCGACCGCCTCCTCCTCGGGGTGGTCCGGCGAGCGCTGATCATAATGAGCTGCTGCTGGCATCACGCTGGAACACAAGAGGGTGGACGCTGCAGGAGCTTTTGTATTCAAGACGAGCCGTCTTCTTCTTTGAGGACACGGTTACTTGGGAGTGTCACTGCGATTTGTGGCAGACCACCCCGCCAGCCAACGGTGGTGCCGCCAGCGGCCTGTCGCGCATTCTCAACCGGAGCAACAGCACCAGCGGCAATGGCAATGGCAATGGCGCTGGCGCTGGCAGGAAGACTGAATGCACGAACCGCCTTGCTTCCTCTGCCTTTGGGTTCCAGCACTCGCCCTGGCCGGACATGGACGAGTACGCGCGCATCGCCTCCGACTACAGCGCCCGCCGCGTGACCCTCATCGACGACACCCTCCGCGCCTTTTCCGGCATCACGCATGTGCTCTCGCGCGTGTTCCCCGGTGGCTTCATGTACGGGATGCCGCTCATGTTCCTCGACAGCGCGCTCCTGTGGCGCCCGCAGGCCTCGATTCGACGGCGGGCGCTCTCGCAGGCGCCCTTTCTGCCGTCGTGGTCGTGGATGGGCTGGTGGTTCGATGGCATCCGCGTGGACTTGACGCTCTGGAAGGCGGCGGCTGACTACGTCGAGGACACGCGCTCGATGGGGAAGCGCGGGCAGCCCGCGCGGCGGTTCCAGGCGCCGAGCTCGTTTCGCATCAAGCCCACGGTCGTCTGGACGCTGACGGACCGCCGGGATCGCGCGCCGGTGCCGAGCACCGGCTTGCAGTTTCGGGACATGCGCTCGCGCCGCAACGCGTCGTCGTCCGCCGGGCTGCCGCCGGGCTGGTCCCGCAGCGGCGCGCACTTTGTGCATGACAGCGACGACGGCACCGTCTTCAAGTATCCGATCCCCGTCGAGGACCCCCCGGAAGACGAGGAAGACCAGGAGTTTGGCCCGCCCGTCGGGGAGCAGGTGCTGCCCGGCCCGTTGCTCGAGTTCAAGACGACATCGGGCATCTTCGATGTGGATTTCTCCGTAACGCTGTCACCCAAGGACACGATTAACCCGCCTGTGGCGGTGGGCAACATCTGGGGCCGCGGGCGGAAGTGGATTGGCGAGTTTCGAGCGCATGACGGATGGCTGGGGATCCAGTCGTCCAATTATGATGGTGATGAGAAGCTCGAGTTTATCGCCGTGAGCTCGGTGGTGGAGAGACGCGGGTCGCTCTGCTTCCCGCCGGATCGGTACGAGGAAAACATGGACGGGAATGGGTTCCTGGAATTGGTGAATGTGCTCTGGATCGAGAGGATTGCGGGTATTGCGTATAGGAGAGGTATCGGACATGTGCTGCAGAAGGCATGGGATGCACATGCGATGGAGGAAACAAATATTTTGCTTGGGTAAACTACTGTATGCTTGATATGTGTGTTGACAGATCTGGTGGATATATACCGAGTGTGTATAAGCGCACATGATGTGCCGCCACGACATGTATTGAGCGGCGGAGTCGATGATGTTAATATCTGTTGTTTATTATATGTGGAAATAGTCTATTCTTATTAAATAGCCCATAGTTTCCAATTTTGTACAAGTCTCGAACAATTCTGGCTGTATTGCTTCTGTTGTGGGCGCTGGTTCAAACATGTTGTTTCCATTCCGACTTACCCGGAGGCCAATTTTGTTGCGTCCAATTTGTCAATTTATACCACAAATTCATCCTAAAACTGAAGCAAATTTATCACCTCTGGCATCGTTTATGCTTCTCGAGTTGTAGTTGTTTTCACATTGACTCCTCTTGTCGGTGTCGTCATCGCTCTCCGTTCATGGTCCCGCGATGAGATGCCCCACAATCAGCCTTTTTTCGTTCAGACAACTCAAACTTGTCAACTCTCGGCGGACGATTGATATCACGCTGCCCAAAATACCGCTCAGAAAATGACTCGGTTCCGTCCATGTATTGACCTGCATGCCGGCCAGGTGAAGCAGATTGTGGGCGGCACGCTAGACAGCGACAACACGGGCAAGCTGCAAACAAACTTTGTATCAGAGAAGCCCGCAGCCCACTATGCGCAACTATATCAGGACAACGGCCTCGAGGGAGCGCACGTCATCATGCTGGGACCCGGCAACGACGAGGCGGCGAAGCAAGCAATCGGAGCCTGGCCCAAGGGGCTGCAGGTCGGTGGTGGCATCACCGACAAGAATGCCGCAGAGTGGATTGAGGCCGGCGCAGAAAAGGTACGTTGAGGGTTGAGTCATAAAAAGCAATATCCTTTCTCATACTCACATATTGGGTTGTTCTGTTCAACAACAACAGGTCATTGTAACCTCGTTCCTGTTTCCAGGTGGACAGTTTAGCCAGCTGCGATTGGACTCTATACTCAAGGTACTAGGCGGTGACAAGGAGAAGCTCGTCATTGACCTGAGCTGTCGTCGACGTGGCGAGGGCAAGTGGTTTGTTGCCATGAACAAGTGGCAGACGATTACAGACATGGAAGTCAACGAAGGTTAGTTATCAAGCTCTGCTCTTTTTCTATTGATCGCACGAGAATTGCTAATGTTTTCTCAGAGTCGGTTAAACAATTGGAGCCGTTTTGTTGTGAATTCCTGATACACGCCGCAGACAATGAGGGTCTACAACAAGGAATAGATGAAGAGCTCGTATTGCGTCTAGCAGAGTGGTGTTCTATCCCCGTGACTTATGCTGGCGGGGGGAGAAACTTGGATGATCTAGAACGAGTCAAGAGCCTAAGCAGAGGCAAGGTTGACCTTACGATAGGCAGTGCTCTTGATTGTTTTGGCGGGACTGGAGTCAAGTTTGACGACTGTGTACAGTGGAACAAGCAGCAATCATAATTCAAGGAGATGAAATAAATAAATAAAAACAACAAGATAATTATGACGAAGGGTTACAATTCTGTTGTACACATGACAGAGAGGAGTGGAGTGAGACTATTGAACCAATCGTGCGTATCAATTGCAGGTTCGAGGGAGTCTATAGATGGCTTGGCTGCATCCATAGCCCACCATGACAACAAAGCAAACAAGAACCTGCCGCTGAATACGAGAACAGAAAAGTGTGTACCAAAAGAAGCAAAAAATCTCCGGTGGAGCACGAGATTGTTATTTTAGACAATGGCATAAGGATGATTTGCGTTGGCATGTGGAATAACAAGACTTGCTATCAAGTACATACTACGTATTGTTTGGCAAGCCGAGATCTGCATACAGAGACGAAATGGTTGCATGCTCATTGTTTTAGGTCGGACCCCTGCATGGCTGCTGGGGCGACTCGACAGCTCAAGTCTTGATGTGGCTGGATCTGGTAAGAAGCAGTTTTTTTTGGCGAGGCTTCTTTGGCTTCTGGACAGTGCTGACATGGAGTTTTGGCAATGGATTTGCAGTGGACTGTAGTGGACTGTAGCGGACTGTAGTGGACTGTAGTGGACTGTAGTGGACTTGCAGTGGACTTGCAGTGGACTTGCAGTGGACTGCTGGTGGGCTGAAAGCCAAAGTTGTGGCGCCGGATTTAGTGGATGCGCGCTGGCGGGGTATTGCTGCAAGGCATATTGTCACACACTTATGGGGGGCTGTAGTTAGCGGCTGGCACTTCAATCGGTGCTGGCCAATGTCCTGCTGAAGCTGCCCTCCGAGCGACTGTGGGCAGGCGGCCAGTCCACTAGCATCTGCTTCAGCACCCCATGTTACCACGGCAACCATCCACCTAACACTGCCCACAGTGTTTATTTTGCTCCAGCCAATCGGCGGACCTTGCAGTAGTCATTCCAGTGCGTTTACATACCGGGCCTCGTCCGCCAGATTGTGAGACCACTCCTTTTACTTTACTCAAACGGCTTCAACCAGTTCTTTTGTGTTGACGAGAACTGCCAACATTGAGCAGGCCTCCTTTTCTGGCCGCTTCTGCAAACCACCAACAAGCCTCTGCTATTTGCTGCCCGCTCTCTTCTACCCAGACAGCATCGCTTTACTTGAGCGTTTGCAGAATAGGGATTTGATTTAGCCCACTGGAGTCACGCTCCTTCAAGACAGTCTTCTTCCAATTACATCCCACCTTGTTGGAGCCAATTTTGCGACAACATTCCAATCGTCGCTTCACCTTCTCTAGCTCCAACTGTACCTTGTGACGATAACATCTTTGCGTTCCAATGCCGTCTATCTTGTCACAGTACCCCTCCGTCTAGAATGTCTTCAGAGCAGGTATGCTAAGCTATGTGATGCCTCGTTGCTGTTTAGTGTCCCAACAATAGCCACTAACTCGAGTCGCAAGGTTCATCCGCTTCGAATTGCCAAAGGCACCCCCAAATCATCGCCGACAAAGATGACTAGTGGTCTTCCCCGCCCTTTGTCCGAACTGTCCCCCACAGAGATGCGTCGCAACTCACCAAGCTGGCACCAGATCACATCTCCCAAGGTATGTGGAATGCTGCTGAAACCACACCCTTATACCTGGAACTGACCATCTTGTCGCATAGAAGGCAACGCTTGGCAACGACTCTTCTCCATTCCAGCCATCACCCCTCGATGGTGGCTCTTCCCCAAGACAGTTCTGGCAGAGTCGCAACACAGAAAACGTGCCTTACGGTGGAGGTCGTACTCCTACCTCTCCGTCACCACAGCGCCGTTCCTCCATCGAGAGACTCCAGAGAGCTTCTCGAGTCAAGAACAGCAACATCTTGGCCCTGGAACAGAAACAGGAGTATGATCCCACCCGTCTGCCGCAAATCGAGAGACCGCTCTCAAAGGTCCAAGTAGGCAGCATCGGCTTTTCTTCTAGCTCCAGCGGCGGTAGCTCCACTGGCTGGCTGCGCTCGCTTGACTCTGACTATCAGATTCCCGACTTCAAGCGCAGTGATACTGCCTCCACCACCACATCTTTCTTTTCTACTATGAGCACAAACACCGCCACTGGGCCCGTTGCAGCTTCTGCTACACCACGCATAACTCGCGATCAGCCACCGTCGCCAACAAAATCGTCTCTATCTCCTTCCAAGTTCAAGGACGCCTTCGACCCAGTCACCGGAACCTGGTCGACCCGCTCATCTTACATCGACGAGGAATTCTCCTCAAGCAGGTCCTCACACCGTCATGTGAAGAGTGTGACCTTTGATGCTGCTCCACCACAGATCAACGAGTATGAAATGGCCACACCGGATCTATCGTCTGTCGGAACCAACTCACGCGAAGGAAGCTACGAATCGGACGATACAGACGGAGACCGCGGCTACTACGACCTCGCCCACGGCCAGAACCCCGAGGATAGCTTCGACGCATCTCTTGAGGACACCATGAAGACTCCTGTCGTTGGCCCTGACGACTACAACCCATATGGCCGTGGCCAGGGACGCTACGAAGCGAGCCCCATGCCTGAAGGTACACTCACAATGGCCGTGTCCAACAACCAACATCATAAAAATGGCCTCAGCTCCGTCTCTTCAAGTGCTGAGCACCGACCTCTACCTCCCGTGCCTAACAGAGGCCACGAGCGCGTCAAGTCGAGTGATTCCTCCTCAGGTTTGTCCGCCACTGCTGAGCGCATGATGAACTCTGGACAGCGCAATTTACCAACACCTCCTCCCGCATCTGCCAGCAAGTCTGATATCCAAAACTTTGGCCACAGCAAGATGCCCCTCGAGGAACGCCTTAAACTTATGATGATGTCCGACGACGCTGGCGCCAAAACCGCGGCTGAGCAGCAGCGTGAGCGCCGCCTTCGGAGAGGCGGCGCTCGGGATCGTTTCAGCAGCCCGGCAGCTGATGAGACCAATGCAGAACCTGCCGAGGAAGTCGAGGCTGATGATACTATTGGTGATATGTCTGTTCTTGGTGACTTCCACATGCCAGGCAAGATCTCTCGCGAATCCATTATGCGTCGTGTTAATGGCAACCAGGCTACCGAAAGGCAGTCTGACTTTAACTTTTCCTCACCTGCCCAAAGCCCGTCCCGCAGCCCCGAGCGAAAGTTTGATGTACCAATCATCCCGGAAGACCCAGACATCCCAATCCCATCTACAGAAGACTCCATGATGGGCGACGAGACCATCGTGGAGGATGAGAGCGTTATTATTACTAGAAATCCTTCCAGCTATAATGACGATGACTTTGATGTATATGACGAAGAGGAGGATATCAGCACACTCCCCCAGGATGACACATATGAAGAGTCTGTCAACGCCATGGGCCAATTCGAGCAGGTGAACGAAGTACCTTTGCCTGTGGCTGATGTTCCGTACGAGGTAGTTATCACTTCGGCGGCTGTTGCCGCTGCTCCCTCCCCTGCGCCAGCTTCCACACCAACTCCCACCTCAGTTATGGAGCCGGCTACTTTGGAGCCAGTTGCAGTGGAAGACACTGCTGCGGAGCCTGCTCCCATGGCTACTCGCGATGTTGCGCCCGTTTCTGAGGCAAATGATACGACACCAACACCATCATCCCCCACAAAGCGTGCTGTTACCCCAGACAAAAGCTTCTCAAAGCCAGAGTATGACGGCAGCGGCTGGGGAGATGATGAGGAGTATGATGATGAGCCGGATAGCCCCGGCTCTGTCATTCACCATCCGATTGATGATGATGCAGATGTCTTCGAAGAACCTGCCGGAGAGCCTGTTGAGGAACCCGCCATTCCAGAGCAATTGGCTACCATCAAGGCATCTGGCTCTAAGCTGAAGACGAGAGTGTCGAGTACCCCTGCTGACCTCGCTGGTATGCGTGAAGCTCGACGACTAGCAAGTCACGAGGTCCCAAGTGTGCCCCCAATTCCTCAGAAACATAAGAATCGCCTGTCTCGGGATATGTCACTGCATCAGCCTGAGGCTGAGGCCAACAGCCAAGATGTGTTTATCGACCGCCATCCCAGCTTCAAGAACCGCAGCCTCACCCTGGACCTAGATACTGGCCTCAGTCTTGATAAAGATTTTGAGCGAGTCATTGAGGGTCAGAAGCGTGGATACCTTATGCGCCAAAATACCAAGCTAGTTGCGGCCAGCGACAAGGATGCTGAGGATGGCCGCAGAATGCTGCGTTCTGCCGGTAACTCGCCAATCAAGACAGACAGACCGCAGTCATGGACTGTGGAGCCATGGAACGGTGCTGTTCGCCAAAAGAGCACCAGCTCCAAGGGAACCAGCGCTGGCGCTGTTCCGCCGCTGCCTGGTCACGACAGTAACAGTGTAGCTGCACGCTCTACAATCCCCGAAGAGGATATGAGCATGGATGCGACGACCCTGGATGGTGCTGAGAGAGGTCGCCTCTTTGTCAAGGTCATGGGAGTCAAGGATCTCGATCTCCCTCTGCCCAGAAATGAGCGTACATGGTTCAGCTTGACGCTCGATAATGGCGTTCATTGCGTCACTACTTCATGGCTAGAATTGGCTCGCAATGCCCCAATCGGCCAAGAGTTTGAGCTTGTTGTCCCCAACGATCTCGAATTTCAATTGACTCTCAATGTTAAACTTGAAAAGCCGGCATATCTCAGCTACCCTGCCCCTACCAAAGCTGGGAAAACGAAAACGTCGACTTTCAGCAGAGTTTTTGCTTCCCCAAAGAAGCGCAAGGAGATGGAGATTCGACAGAAAGAGGAGGAGCGTATCGCGAAGCAGCACCAAGAGGCTCTTGCGCGCCAAAAGAATGGCACGCCGTCCAGCTATGAACTGCTGTCCCCAATTGTGGCCGAAGATGGTAGCTTCGCTCGCTCCTATGTTTGTCTCAAAGAGCACGAGAGTAGATGCTATGGCCGTCCTTATATGGCCGAGGTTGTCTGTTTCAACGAGTGGGCAGAGGAAGAAGAAAGTTTCGCCTCGAGTGTGAAGAGTAAGCGCGGTCCAGGCGCCGTCATTCGCAGGGCTCCCTACAAGATTGGCAAGCTCGAATTGCAATTATTGTTCGTACCCAGACCAAAGAATGTTTCTGATGAGGAGATGCCAAAGAGTATGAACTCGTGCGTACGTGAGCTGCGGGCGGCAGAAGAGAGACTAGCCAGGAGTTGGGAAGGTCATCTAAGCCAACAAGGAGGCGACTGTCCTGTAAGTATTTAAAGTCTGGAAAATACATTGAACAGACGGCTAACGGCATGAATAGTATTGGCGCAGAAGATACTTTAAGCTGGCGGGCACTCGGTTGACTGCATATCACGAGGCTACTCGCCAGCCCCGCGCAACAATTAACCTGAGCAATGCCAAGCGTCTGATTGACGACAGACGCACTCTCACTGAGAAGGAGACAACAGTCAAGGGTGGTAAGCGCCGCAGATCTGCATTTGCAGAGGAAGAAGAAGGTTACATGTTTGTGGAGGAAGGCTTCCGTATCCGCTTCAACAACGGTGAGGTGATTGACTTTTATGCGGACACGGCCGAGGACAAAGAAGGGTGGATGAAGGTGCTACAGGAAATGATCGGCCGGGGTGCCAGCAGCAATGAAGAGGATAGCGGTACACGGTCTCGTGCAAAATGGTGTGAGGTTGTCCTTAAGAGGGAATCACAACTTCGGCAACGAGCAGAACGGAAGTCAAGTCACACCCGCACCAAGAGCGGCCAAAGCAGCGGTGCACCGTTTTAAAAAGGATACACGCACGGACTGTACGCTTGGACTGAAGTTGGCTGTTGGATTTATGCATGGCGAGATCTTGTTGTTATTTAAACTTGTCAAGATGCGATGAGTCAATGTCGGAATTTGGTGCTTTGATTCGAGTAAAAACGTTGGCGTCGTTGGTGTTTTCTGGATCGTTCTTTTGTTTTTATTGCTTTCCCGAGCATGTTGCTTTCCTTGATTCTTTTTTTTATCGATTGATCGATTGTATTAAGTTAGAGATTTTATAATGAATGATATGTTTCCTGAATATGATTGAATGGAGCGACAACGCTTGCAGGAACTACTTGGTGGCTCGCCGGACTGAGGAGAACACGCTGTTTCAAAGAGCCCACCATCTGCGCCAAGCACCGACTTAGGGAAACGCCCCTGGTCTTTTGGTCCATGTTCCCTGGTATTTCAGACACCCCTTTCGCTTTAAACTTGCCAAGACCCTTGAACGGGAAGTTTCAGATCGAATGAAGGTTGGGAAGTGAGGCAGCGAGGCGGACACGTGACCCGTCGTCTGTCAGGTATGAGGCTCCGACAGTGCTGCAGCGCTGGGATTTACAGCAGCGTTTATTGCCAGAGCCTCTTCGTCCAAGTATCTGCTGGGTGGGGGTTGGATTGTGATCTAACTAGTTATGTAATAGTCAGTCGTGGCCGTCGTAACCGCCAGCTATTTTTATTCATAAAAACGTCGAGAGGACGACAGTGGGGGATATGAGGCATGGAGTAGCTACTCGTACCTAGTGACGAGGAGCGAGGCGCCCCAGTTCAGCAGCCACACCAGAGGCGAGGCGCAGCCATTCATCACCACCACCCATTCGATCCCGCTCCCATTCCTACAGCCTCTCTCACCTTAGCCGCTTCACTCCCACTCTCCCAATCTGTCAACCAACTGTTCCATCTTGCGTAATTTCGTGCGGTCTTTGTCTTGCTCATACATAATAGCAACCGTCGAGTTTTTCCTTTTTATTCTTATATATTTGCTACACCGACTTGGGGAGAAACAATGTCTGGCAGATTCGTCAGAGCGTCGAAGTATCGTAAGCTGTCTCCCAGCCGTCTCCCCCCCCCTGCTAGGCGATTGCTTCTCTGCGCACGACGTTTGCTGACGCTTTGCGACCCCCTCTCACAGGACACGTCTTTGGCAAGTCGACACGAAAGGACGCTTGCTACGACAACATCCACATTAGCCGCAACGCTTGGGATACCAACCTGATCAAGGTATGGCGAACGAGACAGCAGCACCTGGTCGCTTTGGCGGCCAGAAAGGCCGCCATGGCCGGTTTCGTCTATAGTCTCGCAGAGGCCAAAAACAAGATGAAGGGGCCAAGATGGCTAACATAAATCTCTCTATGCGCATAATAGGTCAACCCTGAATACCTCTCCGTCAATTGGGAGTCGTCTGGTGGTGGTGCTTTTGCCGTCATCCCCCTCCACGAACGTGGCAAGCTCCCCGACCAAATCCCTCTGTTCCGTGGCCACACAGCCGCCGTTCTCGACACTGATTGGTATTTGATCTTCTCTTTGGAAAATTTCTGGCCGCGTGCCTAGAAGGGTCCCGCATTGACTGTCTGCGCATTGCCACGCTAACCGCTGTCTCGTCCATCGTAGGAACCCTTTTAACGACCGCCTCATTGCCTCTGCCTCCGAAGATGGCAAGGTCTTCATCTGGGAAGTCCCCGAGGCCTTTACTCTCTACACCGATGCCGAAGAAATTCCCCACGTTTCGCCTGTGAGCAAGCTTGCTGGCCACTCCAGGTAAATACCGAACCGCTCCCAATCCTCTTGCTAGCTCCAGCCACTCGTCTAGGAGCTCGTCTACAAGCAGAGCCCACAAGTACTAACTACAGCTGTGCGCTGCAGAAAAGTTGGACAGGTCCTCTTCAACCCTTCGGCCGAAAACATCCTTGCCTCCGCTTCCGGTGACTACACGATCAAGCTGTGGGACGTCACCACTGGCCAATCGCCCCTCGCACTGCCGCACGGCGACATTGTCCAGAGCTTGACCTGGAATGCTGCCGGTAACCTGCTTGCCACAACTTCGCGCGACAAGAAGATCCGTGTCTGGGATGTGCGCCAGGAAAAGCATGTGCACGAAGCTCCCGGCCACGCCGGTGCAAAGAATAGTAGAGCCGTGTGGATGGGTGAACACAACCGGTTCGCCACGACTGGATTCTCCAAGATGAGCGAGCGCCAAATAGCCCTCTGGGAACCCGGCACCACTGAACCAATTGGTGGATTCACCATGATTGACTCTATTTCCGGTGTCTGCATGCCCTTCTGGGGTGAGTAGCAAGGTTTGGCGCTGAACTGCGAGGCATGAGATAACTAACATCAGGATAGACGATGGCTCCAACTGCCTGTATCTTGCTGGCAAGGGGTAAGCAATCATTCATACTGCTCTTCTGAGAACCAGTTTCGGCTAACATTCCCAGTGATGGCAACATTCGCTACTACGAATACGAGAATGACAAGTTTGAGTTCTTGAGTGAATACAAGTCGCCTGATCCCCAGCGCGGTATTGCCTTCCTTCCTCGTCGCGGAATCAACGTAAGAAATTAGATTCGTATAATAAGACCGAATCCTCCGCCTAACATGATACTAGGTCCACGAGAACGAAGTGATGCGCGCCTACAAGACTGTTGGCGACAGCTACGTCGAACCCATTTCCTTTACTGTTCCCCGACGCGCCGAGACCTTCCAGTCCGATATCTTCCCCCCCGCTATTGGCTCCAAGCCTGGCTGCACCGCCAAGGAGTGGCTCGACGGCAAGACTGCCATTCCCGCCAAGCTCGATCTGGAGAGCATTTACGACGGCAGCGCCCCCAAGGAGATTGCTTCTGACTATAGGGCTCCTGCTCAGCCCAGCCCGCCCACAGCAAAGGCTGAGCCCAAGCGCGAAGAGCCTAAGCCCGTCGCCTCGCATGCTCCCCCGCCCAGTATCAAGGACCAGCAGAGCTCTATTTCCAACATGGCCAACAAATACCAGGATAACGACGAGGATGATGAGGACGACGCCGAAACAACCTCAAGCTTCGAGGATATTGGACGACCTGCTCAGCGGAACCCCCCCCCCGTCCGCGCTGCCGAGCCCAAGCTGCCAACCAAGGTCATCTCCGCGCCCGCACCCGCACCTGCGCCGGTTGCCACACCAGTGGCGGCCGTGGTGCCTCCCGTCAAGACGGCCGCTCCGAGCCGGACACCAATTGGCACCTCTACCCCCATTGGAGGTTCTGCCGTCGAGTCGTCGCTGGAGGAAATTAAGCACCTTATTGAAAACCAAACAAAGATCATCACACAGCAGAATGACAAAATTGGACAGCTGACGCAGGAAGTTGAGCTCTTGAAGCGCAAGGTCGGCTCCACCAGCTCACAGGACCAGAGCGAACGTATTCGTCAACTAGAGCTTGAGCTGGAAGAGGCTCGCTCATAAAGAGATTGCTTCAACAACGGACGTTGATACCAAGAGAGATAATAAGAACAGGCAGGAAAGCTCGTATTGAAACGGAAATGAAGATGGCTTGTCGATTCTCTATTGTGTCTTATTTTTTTTCTATATGCCGAGGATGAAACGAATATATGTGTTTCTAAAGAATTGCGGGGGAAAGGGGGGTGCTGGATGGGAAAGGAAATCGATAGCCAACAGGGGAGAGAGAGGGGGACTGCTCAGGATGATGTGATTTTTGCCACTTGTGTAGGTCTTTTTCGAGTTCCTTTTTGTTAGCGACATTTTATGTTATCAGGCGGTTTAAAAACAAGAATATATACTTTAGAAACGTTACTGCAATGAAGCAAGGTGACTTGACAAATTTTTGTCGTCTGTGAGTTACCGAGGCATACGTACAATGAATAATTGGATGCATTGAGGACAGTTGCTAGGTATATGAGATGCGTCATTGGGGATGTTCACAGAAATAGCGACAAAATGGAGAGCACTAAATAAGCGGAAGAGTTTATCTGCAGTGGATGAAGCAGAGTATGAAAAATTACAGCGTCCTGTTGCTATGATTGCTAAATGGATGTCATTTGAACACCAACTTCGTTTATCGTTGGTAGCTTGTTCCCATTTTCTTTAAACTGTGATTCGCAAACTACTAGGATTATCTACAAAGGATAGTTTTGTACTTAAAATAAACACCCCAAATAACCCCTGCAATTTCTTGCAGGCGTCTCTCTAAAAATGTGGAAAGATATCAGACCACTGGCGTGTCTGATACGCCCGTATGGGCAACTCTCGAATGCTCAGAAAAGCTTCAACCACAACAAACATTCAAGCCAGGATAAAACTTGTACCGCAAAATACCACCAGTGCGCAAGAACCCCTGCAGCAGCTGCACAACCGATTCTCCTCATGCAAATCAAGAGGGGGGTCTACCATTTCGGCTTCTACTCTGCAACTCAATATTCGGGATCCTGTAATCTCAAGAGACTTTAATCGATGACTGACAACACCGAAATTGACCGCCTACTTGACGAGCCCCTCTGCGAGGACAACGTGGAGATTGGCACAATGCCGGACAAGACTGCTGGCCCTAAAAGAACAAGTCTTTTGACATGGAAAGAAATTGGTTAGTACTGTTTCTATAAATTTTGAAAAGATGGATCTGGAGCTAACTTTTGCGAACAGAACCATGGCAACGGTGCGTACGGCTTTCCCCGTTCAATTCAGCATCGTCTGCGCTAACATGTGACAAGGGATAATGAGTTCATTCTCACTGGTTACCGGTAAGCAAGTATACTGGTGTCTTGACGATAAAAAGAAAATTAACAGAGGTAGTCGGGCGTCTTCCACATTTATTTTATCGGTTAAAAGTATTTTGGAGATTCACAACGAAACCAGTAGGCATTTCTATGTATCTTTATCAGTTCTTTCTACCATGCCGTGAAACAGTAAATATTTGGTCACATCTCAATGGCGCTGCCCAATTTCTGATCGGACTGTTGAAATTTGTTCACCTACACTCTGTCGCCAGTGAAAAGGGCTCACAAGTATCAGATGTGATTGCCATTAGCACATACTACCTCTGTGTAGTTGTTTGCTTCGTTCTCTCGACAATCTTCCATACCTTCGCAGACCATAGCGCTGATATGCATTGGTTCGGCAATGAGCTGGATCATCTCGGTATTGTTCTTGTCATGTGGGGGACTGGCGTATCCAGAGTGCATTTCGCTTTTTACTGTCAGCCGTACCTTCAGCTTCTTTATCATGTGGCTCTCACTGGCACAGCCCATCGGTTGTGCCGCTTTCACACTTCGTCCCAAGTTTCGGCAGCCCATGTACCGGACAATACGTTTGCTCATGTACTGTTTCCTTGGCTCGAGTCTCTCTGCCCCAGCTATCCACGGCTGGTCACGCTTCGGGCTGGCGGCCCTGGATGACATGATGGGCTTAAAGTTTTTTCTCGGCCTTGCACTTATTAATTTCTCTGGAGCTGCTCTGTACGCGGCGAGAATACCGGAGAGGTGGTTTCCCGGGACGTTTGACTTGATTGGTCAGAGTCACAATTTGATGCACCTCCTCGTGTTCACAGGTGCATTAGTCAGACTGCATGGTCTATTGGGAGTAGCTGAACGATGGCAGCAGGACACACTCACGAATGGTCTATGCCATGGAATGGATTAAAAAAAAGCTATACCCCACCATGCAGAGTGAGACTCTTCATTTCGGCTGAGAGGCACCTGGAATTGAAGATCCGAGCACAGTGTTTGCTTTGCTGCGTAGATGCATTGGTTTTAGATTGGTTACACTCCGGCTTTTGTGGCAGAAGGCAAGGTCAGATATGTTATTTGCAGTCGATTAGAAATATGTGAGAGACACCATCCAGAACTCTACAATTAGTGCAAAGGGAGCATATGGTCATAGAATTTGCATATCAGGGGCGAATTTCTTAACCATGCATATTTTGTATTGTTTGGTGTTTTGGTTCATCGCAAATCATCCGCCACCATTGGCACATCGTCTGAACCGGCAGATGCAGCATACCAAAGATCCCAATCCCTACACTTCCTAGGTCCCAGCCCGTCAATAAACGGTGTGCCATTTTCTGTAAGCTTGGGGCGCTCGATTGTCGAATCTGCCGTGCATAGGATTGTCTTTTTCATGTTCAAATGTGTTAGCCTGGACCTAAACCGGCCCCACGCTCCCTTGTAATGCTGGTAAATGCGCCTCACCTGTCGCAAGTAATCAAAACAGTGCATTGTATGTTTTTGGTCGTGATGCTTAACACGACCAGCGTCCGTGTCAACAACAGGTCCATCTCTCAGGCCTCTCTGGTGCTCATCGTTGTGCATAGCAGGTGATTTGCCCATCGCGGCGGCATCGATAACCTCATGTAAATTCTGCATCTCCTCACGCAACATGGCTAGACAGTGCAGCTGATGAAACATGGAAATGCCCAGTTTATCTGTATTGCTCGTCTTTTTATTCGCTGTCAAGTACCCTCCATTATTTGGGATAAGATGATCGTCCCACAGCCGGTCGTATTGGTGATCAAGGCTTGTGAAGGTTGCGTTCTCTGTGAAATCCATGATGCGCGTGCTGGATTCAAGCTTTTGCAAGAATGCTGCGATGGAGTTTCCGTTATACGAGGGCAAGGCTGCGCCAGAGTTTGAGCCTGATCCGGCAAGGGGTCCTATTAGCATGAATGTGAAGACGCCCATGCTAACAACAACGGCGCCGACGAATAGCGTTAAGTAGCCATTCTGGGGTCTAGACTTGCGCTCATTCAATGACGACTTCATGATAGCTGCTGAGGTGTAGTGGTGGGGATGAGAGATGCATTCCCGAGAAGGACATTATGCATAAAGGGCCACCAGCATGTGGCAGTGCCAAAGACGCCATATCCAGTGGTTGCATACCATCATGATACCATAAGCAGTCTAAAAACAACCCCGCTACTCCTCTGTAATAATAAAAGCACCGTCTTATCTTCTCCGTATGTAGCTATTGCCGATGATCGGGTGCTGGAGGAAACTGGCAAGCAAGCAGAGCCTTGTTCCAACATCAACACAAAACTACCCCGCAAAGAGTTTAGATCAATATGAGCAGAAACGACAGTAACGTAGCACTTAATTGTGCCACAATTGTCAGCCACAGCCAGTTTCCCTATGAATGCCAGTTCCCGGTCATCCGGATAGGTAATTGAAAAGAATTTCAGTAGAGTGTAAATTTTCCTAATAAAAAGAAAGTTGCAAGATGCTGTATTTTCATATAGTGGTGTTATGGTTTTCTGCTAATCACTGTCCTGCAATTCATTCAGCCTCAGCCATGTGCTCTGGCTCAAAACGTTTTCATTACTCAGTACTGATAATTATTGCAATTCAAACATTCGATAACTTGGCATCGACGGTGTAAAACGATTATTCACATCTTTTTATCCTGTGAAATTTTGGTGGTCGTGGCTCGATAGGTTCTCTGGCCTTACCATAGCATGCGACGACTGAACATCCTGGGCACAGGGGTGTTGGTGAGAAACTGTGACCAGATAAACTACTCTTTCAGAAAACATATATTATATTCAAATGTAGGTTTTATTCATCCTCAATGACCCAAGTCGGTCGGTATTGTTTAGGGATGTCTCGCTCCTCCATAGAGTCTCGAGAACTTCAAGTGGGGGCCGTGATATGTCTACAAGTAAATAGTTATGTGTCGCAGTACCAGCATTTTTTACAGAGAGATTACAGAATACCAACAGATATATGCGTATGCCAGACAAGTTGAACTACGTTTTGGCTATGGACCATATCTCATCATAGTTCTTGCTGTGCTACCCGTCAAGGTAATTTCTCGTCAGGGGTACCGCACTCGTACTGAAATGTCACGGTTGAGCCAACTTGAAAATTGTTGGAGGACATGAACGTGAGGCTTGACAGGTTTTGTGCTTTTTTGGTGTCTCCAATTATCTACCAGTGTTTTTCTTGGAGAGCCGAGCACCCCTGGTTGAAAGAGCCGAAAACGCCATCGCCAAGCATAACTTATGTACTTGAACAACTTTTTGCTGAACAGGACCGAATTAGCCAGCTGATAAAAGTAGCTGTGTTTCCGTTACGTGAACTGATGTCCTGTCTACGGAGGATCAGGTACTCTTTTAATACTGTCCCCCGGCAATTGATCGTAACCGCACGGCTCTCTTTTTCCCAACAGTATATTCATAATGGACCTCTTGCAGCAGGCAGTGATGCATCCACCATTGGACTGCCCTTGACTGCCCTACGTAACAGTAACTGCTCATAAATCGAAATCAAGGTGCATCTGGCTCAACAGTGTGTTTCAGCTGACAGATATGTCAGCCTGAAGCTCCGCCATAAGCAGCCTCTAAAGAAGCCTTCCGGGGTCAATGCCCACTGATGAATCTGCTAGCGCTGCGGCTGATGCCGTCGCAATCTCCGCCGCGGTAATGTTGAACAGGACTGAAATATTTTAACCTTCGCTTCTGGCATTGATAGAAACAACAATGAGGCCTGTGGTGTCCCGTGGATAGACAGAATCTCACATTGTTGGGCAGAAGAATGGGGCGACCAGAGCAAGGCCTGGATGAAGGTTACCCCTTGCCATGGCCAACGTCTCAGCGATGGAACCCTGGCTACAGTGTGCCGAGGAATTCTTTTGAAAATTCAGTATCGGCATCGTTTACGTTGCGAGATGGGTCGAAACATGTGCACCCCGACCGTGGTGAAGAGTCTTTGGGATCTCTCAGCCATGCGAATACTCTTGTGCATGAATCTGGCAAAGCTTACCATAGACTCCCTGCAAGGTCACCTAAGGAGCCCCTGAAGGCGCATCAGGCATTGTCCAATCTATCACACTGGCTGGAAACGCTCTCAGAGCTGTACATGAACAATCTGGATAATCGTGCCAGGTGGGACCCTCGATGGCTCAATGTTACACATCGCGAGCGTTTTGGCGGACTCTCAGCAACTGGAGTCACCGTAGTCGACTACATCTCGGGTCAGGAGACTGCCAGTCCAGTGACTGCAACAGATAAGGACCATCTTGCAACACTGCTGCAAAATCGACCAGTCGGCTGCGGCCTACGAGTAGTCATGGTTACGGACCTGAGCAGGTTTACCATGGGGGCTGTCGGACAGATATACGATATTGATCCAGAATTTTGGTTCGAGCACCTCACCAACTCTGGCTACGCCGCAAGCGACAGTCAACTCAAAGCCTGCAACGCCATCTGGATGAACTGGAATGAACAAGAAACTCGCTTTCGACATCGCCCACTACCCGGTGCCGGCCAGCGTACAGAATGGAATATACCAAGAAGGACCAGGATGAGGTCTTGGGCACATCTGCGTTGGGCTAGGCTAGGCCTCATGCACTATTTGGGAAAGAAGGGATTCAACGAAGGGGAGATTGAGGTACGACTGGGTGATGGACGATGGCTTCTGGAACGAGATGTCGTTCTTGACAAATGGGGCCGCTTCATGACGAAGCAAATGCTGGCCAAAGCCAAGTCTGTTGCTGAGGCTAAGAGGAAGAAAAAACTGAACAAATCAACACATTCGTTTCCGAATATTCCTGTCCCTGCTACAGAAGAAGATCCGAACAAGCCAAACAGGGTAAAGGCAAGCAATATTTATCGCGCATATAGCACTTTTGAGGGTCTGCCCAAGAATCTTAATTCTTGGTTCAATCGAGATCTACGAGTTTTGGCCCCGGAAGGCTTAGGATATTGGTCAGGTCGCGACGAGGCAGGAGAACGCGTCGGCAAGTCAGTCACGAATCACATACAAAGATATACCACTAACAAGTTACAATAGTTGTCCTGGTTTTTGACCCAACTCGGAAAATGAAGAACGTGCAAACAGACGAACTGTCACCAACTCTCACATTTATGCCTAGGGCTATGGAAATCGAGAGCTATACAGACGAGGAACTCTGGCGGAGTGCAGGCGCTGAAGAGACATATTTGGATCCTCCACCACCTCCCATCACCAACAAGGAAATCAAGAAGCAAAAGAAGGAGGCAACAAAGGATAAAATTCGGCAGAAACGAGACTCTTTGCGAAATCGATTTCGAAAGAGAAAACCGAGTCTTGAATCTCCCGACAACGCAGAGTGGAACGAACCGGATCACAGTGACACGGCATCATCCCTCACAAGCGACGATGATTACGACGAGGAATACGAAGAGGGCCTTCGAGAGGAATACCGGAATCCAAAACCGTACTTAAGAGACCGGGCATTCGCTAGGAAATACACGCTGTCGACTCATGAGTTAGCACTGCGGTATTTGTGTAAGCTTTCTACTGCGCAAATTGCAAAGGATGAGGAGGAGTTTATCGCTTCCTTGCTTAATAGCATCATCCTCGATGATTTTTGGCGACTTTTGTCCGAACTGAGGAGCGAACTTGACCATCTTGACGGCGACTTTAGTGGTGGACTTTTTGCACAACTGGTTGAGTCGATTGGCAACTCTGTTCGCCAAAATCTTGCATGGGTGCGATGCAGCTTGCAGGAACTCAACGAATGGGCTATGCATTTACAAATATCTGCCAAGATCATGTCACCGAATGCGGAGATAGCTGAGGAGCTGGAGCTCCTCATTCGAGATGTACAGGCTCTGCAGTTACGAGCCGACTCGACACTCAACATGTTAGCGTCGTCAATGAGCTTGTCACAGTCATCTCTTGTCATTGAACAGACATCCGGTATTAACAAGCTCACAGAGCTAGCATTCTTCTTTGTGCCACTGTCTTTTATCACCTCAGTCTTTTCCATGCAAGTCATGGAGCTAACCTCGGCTCCGCCGCATATTTGGACATGGGGACTTGCGCTCGGCCTTGTCTTCTTAACGACATATCTGATCCGCATCCTACTCCGCTCGCCGTCCGTCCGCATTGGTGTACTTCACTGCCGCGCCACCATCATCAATCGATTCTCCTCCTCGAGGTCTGGATCGGCGGAGCAGCGGCTCAACACGGTGAGCAACCGTGCCGTTGCCAAGTTTATCCTGTTCTTCTTGACAATCGTCATAATAGCTCTTGTCATTGTCTTCATCGTTTTTGTTTTTTTACTCTTCATTTTCTTCGGTGTTTGGGCCGGGGCTGCGGCGACGGCGCTGTACTTTATAGTGACCCGATGGCCAGAGCCTGCAGTCCTGGCACCTTGCTTCATCTCTCTCCCTATTGCCGCTGGTGGTGCTTGGGTGACATGGCTGTGGGCAGATGAAATAGGTGACTGGGCAGAGACTGTTATGATGTCCTTGCTCAATGCTATCGTTGAAAAGTTCCCTGAGAAATGGAGGCTTGATAGTGTTGATGACGACGATCTGTCCCGTGAAGGTGTCAACACTTATGCTAGGCAGGCATTGACCCTGGCTACATAAAATTGTAATCATAGACATTCATGTAAGTTATTAACAAAAATTATCCAATTAAATCAACGGAGAATTGCCTTTAATGCGGCTCGTGCCCCTTGTAACCACTCCCGGCCGCTCTAAGTTCCGTTGTCGTCAATTCGTTACAACAACTGCGCTTCGGGAGTACATTCCCTCAGTCGCGACCTTGAGCAGAAACTGTGCCACGGTCTGGACACTCACGCTATCGCTCATGCGCATTCCTTCACCGCTACTGCTCAGCACTCTCGCCTCCTTCTTCGCGCCCTTCTCCCTCTCCTCATCAAAGTTCAATCGCACAGCACGCACCAAGGTGAAATTCATGTTTGTCTCGCGGATTTCCTTGTCGAGGAGTCCGTGATCCTCAACTGCCAACTTGACGTTTGTCCAGCCCAAAAACATCTTGCTTAGCAGGGGCAGATTGCCCCATGAATCGCCGACGCCCGCGGTCGACATGACAACAATTCGATGAACGCCTACTTCCTCCAGGATCTCGCATGCATTGGCACACGAGTCAGCCAGGAAGCGAGGCGGTGAGACCTGCTTCGCAAAAGGGCTGTCAGACTCGCGAACGATGTTTAAGGTAAAGATGGCAGCAGAGGGCGGTGGAGTGGACGCCGCAGTGAGAGCCTTGCGAATGTCGGGTTTAGATAGTGGCGAGCCAGTGACGATGGTCAGACCGGGGCGAGGAGTGAGGCTGGCAGTGGAACGAACAAGGGCCACCGCTGTATGGCCCTGAGAGAGCAATTCAGTTACAACCTTTTGGCCTGTCCGGCCACTAGCTCCGAGAAGGAAGAATTGCATGATCTGTATAAGTGCGGGTGCTGTTCCGAAGGATGGAGAAATGTCGTTTTGGCTCCTGTTACGCAATGGCTGAAGAAACTGTACAGGATATTCGTAAGAACCGTTATGATGCTTTTGTACTATCCATCATTCAAGGGTATATATATACATTATAGTCTGTGTTTCTGGCCTCAATTATCATGGCCTGTGAAAGTTGTAAACGGGACCGAGTTTTGGGGTTGATTCGACTTCTAATTGGCCGGTTCGGTCCGCAAACCGCAACAGGATTCGGACCTGGTTTGTAATCTCCCAATTCCGCATGTTCTTAGCATCTTTTTTCGTCTTGGCGGCGAAGTTCAGGCTTGCCTTAATCTCATACCGTAATTACGGCGCCCCGTCCAGGTGGCGCCAACCTGCTCGGGACCGAGTTGTCAGCGTCAGACTAAGCTAGTCTACGTCCATGAAAGACATGAGAATTTACTATATTAGTGGCCAGAAACTGGGCAAGAAAACGCCATATTAAATGGCTGTATATGATGATTTATAACTCAGACTCCAGTATCCATCTTAGTTGCAGTTATTTAGTTACTCGATACATTCTATAGTGCCTGATCCTTTCACCGATAATGCTGGCCACTGCCTGGAGTTGATTGTTTTCTCTCTGTAACTGGACATGACTCTCTCGCGAGATGTCCAGCGACCCCAGCAGAACAATTTGAATTATATGATAAAACATGCGTAAAAAGTGCAAAGAAACAGGCTCGAGGCTCTCAGAACCGTTCTGTGGCTGAACCAACTCCCAGCTAGTTAGCCAAGATTTCAACATCTGAAGCAATATTGCCTTTTCAAGTTGTAGTCGAAGTGCAGCGGCTGCAGATTTTACACTTGACAATTTTTCGAGAAATTCAAGCACCGACTCCGCAATATTTGTAAGTTCTGTGCGCACGTCATGCTGAATCGTGCGGTGATTGCCAGATTCGGCATTCGGTTCCTGGCTCAATGAGATGAAATTGGATGTTCTGTGGTCGGCAAACTTGCATGGCGCAGCAAATAACTTGATGATGAAGAGGTCGAGATAGGGTAACGGATAGGGGTTGGATGGTACCAGGGTATTTGGGACAATAAACCGCGGTCGGGCCTGGTACTCGCGCATGACTGCGAGTCCTTGGATTATGTGCTTCGCCATTGCATCGTAGTTTCCGAGCAATTGCTCTATGCTGATAAATATTTGACAGCAGAGCAATACCGACCTGGGCCGCTGTCTACAGCTGCTTACAGGTGGCATGCTGGATACGAGACCTCTTAGAGCCCGGTTGTATTGTTCGAGCCCATAGTCGTAGCTCGCCACTTCCTGCGTAACCAGCGTCAACCCATTCCCCGACGCATCAAGGTCCTCGCGCAGCGAACGGAGAGACAAGACTGCGTGGCGTATCGCTGGATCTGTCAAGCTAGCCTGCAGGAGCTCTCTTGCTTCATCACTACAGCCCATTTTTACATTCAGCATGGTTTTGATAGAGAAACAGTGATTCAGACGCTCGATATCCTGTGGGTTAACCTCGCACAAGCTAGGCCGTATTAGCGACAGGCTGTTGTTAGGCCTGCTTGCAGTGGTAGATGCATCGGCACTGGTTTGATTTGTATAAAATCTAAAAGGAGACTCGTAGCCATCGCATTTACGACCGTTGCTGGTGCATTTTTGGCAAACCGGCCTCCTCTCGTCACATTTGACCTTTCTCTTTCTATTTCGCGTTGGTTCAGCATTCCGTCGCCTCATCATATCGTACATGTGGCGATATAACTCACTTGCAGGTTGCACAGCCAGTCTTTACCTTGGTGGATTTAACGCTCTGTATTTTAGTAAACGGTGTAATGATGCTGCGAGCCATGGTTTGGACGGCTCTGTGTACGTCGTGCGCTCTCGCTTATAGTGGCTTCGGTACCGGGGGAAGGAGATCAATAGCAGCAGCAAACCCGAAGGGGCGAATCAAATGTTGAGATTTGATTTCTCAGCGAGACTTTGGCACAAGCAGGTCGTCTTAGCATTGTAAAAGTTTCCAAGAATCTATGTTTCACTTGACCTGGAAGTTCACATTTGTTATCAACCAGGCTAACAACTCGGCCCAACCTCGATTAGGAAGCAAAAGCGAGCCGGGATTTGGAGTAAGCGCCACTGAAGTTTGCTTCGTTCATCCAAGGCGACGCTGTTATTTATTGAGTTGCAGGATCACTTCTTTTATCTTGAACTTTAGGACTTACGATTATGTCCAGGCTTATAAGTAGACCCAAACCTTTATCGAAGTCAAACAGCAACTCGAAAATGACATATTTTATCCTCTACGGCTCTCGTGGATCCACTAACACAAATCGAGTTCGATTGACTCTAGCCGAGGCCGGTTTTGCTGATTATGAACTCAAGTTCATTGATTTACAGCAAGGAGAGCAAAAGGTAGATATACAATTCTTTCATGCGCGAGCAGTTAGCATTTGTAATTGATTCAAGTATAACCGATCATTTGCGGAGGATATTTATAAACAATCTTGTTTCCGTCCACTTTGTAATGAACTAGGCTCCAGCGAGACTAACAACTACGCAGTCAAATGACAACCGCGCACGACACCCTTGGGGCAAAGTGCCCTCAATTACTTTCCCCAATGGCTTTACACTGTATGAGAGTCGCGCTATCTGCAAACGTTTGGCACGACAGTACTCATTTCCCCTCATGCCCCCCAGCTCTGATCTTGAGGCAACCACGCTGTTCAACCAGGCCGAGTCTACCGAGGTCCTCTACTTTGCAGGGCCTGCCGGCAAGATCGCATTTGAAAAGTTTGCCAAGAAATTCATGGGTCTCACTGCAGATGAATCTGTGGTATCAAGCGCGCTCCACTCGGTAGAGGCTTTTTTCGATGTGGCGGAACGCCTTTTGCACGACCGAGAGTACATGGCTGCGACAATTTTAGTCTTATTGACATTTACAATATACCGCTGATTCAGAGGCTTTTCGCGTGCGGATATGACGATTTAATTCTCAGCCGCAAAGCTGTCAATGTTTGGTGGCATCGATGCATGAACCGACCAGCTATCCAAAACTTGATGACCGCTGACAAACATGCCGTGGCCGCAGCTTTGGCAAAGAGATAAAATAATACGCTAGGACGCTTGTAAAGTTGTTTAATCGTAGCTTTTCTCATTGGGTCAAAACGTGCAATAAATGGTGTGTCATTGTGGCTTTGCGATGAGATGACTGACTCTTTGATCAGCTCTGTAGTCAGTGTATGAGCTTTCAATATCTGTCTATATTGGTCCGTACTATTTACCGCGTGAGGTACAAACAGATGCCGCCGTTGTATCGTGCTCCTCATCCAGTGAAACTGCTGCGCATATCCCACCTNNACTCCCCCCCCCCCCCCCCTGCTACTTTCCTGTCTGCAGTTTCTATTCGAAATCAACCATAACGTTATCACTGCCGCAGATACCATTGCATTGCTCAAAGGCATCTCACCAAACTCTTATATTGACCAATGTAGTTGGCGATACGTACATCACAGCTGAATTAACTTGTCAAATATGCCATTTTCCAATACCAAATTCTAACTCACGTTTCTACTTTCAACTTCAGGATTGAATCATTCAGATACTGTCGGTTATATCATTACATTACAATCCACGCCCCTCCGTAATCACGTAGCAACCTACACTGTTTCTGCTCCTGGGTTGTGACAGCTGCCTATACTACTACCCCAACTTGCAAAAGATTGCTATCCATGCTATAGCGAGCATCAGTTAGACAGATAATTACTTCTTATGATTGTAACTTATTACATGGTTGAATCCAGAGGAAACCGGTGGAGGTCACCACAGTGAATGATTTACTGTCTAACTCACAGAAGCAGCCATTACTATCTGTGTTCCAGGTAGAATTCCTATACTGTAAGCTGCAAACAGGAATCGCATTGCCATTTGAGGCATATCCTGCTGGCAACAACGCTGTGAAACTGTACCACTTGAGCGCACTGGCTGGACAGGGTTGAGAGTCTCGTTACAAGTCCAGTTCTGGTCCATGCGGGGGAAACAAAACAGGACAAGCGTCTGTTACAGATTCTAATTCCAAATTGAATCAACTCGGCCGATCCTGAACTATGATATTAGTCCACGCCCGTTATACCTAACGTTGACGAAGAAATACAAGCTGATTTTACATTTATAATGGTGAAATGAAGAAGGACCTTTACTTTAATTATACTAGCATGATAGAAAGCAATGATAGATTAATTGGAAACAGTAATATGAATATCCTCCTTTAATCAAGAGAAAGCGAACCCGGCTGCAGGCAGGCTCCTCTGGACCGCCTGAAGCAACGCCGCTCTGATTTTTTACGGCTTGTGCAAGCGCAAAGAAGCATTGACCAGGCTTATCGTACAACATATTTGGCCTTAATTTGGACATTGCTTTGGACTGGATTGTAAGTTACTTCAAGTCTCTTTTTTGTTTGGGATTGTGGCCGCCAGCCGTAAAGACAATAATGCTGGATCCGGTATTGAAAGAGATTGGCTCTAACTCTGCAACTTATCTATTTAGATTTCCGAAGAAAATTAACCTATAATTGCTTATGTAGTACTGTCAACTAGATGTAGGCCCCCGGCGACGGAATTACTGCGTCGAGCGAGCGACTTTAGGCAATGTGGCTCGCTGTATTGCGAGTTGGTCGGCACCCTTCAACAACGCCTATTTCTCCCTCAGAAAGTCTACAAATGTTTGTAAAAAAAATTGCACCAAAAGGTACAAGTTGCATTCAACAACTATCCGATGGCGGCAGCGATGAGAGGTAGGGTACAACTTGGAAACAATTATGAAACGGCGAGCTGGACAGTATTCCGAAACACGGATAGTAGCCATCGCGTGTTTGAGGATTCTCTCGGCTTTTGAAAGAGGGTACAGAAATATCAAAGGGGCCGGCAATTCAACTGTTTCGTTTTCGTCGATTGCTTTCTTTTTAAAGCGCATGAACTTGTCCGGAATCTGATGCCGAATCATCTACCCATCCTGTTTACACACTAGGCGGAGTGGATTCCAGGAGCTGATATAAACACGAGCGTGACGAATAGGCCGTACAATGGAGTTGTTGAGATCTTGACGCAAATCTGCGTTGGTGTGCCGCCAGGTGCAAAAGGATCTTCGAGTGCTGGCATGTCACTGCTTTGAGGGGAGCGTGTGCTTCTCATGAGTCGTGCAGTCCCGCAGTGGAATTTACAATTCTCTCATGTACGGTCGCTGCCGGTTCAAATTTGATAAATGTTTTGAAGTATTATCTTAGTTTGCACATTATTAATTCCGTATTATTAAATCCTTAATTTTTGTTGGTTCTTCGTGTGTTTTCCTATTTTGTGTGTCTACCTGCGGATCTGGTCAGTGGCTTCCCAAGAACTTGGGTCTAGAACAGCGATCCATATGCATGTTGTTCACCGGTATATGGTAATCGTATGTACGGGACAACTGGGTGGTTTCATGTTTTGGAAGCCGGCGGTAAATGCAACAGGTAGTTGGAACCATAAACTACTCAGTGTGATTAGAAAGAGATAGCCGGCTAAGATCAGCGGCAGCAATGACCGGAGATCTCGCCTCAGCCTTGGTTTCCTCGGTACTTGCTTATATTTCAACTCCCTCTTGAAGAGTGTGCCTCATTCTGCTTACTTATGCAACTACGCCGCAGTCCTAGAATAACGCCTTTTCCGATTGGTGACAGCATCCCGAAACAAAAAAGGCCTTCAAAGGGGGTGACTAGACACTTTGACTACGTCGACCTGTCGTATTTTGCCCCTCTTTCATCCAAAGTATGCCTATATCACAGCTTGTATTATTGGGCATGTTGCCTCCATTTGTCCTTTTTTCCTTTCGGATTTGCCCGGAAACTTGAGCGACGGTTGCTTTAACTCGGCTTTTGTCAACTAGCTTTTCTGCATGTCAGCCTCTGACCAAGTTCACCACACAGGCGCTTAATATCACCGCGGATGACCTCGACACTGCTCCGGACGCCTCCTTCTCTTGGCCATGTATGCTTGTGTGAGGGTTTCTAGGGTATATTTCGTCATTCTGCCACCCGAATTTTTATCATGATGTCTTTGTTTCATATAACGTACATTTGACCCTACATCAGATTTTTCTTGGCGCTAAATACCACATTGTCCTTGTTTTATAATTGGTGGCTTTCTCGGAGCAATATGTCGGTACTGAGTTTGTCACGATACGAACTGCTCCGTTGTTTTTTGTGAGAGACAACGAACAGGTATCAGCCAACACTATATTTCGCGTAAAGCCTGTTAATTTAGTCAGCGCAACGTCGTTGTAGAGGCATGCCAGAGTTGTAAATAATACAGAGCATTAAAGCTCGACACAAAAGAAGTACAGTTATGAAGCCTAACAATTTACGTCGGCTTTAAACATGATTTTTTTTTTNNAAAAAAAAAAAATCATGTTCCCCGTCTGCAATGCCCAAAACTGCTGGCCGGATTGGGAAATACATTTGCTGTGGTAACAGATGCCACTCCAAGCTTGGGAAGTGCGCACCGCCAAAGAGGAGGTTGAAACTTGTCAACGAGGGTTTTGTGGTGGAGGCTGAACGGCGATCCAAGTCGTTGTTTCAGGTAAATAACAACAGGGTCTCAGCATCAAATACCTTGCATCCTAGCCTTGCAAAACACTGCTCCATAAATAAGCCGCAAGCGTGGAAAGGAAAATGAACAGTAATGCTTTGGGACAGTCAGCGGATGCATGCACAGCCACGGCGCAGTAGGCTTCAAGTCAGGTGCCCACATTGCGCCTCTCAGTCCTCCTATTACCGGATTATTATTAGTTTTGAAAGAAGAAAAATGAAGATAATAATAATAATAATAATTGAAAATGGTTAGATAGAAGAAGACAGCTGAATACCAGAACAAGGCTTTTAGGTGGCCAGTCAACAGAAGTGGGATATCGTTCACAAACCATTCTAAACTTGGAAACCCTCCCGGCGTGGCTGGAGATTAAAACTGGTACAATTGTGTGGCTGGCTGTAAGGGACCGGCTGGTTGACCTATTTTGGGAAGATGCCAGGAACCAGGAACCAGGGGTCGAGGATGGCTGTTGAGGTCCTGAGCGGCTTCTCCGCACGCGTCAACGGATAGTGAAAAAAGGACGAGAAGGAAGAGAGTGAATCAGGCAAGGCAAAGGCAAAGAAGATGGTGAAACAGCACAAGATGCCGCTAGCACAGGTGCAAGGAGGCTAACACAACGCACCAAACCTTGAACCCTGCCCTGCATGGCAATACCAGCATTCCCAGACAAACGGCCGGCGCAGAACTGCGCAGGCGGCGTCGTCTGTGTTTTTCTATGGCGCTCCTCCTCGGTGGAGAATGGGAGAAGAATATGTCATGGCGGATGGAATTCAGAAAGAATTCAAGGTCCGTGCAAGTAAGAAAAAAGAGACAAAAGATTGGGGGATCAAATTTCCGAATTAATCCTGCGGCTAATCTCACAGAACTTTATGGGCTACTTTCGCTGTTCTTGGACCAAAAAATATTAATCATTTACTGGGTCCTGGATCGTTAACTATCAGCAATTAAGACGTGTAGGCAAGCTTGCTGTCTGGCTTATTTCAAGTAATTTTTTTTTTGGTCTCTTTACCAATAAGAAAACAGAGAAACAAGGTGTGGTAGCTGTCAAAGCTGGCCGACAGATTACACCATTCTTGTTTATTTCTCTAGTTTCACAATGATTTCAACTGGGCGCTTACAATTTCTGCCAATTTTTTCTCTTCTTTTCAACTTTTTCCCCTCCTGTTGGGCCTCTTGGGTGGTTTTTGTGACACTGGTTCGCGATCCAGGAACACATCCAATCAGCGATGATATACCCCTGGCAGCCACCAAGTTTGAGATCGTTGAGAGTCCGGCTAACATGTGAGTTGATTGGTCTGTTTCAGCCCGTTGGCTAAATTTGGATGGACTGCATTCCTGCTCGTTTTCTCCTCCCGTCTGTGTAGCCAGTTTGGCGTGGAGGATGGAACCGGGTTCTGGATGCAGTCTCTGAGAGCAAATACAGAGACAAACCCAAAATGGTGCCGGTAAAAACACTCAACTCTTATGATGAGTATATTTACACTCCGGGCGATGCGTGCTTCTTTCCAGGGCAGGACAGCCAATTATGAAAACATCCAACAGTGTGTGGCCATCTTAAGGGCTACTTTAGAAATAAAGACTTTTATATCTTGTTATGTCAGCATATGGAACCTTGGACAGACGGCCCGAAAACGTAATGATTATGTGCGCAATAACATTGTGCTGAAATGATAAACTGTGGAATATCAATTAAGTGATAGGGAAGAAAACGAACAGTGTCAATTTTCTATGTACAACGTACGGAAAACAAATACGAGCGGTTCCGAAATTGTTTCAAAAAGGCAACAAATGGACTTGCACTAAACCAAAAAAAAAAAAAAGAGAGAGAAACGGGCATTGCAGTGCCCTTTAGCCTTTCGACAAAATGAACCAAGTAGACCAAATAACTCATTCCTGGCTGTAGGTATTGCGTGGAGTAATGGTCAAAGAAACCAATGTATCCATACGAAATCGAGATAGCACGCAAGGCGGTAATTACACTATGTGACGTGCTCATTCTGGAAAAAGAAAATGGCTACGGATCCAGGGCGTCCATGGCGCAGAGATCGTGCACCGAACAGGTACTGGGACACGGGCAATTTAAGCATCTTGTACATCGCCGTCTCTCTCGCGCATTGCTGCCAACACACCGCAGCACGCACACGCATTGGGGGGATTTAACAGGCTAGCTGCAGAATCCTATCAAGGCCCATCAAACAAGACAAGTCGAATATCTGCTGCATCTCCATACACACTAGTCACCAGGCGGCCCTTGCGCTCGTGCTTGAACCAAAGTCACACAGCACCCTATGTGTGTATATCGCAGAAAGGCAGTGCACCTCAGCCACAACCCGACCTATCGCATTGGCCTCGAAGTGATGCATGTCAGACAGCGATCAGGAGGAACAAGAGGAGGAACAAGAGATAGGGTGGCTGCGTGGTAATCCTACCCAAGGTATCGCCGCTACGTAGTAGTTCCTGGACCATCCTTGTCAGGAACAAGCAGCTACTTATTAGGAACGGACAACAGAACTTCTAGTGGCTGAATTTTAAAAAATTCATTGTGGATAAACCAGACATGTCATGAAAGCATAATGTCTCGGTGATTAAAGCTCAGTCTATATTGGTTATTAGTTCCGCAGGTAGGGTCTCGTGTCCGGAAATTCGATCTAGGCAAGTTAACGTCAGAACAAGTAGATGCCCATCGGACAGCGAGCCCTCTATTGCCCCGTGCGTTTTCTGGAGGGGGCTTTAGAGCCGATATCTCAGAGCCGAATGAATTCTATCTCGTTTGGTTTGCATGGTCTACTTTAGCGACAATTCAAAGCGTTGTATCCCTTACGATGAGAGGCGGACATGTAGCCCATTTCTGGCATGGAAGAAAGCCGGGATCGGCCTTTGACTTGCCAGCGCATCGACCACTGTGGGTGCCGCCAGGCATCTGGGAGATCGATACAAAGGCTTGTTTGATCGATTGTAATAAATTGCAATGGACATGGTGGTTTATTTGAGAGCCGGAAATTTTTTTATTTTATTTTTTTGGAAAATCTCGTTTCTTGTTAATCTCATTCTTCTCCTTCTCCCCCCTGCCACTTTATTTTGCCTGCGGAGAGGAACGCAGAAAGTTCAACATCAGGCTGTCATGTTCGGCAAGCAAAAAAGTGCTCTCCCTGTACAGCACTTGCACGGCCACTAAAATGAAACTTGGCCGATGCCTTGCATCAACTAACTTAGTCAAAAACAGCAGGAGGACAGAGTGATCAACATTTGGTCAGCATCTCTCTTTTCTCTTTCAGCGAATACCAAGAGCTTGTCAAATGGTGTCGGGTGTGATAATAAACAAGTCACTTTGCAGATAAGCTAGGCAGTTAGAAGTACAGCTAGTCTGTGTATTTATAGACTAGCGAGGCTGCATTCTGGGGAATCATCTCAGCCAGTCAGTTCACTTCTCTGGTTAGGGATGGGCAGGCGAAACTCATTCAAGCCCGCATGTTTGGCTGGTCCAGACGGCCACGACAGCTGCATGTCAGAGGGAACAGGCCTGAGGAGCAAGCAGCATGCTAGCTACCTACCTTGTGGTTGCTACCAAGCTAGTTAACCTGGGTGCCTGGTTGCAAGGCGGCCATAGGATATTGGGAGAGCGCAATCGTCCAGATTGTCTTGCGATTCTTCGCCCTACGTGCTCCCAGGAGGCAAATGGCCCAATCCGAAGCTACACGCTGTGACACCAAGTAAATGACGGCAAGCTGGATACTAACTTTATAGCTTCGTTCGCCAAATGCAACGGCTTGCAACAATAGGCCCTGGCCGTGCACGAGCCTCCCAGAATATTTGCGTGTGGAGACAATGATGGCGTGCAGGCCACCATCCACACCACCAGACGCATGGTAGCGGAGAACGTAATTCTGAGGGAGCCAGTTAGAAGCCCGATTTCTCTTTGTTAGCGCCTCTTCAGGATCCAAAACCAGGACAGGGGAAGTAAAAAGGCGAAAACGAGGGTGCAAGAGGCGAGAGGCAGAGCGGTGGAGCACCAATCCTCTTGGCTTCCGAAGTGGCAGGCGTGTTTCAAGTTTGTTTTTTGAGGCCCTCTCGCGCCGACTCAAAACAGCCCTAGCACGCGTTGAGTTTGTCCTCATGCACCAGCTTGCGAAAACGCCGTTTCCCAGCCCTCATTTTAATTTTCTCTTCATGTCGATATTCTCTTTTTATTTTTGGTACATTTCTCCGCTTTTCTAGAAAATAATGGCCAGGGTCTGCGAACTGTACCCAGGCACAACGGCGGGACTCTGAAAGTTTTTTTTCTGGCAGCTGAAGTAACGGCCTCAAACTGCCTGTTCAGTTTTGGTCACCAGTTTAACAGTGGCCAAAAAGTGGCAATCAACTAGTTAACCCTTTCTCTCTTGTCCTGCTTGTGGCGCCACCAAAAGATGAATGGCAAGCTGCCAGCTTGGACATCCAGTAGGAAGTAAAAGCACCCCGTACGACTCCGAATTGTACCCTATAATACAAGTCCATGGCCATGCCACCTAAGAGCGCGCGGTCCCAACGCAGCCGCGCAAGAGTACTCTCTCTGTCCTCTTGGCCCCTCGCTTCTATATTTCGTCAACATATCACCCATCAGACATATGTATTTAGGCTGAGAATCTTGTTTTCTATCGGCCCGTCCGATCCAACTTAAGCCGAGCCACGCTTGTCCAAACGTGTAACAAGGAAACAAGCGGGCCTGTACGATTTGAACGATTCAACATTTTTATGTATCCCAGGTGTCCGTCGTCTCCAAATTTTGTGGCTGGGCCACCAAATTAAACAGCAACTGGCCAGCTGCGTGATGGGAACGGGATAGTGAGGCGCTGGAGGACAAGTAGGTCCACATCAACGCAGAGAACTGACCAACGTCCCGAACAAAACACGCAGCCGTTGTGCCTGTGATTTCGAGTACTCTGCTATCCAAGTGCAAGCCTCTACACTAGCCATGTGCCGCCAGACGACCGAATAGTCAAGGTCTGTATTACCCCAGCCTTTGTTTCTCCCCTTCTGAGAAAGGTTATATGTTCTCATTGACGCCACCTCATGGGTTTGGCAAGGCTTCTAGCGCTTCTTTACATTGGAGCTATCCGAGTCTCTGCCCGCTCACTTCATCCAGCTGTCCCAAAACCAGGGAAGCCTTGATTAAGCCACGGCAACAGGTCAACTTCTGCTTTGAGGATTGAGTCCGATACTAGCCTCGAGAGGTCAAAGCACAACGACATTTTCTCCATCTTAGCGGCCGGAGATGGTAGTGTAGTGCGAAACGAGGCGGCGGAGCCTCTTCCAAAGGCCTGGCAGCTGTGGCTACTAACGCGCGCACACCGCCAACCATTCTTGGCCGAGTGGCGATTTTTAACTTTTACATCTGTAATGCTCTTTGGTCACGGCTTGCTCGCTCTACTCGTTCCAGCAGCAAATGGCTCAAAGGTCCTATGTTTTGACCCCTTCCTCAGCTTCATGCGGTTCGGCCCAGTCAGAACCAGGTACACGCTTGTATGTCGCCACTACAGAGAGATATTCAATTCATTCTCCCATGCCACATGGCCCTAAAGTCAAGCTACAGAATTGCTCCTCTTCATTATTCCGTACTAGGTTTCAAACTGCTCTAATGGCGCAATAAACCCTGACTTTCTCTGTACTACGTAGTCTGGGGAGCACTAGGTCAAGCCTGGACAGCTCCGGAGTTGCATCGCAACTGGGCTCTACTTTGTCGCGTGGCAGGCAGGCTGAAGGTAATAATTGGAGATATCGTCTATGGCTGCAGACGTGATATGCAGGCAGCTGCGTTGGTCAAGGCGGCAAAGCTAGTGACTAGCAGTCAAGTCTCGCCCGACATGGACAGTGCCCCGATGTTGGTGGCGAGACGGCTGTCACGCAATTTGTAAGGTCCGGGCCAGGAGGTGGTGCGCCAACTACCATCTGCAGGGGCGTGGAGAATCTAGGTGAGGGATCAAATGCATGAAATGATATGTCTGGTGATGCGGCTTTTGAGAGGGCCAAGGGCTCAAGCTAGTATCATTTGATGGATGACGATATGATGAGGACATGTATGCTACATTGGTGAGTAGATTGTGAAAACCACGCAAGGGGCAAATAGGTGGTTTTATTTATGGAAACAGCTCGAGGTCTGATATCATTCTTGATGAGCTCGAGAATCTGAATTTCGGTTACAGTTTCTATATCATTGCGACACATATACAACCCCAAGGCGGCACTCCAGCCAGTCGTACCCTGTATATGTAGACTGGCGGTGATGATCGGTCCTGTTTCCCGAGACTTTGCGAGAAAATGATCATCATATGTATGCCGGTGGCACAGCATGAACCACATGTCGCTAAATTAGCCGGTTTCCCTAATGCAGCCTTCATTCGTGGCCAAAAACTGAGGGGAGGGCTTGAATATGATGAGAACGGCAAAAGCCAGACGAAGCTAGTCCATGATGGTGTAGTTGGGTGGCGGCGGTATGGGGAAAGACAGATAGACTAGATGAGGGGTACTATCGCAGAAGTCTGCGTCACAGGAAAATTAGGCGCAAGTTAGCAAAGCTGCAAGGTACCACGAGCCACGTGAGAAAGTGTGGTGTGGGATAGTATTGCTTCAAAGGCAGGCGCCGAATTTCGTTCGGTCGCCCAGAGGGGATTTGATAGATGGGTGGCCGTGCTAAATTGGATGCAGAGCACGAGCCTCCACACCAATGCGGCGTAGGAAGAAGAGAATTGTATGAATGACTTGGTAACTACATGAAAACCGAACGATATTCTCCATCAAGGAGAGAACGTGTGAAATGGAGTGCTGGGCAACGACAACGAGCTTGTTTTCCATGTTGTTATTGTTGTTGTAATACAAGCACATAGTAGTCAGTCAAGCCATATATTGGTTTGCTGTGGCGCAGGTCTGCCTAACGGCCCGCCAGGCTCCCGCCACCAGGCAGTCAGTCCATGTAATAAAAGGCTGCTAGTACAAGAAGTGAGCAAAGGTTTTGCAGCCGAGACTGGATGAATCAATTCCATGGCTCGTGTTTCTTCTTCTTTTTTTTTTCCGCACTGGGGGTTTCTTTTTTGTTACTCAAAGATTCTTGGCCCGTGTCCAACCCCTGGTCCTTACACTCTTTCCTGTCTTTAGCTTCTACTCGCCAATCATGCCGACACTTCTAGACCCCTGTCGTCCCAGTTTTATGTCCGCAACGCCTGGACCTTCTTTATTATGTTTTCGCTAGAGAAAAGGAGACAATTCTTCGCCCGATTCGTGCTACTGGTAATAAGCATGAAGAGAAGGTACGTGTTTTTTCTTGGCAAAGTTCGGTTGGTCTACTGCGTCTTCCAGAAACAACTGAGCGCAAATCGAGTCCCATTTGCTGTGCTCGGTCTCGATAAGAATTATTACCTGCGGGTACCGTTATCTGCCAATTTCTTTCGTTTTGCATTTTACAATAGGTGGTAGTGGTGGTGGTGGTTGTGGTGGTGGTGGTTGTGGTGGTGGTTGTGCCTTTCAAATTCAATTTCATGTACTGTGACACTCTGGTTTCTGTGGCTGTAGGCATGGCGGTGGCAAGGCAGGCAGAGCAAGGGCGTAACAGGCAGCGAACTCCACGATAGCTGCGTGTCTAGAAAGCACGGAGTACGGGCACTACTAGTTAGCCTCTACGGAGTAGCTGGTAGTAAATTACTGGCAGGTCGCTGATGATGATGATGGAGGTGGTCGGGGCTTTGCTGCATAGTCCTGACCCTCCACCGTCTTTTTCGGGTTTCGATACCTTGGTATTGTTTTTAGCACTACGACGGTAGGGATGGGGCAGATAACTATTTACTGTACATGATGCAAAGCAGTCGTAGTTCGATGCTGCAAGACAACACCGCCGGTCGGTGCTGCGCAGAGGGGAGAATCGCAGTACGTACTCCATCCTCCGCGCTAACTAATAAATCAAGCACCTGAGAGAAACCCAGCGTGGTAGTTGAGTGGGTGTGGTGGCCGGTGCGGTCTGCAACGGAGCACCTGATGGCCGTCGATGGCGCAAACCTGGGGTCTTCTGGTTTCTCGTTTCGGTACTGGTGGTGATGCTGGAGAGACGCCTGTGTTGAGAAGAGGCTGTGGGCTGGTGTGGTTGCTATCCGAATACTTATTAAGACCAAGTGCCCAGCCCAGTTTGGCATGCATGATCGATCTTGGAGAAAAAAAAAGAAATCATACCATTCCACACACTGTTTCTTCTTTCCCATTATTCCCACTCTAATACTTAAACATCGGAATACTCCTCCTTCTTGTCTTCCCCAGCTAGCCGGGCCGCGCATCCTAATACCTACTGCGACTATTAATTAATTTACTGGGCCAAGACGATAGCGACTTTTTTTTTTGGTTCAATCACAAAGTGCCGAGGATTTCTCGTCTTTTCCGCCCAGGCCCCCGTCTGCTTACCGTCACTACCGTACCTATATCCAACGACAACTAATACTTGGGCCCACCGATAATATATTGGACAAAGCGTGTGCTTCTGCGGAGTGCATTTGGAAGAATAAACCAACTCGACAGTTGAGAAACTAAAGTTGGGATTTCTTTTACACCTAGTAAGCTTGTGTTCTTTTGTTTTCCATCGTTGAGCCCCTGTTTTGCGACGGTGTGTTTGCTGTTAAACGGCGAGCGACTGTTATCCCCGGCTATACCAACGTATACCTAGTTATAGCTAGGGACAGAGGTAATTACGTGGTACGGGTTACAAGCCCTTTTTTATTGGCGATGGTGGCAACAACTGCCGCATTACCACTTCACCAAAATTCGCATATCGCAAGAAAAAACAGATCCAGAAACAGGATTACAAAAAGGATAAAAAAAGAAACACACGTCAAGCTTGCATGCCGACATCACAAATCGGCGCTTCGACTGGTCCTCAGTTCTCTGCAATGATCTTTTCGATGGCCCCCTTGCAGCCCTTTGGCATCCCGGCGCGTAGCCTTGGGCCATTGAGGCATGCTGTCCGCTTTGGCTCGCTCCCACTGTGTTTTTTTGGGGCCGTTCGGCCACGCCCCGCGTGGTACCTGGCCGGCCGAGCCCATAAAGCACACACCCCTTTTGCCCCCACACAAGCAAAAAAATATCCTTGCCAGCTCAATCTCCTGCCTATCCGCTTTGCTGGCTTGCGCGATGTCCAAGCCCAAAGACCAGCTGTGTCTTGCCAGCTTCCAGTGTGTCTGTCAGCAACCCAGCGCACAATCCACTGTGCAACGGGCTCTGCCGCTGGCCTGCACGGTTGTACCCAACACCACTCAGCACCCACCCACCCGCCCACAACACGCCCCCCCTTACAGGTGCCGTTCGGACGCAAGTTTCCTACCTAGCTATTGGAGGTAGAGGTACCTGGGTCGGCGCCTCGCACACACTGGCTGGCCAAGGTACCAACTGGCTGGCTGGCGGCCCTCCCCAGCTCCCGCTGAACTGTCCGCGCCGGCTCGCTGGTACTTCCTTCGCTTCTAATTCCTCCCAGTTTTCCGCTTCCCCCTTCTATATTTCACTTCCCATCCCCCACCCCCTCGCTACTCTTATTTTCTCAGTCTCGTTTCTCTCCACGGGCTTCGTTTGTTGCTCTTGCTCGCGTTTTCTTTTCCTCTTTCCATTTTTCTTCCCAGGGCCAGGCCGTCCCTTATTTTTCTTCTTCTTTTGTTGTCTCTATCAGCCGTTCTTCGCATTCCCTTGCGCTAACATTGTCCTCTTGCCCTGCGTCTAGTTCCGTTCGATACGAACTAGGTTTCTCAACGGCTCTCATCCAACGGTCGCGCCTCAAAGACGATTGTCGAATCTGGTTGTCCGTTTCAGACCATTCATTCAAATTCTTTTTTCCCCTCCGCCACTGTCGCGCTCACCTCTTGTCGACCGTCTCCGTGCTGCTCTCGATCGCCCTACCGACGGATCTGCTATTTTGGAACATTTCCTCCCAACAGTTTGCTTGAAGCAGTTGTTGGGCCGTTCCTTGTGTCGCGTGTAGTATCTTACTATTTTCTTTTTTCGGGCTGGTCTCGAAATACTACTCTCCCCTTTCTGTTGCGCCACCTCATTTCGGCTCTGGAAGCGCCGCACTTTGCTCAGAAGCCCAGTCTGCGAGCGCTCAATTGCAGACGCGATCACCAACTGGACTGTGTCCAGAATCATACAAATAAAGCCGCCTCTCCATCGTTCTGACTGAGTGTAACGACTGCGACGCGAATTTCAAGTCGTATATCCTGCGTGTTCAACCCTCGTCCCCCACCACGCACTTGTTAGGCCACTGCGCGACGGCCATAACGCACAATCCACGTGGATTTCTTGCGCAACATGTATTCACAACACCCCGCCATGGCCGCCCCTCAAAAACCTGAGACCTTCATGCTGAGCACGGAGGCTCAGCAGGCTCTTCCCCACGATGCTCAGGTTGCGCTGCAGCAGGTCGATAACCGTACGTTTTCCGTACACAAATTGATGGGCTTCTCCGCTGACAGGTTATTTAGTCAAATACTTCCTAATCTCTGCTCCTGTTGACTGGCAACAAGATCAGTACATTCGCCGTTTCCTCCTTCCCACAGGCGAATACGTCTCTTGCGTTCTTTGGAACACTCTCTTCCACATCTCTGGCACTGATATCGTTCGATGCCTGTCCTTCAGATTTCAGGCCTTCGGCCGTCCTGTAAAAAACTCCAAAAAGTTTGAGGAGGGCATCTTCTCCGATCTCCGAAATCTCAAGTCCGGCACTGATGCCTCCTTGGAAGAGCCCAAGAGCCAGTTCCTCGACTTTCTCTACAAGAACAACTGCATCCGCACCCAGAAGAAGCAGAAGGTCTTTTACTGGTACAGCGTTCCCCACGATCGTCTGTTCCTCGATGCTCTCGAGCGTGATCTCAAGAGGGAGAAAATGGGCCAGGAGGCTACCACTGTCGCCGTCAGCGAACCTGCTCTCTCTTTCCAGTATGACTCTTCCCAGTCGCTCTACGAGCAACTGACCAAGACCCAGCAAGTCAACTCGTCGTCTTTCAGCGCCCAGCAGCAGTCTAGCTACACCCAAAGCCAGTCAACGTCTCCCATTATGAAGGCCATGGACGTAATGCCTCCCCCGCCTACCATGATCCCCCAGACAATGGGCCACATCTCTGACACTGTCGACCCAATGGGCGCCTATGACTCTGTTGGAATGCCCTCTGTTGCTGCCCAGCAAATCGCACCCGTCAAGCGCGATCCTGATTTTACTCGAGTCCAGTACAACCAAAATGGCATTCCTATCCATGGCCATCAGCGTCATGCCTCTATGCCTGCCTATGGCCTCGAATACTCGCCTGCTCCTTCTTTTGTATCTTCTCAGTACGACGACTATGGCAACCGTGGTCTCTCCTTTGAACCTATCACCCCGCCACAGCAGGCCCTTGCTGGATCTGCTGAACCCGCCTACATTGCCAATGAGGAAACTGGCCTGTACTCTGCTATTCCCGATCACATGTCTGCCATGAATGGTCTTAACGGCATGGTTCAGTTGCCACCTTCCACGATGGCCGGCCATCAATTCAGCCGGCCCTATGGCAACAACGTCTACTCTGTTATTGAAGGATCGCCTACGTACAAGCAGCGAAGACGTCGCTCATCAATCCCTCCTGGCATGTCCGCAATTGCCCCCCCGCCTTCGTCAAACCCCAACGCCCCCCACAGACCTTCTGACCTGCGACGATCTGTCTCGGTTTCTGTTTGCCCTGTTGCCGAAGGCGATGAGTCTGAAGACAGCTCCCCCCCCGGGCTTTCCTTCAGCACTTCCGGCATGTCCATGCACAGACACAATGACATGTCGCGACACGGCACTCCTCTGTCGACTGTCGAGTCCAACTCTGGCATGAATCCCCTCGGTCTTCAGCAGAATTTTGGAGGTGACGAGTTATCCGGTAATGGCTCATTCCATGAGCATCGTCGAACCATGTCCGGCCCTGCCGGTGTCATTCGTCGTGCCCGCTCTGCTACAGTTATGGAACTAGGACCCTACCCCCACAAGTCTCACTCATGCCCAATTCCCACGTGTGGCCGCCTGTTTAAGCGTTTAGAGCACCTCAAGCGACATGTACGCACGCATACCCAGGAGAAGCCGTATGTCTGCCCTCAGTGCAACAAGGCCTTTTCTCGATCAGACAACCTAGCGCAACACAAGCGTACGCACAGCCGTGAGGACGGTGGTGATGGCTCCCTCAACCTCTCCGCAGAAGAGGAAGAGGAGTTTTCTGGTGAAGAGCCACTCGGTTCTCTCGAAGAAGCATCTCCTACGTCTGAAATGGCCTACATCACCAGCTCTTTGAATAGCGAGGTTAATCAAAACGGCATGGCTCCGCCCACATCGATGCCAAGCAGCTCCTTCAACAGCTTGCAAACGCTAAGCATGCCCATGACACTTAGCCAGCCGTCCATCAACGCTAGTGCCATGATGTAATTGCACCCTCCGTTATCTTTCCAGCCAAATTCTTTCTTTCTCCCTCTGTCTTTGTTTAAGCGGCGACGAAGTAATGAACCATCTTCGTCTTGCCCTTTTTTCCCCTGCGCCGCCGGCATATTTCCTTTTTTCTCTCTCTTATTTATCGTCCTTTTTGAATCTGCTCACTTTTATTTATTTATTTATTTATTTACGTTGAATGGCTTGCAATATGGAACACGCTGTGGAGTGCCCGATAGACAAGATCTTGCTTGGAGGAGTTTGCTGTGATTGTCTGCATAGTTTATGCCTTTTATCAAGAGAAAGGTGGTTTTGGATGAGGAGTCCACTTACAAGAAGACCGATGCTATTTGTACATAGATGTTGGCTGCTTTTGTTTTCAAGTTAGCGTGGAGGTGGTTTGATGGGACAGCCTTGTGCTGCTTGCCAAGTATGGCTGTAATTGAACATGCAAAAGAATCTTAACCACAATGATAATTGTATTCCTCCGTGAAACATGTTCCCCCGTTGAGACTGGATTGCTGAGTATATTTATGTAGAAAAAAAAGCCCTTGACGCCGATTCTGAATGCTGTTTCATTCTTAGCATTTCGTAACTCGTGTTCGAATTCATCGACGCCTTCCTCGGCCTCCTCGCTCGCGTCTGCCAAATGTATCCCGGCTACCTTCAATCTTCCTAACATCACTCTCACTAATTCGTAGCTCAGCGCCCTTGAACCGCCCAATACCCGGCCCATCCACGCCCCTCTCATTCTTCCCGCCCCGGCCTGATGATTTCTTCTTGCCCTGCGCACTCCTTTCCAGGATGACGCCGTTCTCCTTGGCCTCTCGTCGTCTTCTGGCTTCTTTCGCGCTCGCCGACGCGACAATGCCCTTGCGCATGTGCATCGGCATCTTTTCCTGCTTCAGTAATGACGTCTTGGAGCCGAGTGCCTGTAAGCGCAAGTCTGTTGCTTTCTGCCGTGTGCGTCCTGCCGCAAAGGTCCGTGGCTCGGCGGCGCCGGATGTACCGTGCACCACAGACGCAGCAAAGACGGAAGCGGAGGCGGCGTTGTTGTGCGAGGGTGTCAGGAGATGCGACTCGGCCAGGAGGCGGCGCAGCTCGAGATCTTGCGCAAGGAGGGAGGGCGCGTCTTCAGGGAGGACCTTTGTGGATTTGGAGGACGAGGACACGTCGGTGCACGAAGGGTTGGGGACGGTGTGGTCGATGACTTTGGAGGACTGAAACGCAAAGACAAATCTTTAGTGGAAGAAGCAATACGAAATAGAATGAAACGACATACCATGAATGCTTTTAGTTCCTTTTTACTCATCTTGGCGTCTTTAGGTACTTGTGGTTTCGAATGGTCTATTACTTCCACAATTGAGACTGCTCCATTGAACTCTTCTTCATCGTCGTCAACTCCATCCTCATCATCAGAGAGACCAACCCATGAGTCGCTGTCGTTACCATCGTACTCGTCCTCGTTTCTCTTTCTATTCACGGCCCAGTCGTCATCATCGTCATTGTCGTCGTCTTGCTCGCGCTGCGGCAGTGTTACGTCTTCCTCTCTGCCGTCCTCGTCGAGAGGTTTAAATTGCGCCTCAAAGTGGCGGCGAAAAATCTCCGCGGCGTCGAGCTTGGACACGACTGGCGCTCCGTCGTCTTGTCGGGATTTTCTCTTGCCCAGGATCGCCATGGACAGTGTTGTGGAGCTACGATACAGGGTGAAGAAGTATCCTGGAAAAAAAGAGGCCTGACAGTGATGCGACAAAGCTACCTATTGTAGTGCTGTGGAAACTTTTTTTTTGGCCATCGGCATTTATCGATAGCCTCCACCCCACCAAGAAAACTTGTGGAGATTGGAGTGACAGTTTACAACTCAGGCCATGAGAATCATAATAATTCCATTTACTTTTATGTTGACGAAGCAGAAAATGAGTATTTGCTGAATTTCATAGTGGGCGGTCGCTGCTGTGCATGATAATCTCCATGCGCTGATTCTGGCCGTACTGCAGGTAGACGCTCGCTTGTTATATGCGAGCAATACCATTTACAACGGAATTGAGACTAGATCTGTCAACATGTACTCTTCATACAAGAATACTATATCTGGTGCCCTTCGAGAATTCTCCAAAGCTCCCTTGCTCAGCTGCAGATTTGCAGCCTGAGAGCTTGCAAGGTTAGATATTCTGCGTGTGGGCGAAGCGACCATGATCGGCCGACCGCAAGTTCAAGAAAGAGGAGAGCTTCTGACAGAAGTTTCTGAGAACTATTCTCCCAGATTGCTTCACGTCCTTCCTGCCATTCTTGCACGACGCGAGTCCTCGTCGCGAATGGCCTGGCTTCTCGCCAAGAAGTCTTGTCTTGCAGTGTACGAGAATTTGGATTTGCCGGCAAGCTCGAGCTCATCCTTGATGCCTTCTTTGTCGACATAGCCCGCCCAGTCCATGCGGCTCTTCTCTACCGTTGTGAGCTTCTTGGCGCGGAGGTCATTGGCCGCCTGCAGGCGCGCTGCCATGCCTAGGTTGAGGTCGAGGCGGCGGCTCGCGTTGGCGTCGGTGATGGGCTCAAATGCAGATCGAAACGCTTTGCGCGTCGCACGCTTGGGCGGCGATGAAACATCGGTCACAGCTGCCGCTTGGCCCGCTTCGGACGCAAGATAGAGCTTGGCTTCAGCAGAGTCGCGGGCGACCATCTTCTCCTCAGTATGCACTTTGCCGGCGAAGTTGTAGGTGCGTTTGATTCTGATCATTTCGGATGGTTCAATCTTCTTTTCTATCTCTTTGTCCTCTTCGATGGCCTCTGCCTTGTCTTCGTGGGCCGTTTCCGTGGCTACTGGTGCTATTGACTGGCCGGAGAGCATTTGCTTCCAGATTGCATCAACATCAACTGTTACCGGGTCGGTATTCGCCATGTATTGCCGTTCCTCTTTTCTACATAGAAATTTAGCTAAGGCATGCCCATGGAGAGGCAAATTGCTTACTCGGCCGCCCGTTGTGCTCTTGTTTTGATGAGCCCTCCATCGCCGCCTTCGTCGTCTGCATACTTGGTCCTTTTCAATTTCTTTTTGCCCTTTGCGATAATGGCCTCGTCCCCAGAATTTTCGTGAACCAAATCATCTGTCGATGCTGCTACTGAAGGTTTAGCGAGTTGTTTTCGTTTTCGCCCTTTGTCGCCCTCGTCATCGTCGTCGGCCTCGTCACCGGAGGACAATACATCTGGTTGCCCATCAGGCGCAAAATCAGAGTCGTTGGCAGAGTCATACTGCTCATCCTCGTCTGTCGGTGCATCGACAGCCATTTTCGATACCTGCTTGTGCTTCGCGAACTCTGCCAACCGGCGCAAAGGTTGGCAAATTGGGGTATGCGTTTGCAACCTGCAAGTTTCAAGGTTAGCCTGTCGGAGTCGGAGGATTGCTGGGGTCCCACACAAACGGGTACATTCCAGCTAATACCTGATAAGGTGCCTACCTGACCCAGGACACATCTAGCCACTTTATCTTTCAACAATTTCTTCTCCACGCCAAAAAGCACCTGATTTCTTCTCCTCCTTGTCACCGCCCGACTTGATTTCCCGCCGCCTAAGCGCGTCGCCGTTGCCACGATGTCGAGCGACGACGACTATGAAGTTGAGGTACCAGAACTGGCAGCAGATGACCCGATGCGGGCATTCTTGCCAGCAGCGTTTGGCAAGAAAGACAAAATAGCCAACGTTGCGGCCCAAATCGACCAGAGTCGCAGAATAGTGGAGGAAAAGCTCCCGGCACAGATCGCCGCTGCGCAACGGACCACGCAAAAGAAGGCGAACTCGAGCTCGGACGACAGCGAAAGTGACAGCGACAATGACTCTGATGAGGGCGACGAATATCCAGTTTCCCATGAGATGGTTATCCCCACGCATAACCGCGCTGTTACGAGTGTATCCCTCGACCCTTCTGGCGGTCGGTTAGCCACGGGGTCCATGGACTGCACAGTCAAGCTGCACAACTTTTCTTCCATGACACCAACGACAATTCGTGCTTTCCGAAGCATCGACCCTTTCGAAACCAAAGCAGCAGAGAATGCAGAGTCACACCCAATCCACCATATTGAATTTAATCCTCAGGCGGGAGGTGTTCTTCTCTGTGTGTCTGCGCATCCACAGGCTAAAATCATATCTCGTGATGGAGAAATTCTGACAACATTTGTCAAAGGAGACATGTATCTGCGAGATATGCACAACACAAAGGGCCACATTTCGGAAGTGACGGCAGGGACCTGGCATCCTACCGATAAGAACCTAGTTGTCACGGCTGGTACTGACAGCACTTTGCGTATCTGGGATATTAACCACAAGCGAACTCAGAAAGAAGTGGTAGTCTTCAAATCAAAAGCAGCTGGTTCGGCCGGACGCTCCAAGATGACTGCAGTTGCTTGGGGCACGCCTGCACAAGGTGGCAACAACATTCTTGTCGGGGCTGCCCTGGATGGAACGCTTGTAATGTACGGAGGCAACGGACCCTTTTCGAGGCCGGCCGGAGAGATCTTGGAGGCTCACAAGCCGAATACATGGACTGGAGGTATCGATATATCTGGTGATGGACGCATGGTCGTCACAAGAGGAGGTGATGATACGATTAAACTCTGGGATACGAGAAAGTTTACGAAGCCCCTTGTGACAGTTCCCCACCCGTCAACCTCAAATACCTATTCGACAAGCAATATTCGCTATTCGCCCAACTCTACGAGCATTATTACGGGTTCCGCTACTGGCCATTTGCATATTTTGAATCCTGGCAACCTGCGACCTGAGCATGTTACTCCGATAACCCCAGGATCGCCTCTCATCACAGTGGATTGGCATCCCAAGATTAACCAAATTGTCACAGGGTCTGCAAACGCTGAGACGCATGTCCTCTACAACCCGGACATGTCGAAGAGAGGAGCAGTAGAAGTCATGTCACGCGCAGCAAAGAAGCGACACATCGATGACAACGCTGATTTAACGACCGACCAGTCCCAGGGCATGTCTGGCGATTCGATTATTACGCCTGGTGCAATGCCAAGGAAGACTGGATTATCGGCCAGTGGCAAGTCCAACGACCCGCGCCGCCCGCATATCCCGCAGCAGACGCCGTTTCAACGCAGCCAGCCAGACGAGAGGCATGTGGCAGAGAGTATTCCGCTTGCACGAATGCTTCACGAGGATCCTCGCGAAGCTCTGTTGAAGTATGCTGACAAGGCCAAGAGCGATCCCATGTTTACCAAAGCTTGGAGCAAGACGCAACCGGAGACGCAGTATGCGAATATTAGCGATGACGAAGATGAAGGCCCAGATAAGAAAAAGGCCAAAAGGTGAAGAGATGGCTACTACAGAGTAGAAAGGTGCGAAAGCGATTACCCAAACGCCGCTATATTATTAGCTGTAACATCTAAATGCCGAGGCGGCCAGAGACCTGCTGTATTGCCAGCTATATGAAGAGACCAGAGGTAGAGTGACTCCGTGCAACAGCATGACATGCGTCCGATGATCCTGGCGCCGTTCTCCATGGACCAAAGTACAAAATAGAAGACAGCCATCGTCAAGCGCGAATCACGTGCAAAAGCTTACCTAATACGATTATTTCCCTCCCTTTCGCCTCTTCTGTGCACGCCTCTCCACCGTAGCCTGAGGCTCAAACACAGGATTCGACCTGCGCAGGGCCCGTGCTGAAAAATACTGTGGCGAGTGGCTGCACGAGGGCACCAGCCATCACGCCCCAACTCTGTGTCCTGTGTCTTCACCACCTCCCCATCATCAACCAGCGAGCGCGCATCCCAAAAATCGCCAGGTCCGTCGCAAACCATCGGCGTCCATCTCAAAATTCTCGGCACCGTCGTGTTTCACGCGATTTACACGCCGCCCACACTCGTGGTACCGCCCCCGACGCGCCGCATCGCCATTTCCACACTTTTCTTCCTTCCCTTGCTCCAAAAAATCCCCCTTTGCTTCGACGTTTTCGTCTACCAACGCCACGCGGTAGAGCAGCATCAAACTCGGAGCTCCAGCATCCCTGCCGCGCTCAACTCCTCACAATCCCACACGCAACCTCTGCAAAGTGCCATTCGCGTCTAAAATTTCTTTCATCGCCGTTACGAGCGCATCTGCATTGTCTCCAACGCGCGGTTTGTCCTTCCCTTCGTTTTTTTTTTTGCGTCCACTTGTCGCGCCTGTTTGCCTACCGCGACTCCCAACCCTACCATTCGGCTCGCGACCTTGCCTTTGCGACGCAAGCCTCCACGACTCTAGTCCATCTCGATATGCAACGTACATAGATATTCTCTCTATTAGCATACGTTATTGGCCATAACAAAAGCGCAGATTTGCCATTCCGCAACCATGGCGTCTGTGCAAGCACCCCCAGGTCCCCAACAGCACCCCGGAGGCCCTATACCTGCCGGCGCAACAAAGCAGCAGGCCGAAGAGGTCTTCAGGGTATGCACTCCGCCGTGTTTTGCGCAGTTTCAATTGACCTGTCGCTAACTTGGTAAACAGAAATTGAAGCAAATGAAGGAACAGGGTGTTCCCGCGACCGATCCCGAATATATGAAAGCCCAGCAATTCCTGATGAGCTTTCAAGCGCAACACAATATGCGGCGCAATCAGCAGCAGTATATGCAGCAGCAGCAACAACAACATCATCAGCAACAGCAGCAGCATGTACATGGATTGGCTAATGGGTCTGCTAATGGCGCGTCAACTGGGCGCTCCCAGCAGGGAACACCTCAGCCTGGTCAAAATTTGCCTAATGTGCAAACTGCTACTGGAAATTTAGCACAGAATACTGTAGCTACCCCAACTTCTGGCGTATCGCCTGCGTCTGGCCCTACTTCGAACCTTTTCAGCCAACAACAGCTTGCGCTTTTGAGGCAACAGATTCATGCGTTCAAGCTCCTTGGCAAGAATGCAGGTGTCTCTCTACAGCTTCAACAGGCCATCTTCAACCAGCGACTTCGACGCCAGGCTACAATGACTGACTCTCCAATTGCAACACCAACCAAGGGTCAGGCGACTGACACTGGCAAAGAGATAAGCAACGGCGACGATGCTACTATTGAGGACGAAGCGAATCAGCTACCGAAGCAGCACATTTACAAGGCATTGAAGTCGCCCTATGGGACCAACATGGTTCGCCCGACAATCAAATATTTTGAGCATGCCCAACGTAAGAATCGTTGGTTCATCCCTGGCATCTTCCCTACTGGTATCGATGCTGAGCACCTTCGATATGAAAATGAGGTTGTTGTATTCAACCGCATGAGCCAACGTTACGCAGACCTGAAAAACCTACCTGCAAACCTAGCACATGTCGATGTAACCGATGATAACTTGGAAGCCAATGACAGTCTCAAAAGAAAGGCCATCATTGAGATGAAAGGTCTGGCTCTGTATGCGAAGCAGCGTGCTCTGCGTGAGAAGATTGGCCGTCAGATGCTACACTATGACAATCTTGCCATGACGACTAACCGCTCCAACTACCGCCGCATGAAGAAACAGAACGTTCGCGAAGCACGAATTACGGAGAAGCTCGAAAAGCAGCAGCGTGATGCCCGGGAGAATCGCGAGAAGAAAAAGCATGTCGACTTTTTGGTGGCCATTGGCAATCACCGCGCCGAGATCCGCGAAACCGGCAACGCTCAGCGCTCCAAATCACATAAGCTTAGCCGTATCATGTACTCTCAGCACTTCAATATCGAGAAGGAAGAGCAGAAGCGTATCGAGCGCACCGCCAAACAGCGTCTGCAGGCTCTAAAGGCCAACGACGAAGAGGCTTATCTCAAGCTGCTTGACCAGGCCAAGGATACCCGTATCACACACTTGTTGCGCCAAACCGATGGCTTCTTGCAGCAGCTCGCCTCTTCTGTTAAGGCACAGCAGAGGCAAGCGGCCGAGCGCTACGGTGATGGGACCGAGAACTTTGCTCCTGAGGAAAGCGAATCAGAGCCTGATGATGAGGATGAAGAAACTGGTGGCAAGAAGATTGACTACTATGCTGTTGCTCACAGGATTCGTGAGGAAGTTACTGAGCAAGCCAACATGCTTGTTGGTGGTAAGCTCAAGGAATACCAGATTAAGGGCCTTCAGTGGATGATTTCGCTCTACAACAACAATCTGAACGGTATTCTTGCAGACGAAATGGGTCTTGGAAAAACGATTCAGACCATTAGCTTGATCACCTACCTGATTGAGCGCAAGCAACAGAGCGGACCATATCTCGTCATTGTCCCTTTGAGCACGCTCACCAACTGGAACCTCGAGTTCGAAAAATGGGCACCAAGCATCAGTCGCATTGTCTACAAAGGTCCCCCCAATGTCCGTAAACAGCAGCAGGAGAAGATTCGCCAGGGTCGATTCCAAGTGCTGCTGACAACTTATGAATACATTATCAAGGACCGACCGATTCTTAGCAAAATCAAATGGTTTCACATGATCATTGATGAAGGTCACCGTATGAAGAATAGCAACTCTAAGTTGAGCGCCACCATCCAAACTTACTACAACACTCGCTTCCGCCTCATCCTCACCGGTACCCCGCTACAAAACAACTTGGCCGAACTTTGGGCTATGCTCAACTTTGTCCTGCCCAACATCTTTAAATCAGCGACGACTTTTGATGAATGGTTCAATACGCCTTTTGCTAATACCGGTGGGCAAGACAAGATTGAACTTACAGAAGAAGAGCAAATTTTGGTCATTCGTCGTCTACATAAGGTCCTGCGGCCATTCTTACTGCGTCGTTTGAAGAAAGATGTCGAAAAGGATCTGCCCGACAAGACCGAAAAAGTCATCAAGTGCAAGTTCTCCGCACTCCAGTCCAAGCTGTACAAGCAAATGGTTACACACAACAAGATTGCTGTAAGTGATGGCAAGGGCGGCAAGGCAGGTGCTCGCGGTCTCAGCAACATGATTATGCAGCTGCGTAAGCTCTGCAACCATCCTTTTGTTTTTGGAGAGGTTGAGAATGTCATGAACCCCATGAGCATCAGCAATGACATGTTGTGGAGAACCGCCGGCAAATTTGAACTTTTGGATCGCATCCTGCCCAAGTACCACGCAACTGGACATCGCGTTCTCATGTTCTTCCAAATGACTGCCATTATGGATATCATGGAGGACTATCTCCGCTACCGACGCATGGAATATCTTCGTCTGGACGGTACTACTAAGTCTGATGAGCGTTCTGACCTGCTGCACCAATTTAATGCCCCCGACTCCAAGTACTTTATGTTTTTGCTCTCTACCCGTGCTGGTGGTCTCGGTTTGAACCTTCAAACGGCTGATACTGTCATCATCTACGACTCGGATTGGAATCCTCATCAGGATCTGCAAGCCCAGGATCGTGCCCATCGTATCGGCCAGAAGAATGAAGTTCGAATTCTACGTCTGATTAGCTCCAACTCCGTCGAAGAAAAGATTCTCGAACGAGCTCGCTTCAAGTTGGACATGGATGGCAAGGTAATTCAAGCTGGTCGCTTCGACAACAAGTCATCAGAAACCGATCGAGATGCTATGCTTCGAACACTACTGGAGTCAGCAGAATTGACAGAATCTGGTGAGCAAGAGGAGATGGAAGACGATGAGCTGAACATGCTCCTGGCTCGCAGTGACGAAGAAATTGTGACCTTCCAGAAGCTGGATGAGGAGCGCCATAAGGAAGGCCTTTATGGTGGCCCCAAGGGCAAACCCAGACTGATGGGTGAAGACGAACTGCCTGAGATTTATCTCAGCGAAGGCAACCCTGTTCCCGAAGAGACGGAGGACCTCGTGCTTGGTCGTGGTGCTCGTGAACGTACAAAGGTGAAATACGACGACGGCCTCACCGAAGAGCAGTGGCTCATGGCAGTGGACGATGACGAGGATTCGCCAGAGGCCGCGGCCGCCCGTAAACAGGCGCGCAAAGAAAGACGTGAACTGAACAGGGCACGGAAGTCAGGTAGTGCCGGGGATGACTCTCCTGGTGCTAGTCGCGCCAGCACCGAGGAGGTTGAGATAGAGACTCCCAAGAAGCGCGGTCGCAAGCCTGGCAGTAAGAATGAGAAGCGCAAGGCAGAGGATGGAGACGACGAACCGCCGACCAAAAAGCGCCGAGGCCCTCAAGGGCGGCCCAGCAAGGGTGGCGCGAATGAGTCCCGCCTCAACCCGCAACAGCGCGAGCTCTTGCAGAAGAGCCTGCGAGCACTGTATGACGCCCTCATGGCCTTGGAAGTTGACGATATTGAGCCACCTGGCGAGGACGATGAGTCAGACGCTGGCAAGCGCCTTATTATTGGCCCCTTTATCAAGCTGCCGCCTAAGCGTGAATATGCTGACTACTACGTCATTATCACAAACCCCATCTGCATGAATCATATTCAAACGCGCATCAAAAAAGAAGAATACAACTCGTTGAGCGATTTGCGCAAGGACTTCGACTTGATGATCCGCAACTGTCAAACGTACAATGAAGATGGCAGTATTCTGTACCAGGACGCCAAGACAATGAATGTAAGTGTTATTGTTGCTGTTGGTCGCAGGCTGCGTTTGATGCTAACAACCCGTCGTAGGACTTCTTTACGACCAAGTACCAGCAACAGCTCGAGGCCCACCCTGGATTACTGGAATTGGAAGCGAGTGGCAAGGCTAGCAGCTCTGTTGCCCCATCAGTGGCTGACAGCACACCACAGCCGAGTGGCACTCGTATCAAGATTATTACGAGCAGCGCACGAGAGGCAAACGGGGCGCGATCTGCTGCGCAAAGCGACGAGGAGTAATGATGGTGGAAAAGTGCATGACAAAAACTGCGTGATGTATTACTGGATGCGAGCCAAATGGAAAATTGGGTGGACGTTTAGTCCCTCGGCGGCGCAATACTGGCAAAGGTTTGAAATGGATTTTGGCTTAGAGTGACTGAAAATGTCTCGAGGCTGGATTTATTCATATGTGCGTTTATGGCGTTTATGGGTATATTTTTTTTTTGTTTTTCGTGTTTTTTTTTCTGTGTAAAGCAGACATGGAGGTGGTAGAGTGGGAAAAGATGAGATTGAAGACGGGGATTAAAGGATGCAAAGCTCGCTGCAATCATCAAATCTATATCAGGGAAGGAATGGATGGCTCGATTGCCTTTGCAAGTTTTGTTTAGATTAGGAGAGAAATGTACTGTAATAGACGTTTTCAAGTCAACACTGCCTACCATGCTATGATGTCCATGTGATGATATACATGTAAACGGTAGAGGGAGGAGTGTGAATTATTAGTTCTTGTGACGTGGTGGAACCGATGACGACGGGTCGCCTGGTGCTTCGCACGTGTGGCGTCTCCAACTGGTACTTTGGCCAACACCAACACTGCCTTGTGCGAACTGCTAGCTTAAAACTCGCTCCCGCCAATCCTGCTTATACAGAACGGTTCTTCACAGGGTTGCCGTTCCGCGAGAAGGAAAGCATGGCTAAAAATACGCTTCTGCTGTGTTTCATCCACGGCTTTCGAGTAAGTAGATGAATAGATGCAGCTACATCGCGGAATGCATGTCCTGATTGCCATGGCGTTACGGTTAGGGCGGCAATTTGACGTTTGGAGAAAACTACATATTCGCAGAACATCTTCGCGATCTCATAGCGAAAGAGCTACCGAAAATAAATGTCAAAGTGCTTGTTTATCCCAAGTATGAGACCAAAGGTGACTTGGGTGACTGCGTGATGCGCTTCCGCACTTGGTAAGTTGTGGTGGCCGCCACGACATCATTATATGAACAAGATGAGCAGATTTCCCTAACCACTCTCTCCTTTTCTTCCATGTTGCAAAACAGGCTAGAAGAAAAGGTTATAGATTTGGAGGTTGCAGCGGGCACCCCATCGCCGACTATTGACCCCTCTGTGCGGACCGTGCTCATCGGCCACTCCATGGGCGGCATCATGGCTGTTGAGTCACTGCTGGGCATCGCGTCAGAAAAGCCCATCTATTCTGAGGACGGTATCCAAAAGTCAGAGATTCCAAATTTCAGCAGCCTCTTGTTTCCTTACATCCAGGGCGTGCTGGCCTTTGACACGCCGTTTTTGGGTATATCGCCTGGCGTGGTGGCGCACGGCGCCGAGGGCCACTACCAAGCAGCCTCGGCGACGATGACGCAGCTCAGCGGCCTTGGAGCCAGCATATGGGGCGCAAACAAGGCCGCATCTTCATCCAAAGCTGTAGGTGCAGCTTCATCACAGCCACAAGGAGGCGGCGGAGGTGGCGGATGGCGGTCTTGGGGTAAAGTGGCCGTGCTTGCTGGTGCTGCCGGCGCCGTCGCGGCGAGCGGCGCGGCGGCCTGGATAAACCGCGACCAGATAGGGCAGAGCTTCTCGTGGTTGTCGTCGCATCTAGAGTTCATTGGCTGTCTTGCGCGGCCCGAGGAGCTTAAGAAGCGCGTGGCTTGCATGGTGCACTTGAGCGAGGAGATGAAGCTCGGCTACGCCAACATATATACGCGGCTGGGCAGGGCGGCGGCGCCGAGGCAGGCCAGCGTGGTGGGGACGGTTCTGGGCAAGGACAGGACGTTCTGCAATCTACCGCGAGCGATGCAGGCGGGCGAGTGGAAGGCGGCCGTGAATGACAGGGCGACTGATGAAGTCGGCGCACATACCGGTAAGTCTTATAGCAGATTTGCAAATTGACTAAGCTGACTTGGCTGCTTTCTATAGCAATGTTTGAAGAAAAAGATAACCCAGGTTATGACGCTCTGTCTGTAGATGCGGCGGCATTCATCACGAGATGGGTGCACAATGAGTGGTACGAGAGTAGCATGGATGAGATACCCGAGGCCGAGGAAGATGCCACAGAGGCCGCAGAGGCCGCAGAGGCCGCAGAGGCAACTCCGGCAAGCTAAGAATGTAACGGATTTTGTTTCATTATTATAGAGCTAAAATGGCATTACTGTAATAGTTCTAGTTTTTTGTCACACATGTACAGCATGGATCGATCGGTTAATCGGTGTCGCATGGTCTTCTTGTAAGCTGTCGCCGTTTATTGTGTCTTCTTGGCAGCAGCACCGCCGCTCATGACTTTGGATCGCTGCTTCATCATGTACGTGTACAGAATATAGGAACCTATTACGTTGCATGTGATTAGAATTTCTCTCTTATGGTAGTCGAATGGAGGGGGGGGGGGTTGGATATCTTTTTGGAATTTCTTTTTGGATTGATCTTACCAGGGACGTAGATGACCAGGATAGCGTAGAGGACAAACTTGTCCATGCCAGCCATATAGTTGGAGGTGATGAAGATGAGGGAGCACTCAGAAAAGATACCGAGCGGGTAGAGGACGAAAAATGTGTTGTAGCGCAGTAATGTGAGCAACTTGGGCTGGATGCCCGCCAGGGTTGTGGCAAAGTACGAGTAACGGATGACCTCGGTGACGGACCAGGCGACAAGCATGGAGGCGTAAAAGGGCGCCTGGGTGACAAACGGGTATTGGTAGGCGATGCCCCAGACGAGGAGCAGACGAGAGGCGACCTGCATGGCGGTGGTGCTGACGGGGGCGCGGACGACACCTGTTGAAGCAAAGTCTGTTAGCATTTTTGCCGACGAATGGCGCACAGGGTGGAAGGTTAGGCGTTTATCGATGGGCTATGCGCCATCGCCGCGTCGCAGAGTCAAGGGAATATGCCAGCATACCAAGAAGGGAGTGCAAGATCTCAAGGCAGGCAGCTGTCTGCGTCCAGCGCGTCCATTCGCCGACTTCAAAGTAGGTGAAAGGGAAGCCCTCGTTCAGGCACGAGGCAATGGTGCGATACAGGACCACGCCCCATGCGGCGGCGGACACGGCATTGTAGAGGATGAGGTATCCTGTTCGGAGAGGCGATGAGGGAGCCATCGTGGAAGGACAATTGGCGCGGTGGCGGGATTTGGCGACTTTGGGGATCAGGATGCTGTCGTGAGGATTGTTGCTGGTCGAAGCGAGGCTAAAATGTTGGGGGGCGGGCCGAGCTTGGGCGGTGGTGGTTCGTAGCGGACACGTCTTCTGGGGGAGAAGAGAAAAGAAAAGACGTTACCAAAACCTCGGCAAAAATATTTAAAATATCAGGAAAATATTTGACTTTTTAACTACAGCTTTGGGTGGGTTTTCAAAAGGAATCTGATCAAGTATAGAAACTGCTCGTAATGTGCGACTGCAATCCCATCGTTGGTTATGAACAGTTGGGTCAATTTTGTTGGCCTCGGCAGCACAGCCTGTGACAGGTGATGATATATGGTCGGCTTTACAAATACTGCATTCATCGACCTATGCCATTATAAAATCCATTCCGTCTGCAAGGTCAGGATTCTGTTTCGTATCTATATTGGATCTTTTGGGTAATTCTTTCGAACGACATTTCGGCTGTATCAAAAATTTCAGGCCAGGCAACAGGGGTGAGAAGTTCGAGCCAAAAATATATAGATGACAGGTGCAGGAAAAACCTTCTACATTCACTCCTTTGTTTATCAACACTAACCATCTCAGCTGTAATACCGATATGGTGGGCACATCTAGACCATACACAGAAACAGCTTCCTCCACGGTGACGTCAATGAACCATTAGAACGCCCAAATTACAGTATTAACCGACAACGCTGTGCGTACCACGAAACATGGAATCAACACGCCCATAGAAAAGTGCGATGAGCCTTATGATTGATTTGGTAAACCATACGGTGCAGAAGAAGCAGCATCAACAGGTGCGGGCCGACTAATTCTAGGTGGCGGGGTCACATTCTGCAGCAGGAGAGTGCAAAAGACCAGGTAGTGAGTGAGCTCTTGCAATGTCGCCGCCACAATACATAAAGCGTCCGCCTTCAAAATGAGTGACAGAATTATTCTCCCGCAAAACTTGATCCCGCATCACTACGACGTCTCACTGACAGACTTGGACTTTGAGTCATGGACTTACAAAGGCATTGTCAGGCAAGTCGGCGGCAGGCACTTCTACGACAGCTTTCCCAAACTCCACTAACCCAATTGCCAGCATCGATCTTGATATAACGCAAAACACAAATCACATCGTTCTCAATGCAACGGCAATCAAATTAATCAACTCCAGGTTGCACATTGGCAATGGCGACGTGAAGCAGACTATCCAGTCAAGTGGCAGCAGCCTCCAAAAAGAGGCTGACACTCTCACCATTTTCTTCGTCCAGGACCTTCCTATCTCTCAGCAATGCAAGCTAGATATTGAATTCAAGGGCACGATCAATACAGACTCTACGGGCTTTTACCGCGCACAATACAGGTCCATCTCCGAACCACCAGCATCTGTCGCCCGGAGTGGCAATGGCTCACATTATATGTTATGCACACAGTTCCAGGCGGTCGGGGCCCGTCGTGCATTTCCCTGCTTTGACGAGCCCAATAGGAAGGCCACATTTTCTCTAGATATTGAAATACCTGAGGACCAAGTTGCCATCAGCAACACACCGGTGAAGGAGACACAAAGCACCGGTCCGGGCCGTCGGCGACTGGCATTCGAAAAGACGCCTGTAATGAGCACATATCTGCTCGCCTGGGCCGTCGGAGACTTCAAATATGTAGAAAGCACTAAAACGCGCAATTACAGAGGCAGCAGCATACCTGTACGTCTTTATACGTCAGCAGGTCTGGAGCAGCAGGGTCACTTTGCGGTGGAGGAGGCGGCAAAGGCGATTGATTTCTTTTCAAAGGCATTCAACATAGACTACCCGCTTGCTAAGCTGGACCTTTTGGCCGTCCCGGAGTTTTCATTTGGGGCCATGGAGAATTGGGGCCTAATCACTGGCAAGCCGTTCCTCGTAAGCCGTTTCCCCCCCCTTCCTTCCCTGGCTTACCACGTTATACCGGCCGCAAACACGGGCTAATCAGACAAAAACCACAAAAAAGTTACTGTTTGACAAAGAAACATGCCCAGAAAGCAGAAAGGAAACTATTTCAAGCGTCATCGCTCATGAGATAGCCCACCAGTGGTTTGGCAACCTCGTCACTATGGACTGGTGGGACGAACTCTGGCTGAACGAAGGCTTCGCCACATGGGCTAGCCTTTACGCCGTTGACCATTTCCATCCTGAATGGAAAGTGTGGGAAAAGTTTGTGAGCCGGGAGATGGAGGCTGCACTGGCTCGCGATGCTATGCGCTCTAGCCATCCAATCCATGCCCGTGTCCCTGATGCCCGAAATGTGCACGAGATATTCGACATGATTAGCTACCAAAAGAGCTGCGCTGTGCTTAATATGCTGGCGAATCACATGGGGGTGGAAAGAATGCTGTCTGGTGTGAACCGCTACCTTCGTCAAAACCTGCACCGAAATGCAACGGCTGAGGACCTATGGCGTGCCTTGGGCGAGGTTTCGGGTGATGATATCATTAAAAACATCAAGCCTTGGATTCAAAAGACTGGCTATCCGGTATTGAGTGTGGAGCAAGAAATGGGACAGCTCATCTTGACGCAATCGCGATTTCTTGCTTCAGAGGACATGAAACCCGAGGAAGATGACATCGTCTGGTGGATTCCATTGGGCTTTCGCAGCCTTTCTGCCAAAGACGATGCATCCATGGTATCTGCGCTCACACGCAAACAACAAAGCATACCTATTGCCAGTCTTGATGCGCTATACTTATTCAACAGTTCCGCCACCGGGTTTTACAGGGTCGAGTACACGCCCGGCCACTTGACAAGACTTGGCATGCAGCTCGACTGCCTTAGTCCGCTGGAGAAACTGACCATTATTGGTTCGGCCTCTGCGCTAGCTTTCATAGGACAGGGGTCGACTGTCTCGATGCTGAGCTTCTTGCGGGCCTTTGCACACGAGACGTACCCGCAGATATGGCTCCGGATGCTGCGTGACTTTACCAGACTCCGCTTTCGGTTCGACGGCGATACAGAAATGTCTCGGGCTATCAAGAACCTGACGCTCGCGGTGATTAGTGACATGGTACGAAAGGTTGGCTGGGAAAAGGCTGTGGGGGAGGGGCATTCCCGAGGGGAGTTACGAGTAAGTGTCCTGAGGGAAGGGTTGCATTGTGACAGTTCAGAGTAAGTCCCCTGGTCAATTATGAAAGCTATCACGATGGATCGGTTTTGAGTCCAATTTTACTAACCTATGTGCCTTTTTTCCACATCTTTCTTTGCAGCATCACGGAAGCGGCTCTACGGAGAGTTGATGCACAAAGCCTGGAGCCTGAAGGCCCTCTCATAGATCCGGGTTTGAGACAAGTCATTTGGGGCGCCGTTGTCAAATCCTCCCCTAGAGACACCGTGCCGGAGCTATTGAGCAAATGGCAGCACACAAATTCTAGTGAGCTGAAACTTGACTTTATTAATGCCATGGGCATATCCCAAGATGCAGAGGTACTACGGGAAATCATACTGCCTTTCTGCTATGGCACAACTCCTGAGAACCGGACACTGAGGCCGACGGCCATGCGTCCGCTTGTTAGCTGCTTAAGCACACAGGCAGTATCTCGCCAGCTACAATGGGAGTACATTAAGGCCAACTGGGATTCAGTTGCTGCCAAGATGGGTACGCCAGAGGGCATCAGTCGCCTGCTCAATGTGGCCCTGATGTTCTTTAATGATGCGGCCGCCGCAGAGGATATTGACCAGTTTTTTGCCAATAAGGATACGGAAGGGTTTTCCATGGCAGTGAATAAGGCAAAGGACGGTATTATGAATGTAAGTCGGTATCGCGAGAGGGAGCGCGCCTCGCTGGCTATGTGGTTAAATGACCAGGGATACATGAAGTCACCTTGAACGACCAAAACGCGGTAGAGTAGCAATGGGCATGCCGGGGGATTTTTTTTTCTTTCTTAATTCTCATTGAAAATTAGTAATGAGAGAAATTCTAGAAGGTCGCAGCTAGCCGCTGGACGAGATAGTCGCCGCTGGTGATGCCCTCGTACTTCTTTTCTACCTCTGCATTGTAGGTGCCCGGCATGGCCTCGATGAGCCTGTCAAAATTTGGATTGCAAAAGTATGCAACGCTGTAGCGTGGGGGGAAGACCTGAACAGAAGCCTCGTGTGGTGGCTCGACGACACGATGAATAGTACTTTTGATGGTATCATTGCTCCAGCGGGCGAGCAGGTCACCAGCGTTGATGACAACGGTGTCTGGGATCGGTATGGCGTCTACAAACTTACCCGAGGGTGACTTGACCTGAAGCCCACCCCGGTCATCTTGGAATAGAAGAGTGATGGAGCCGTAATCCTGTTTTTAAACAGGCATCTTTGGTTAGTGGCGCTCGCAAGTTGGCGATGGGGAAGGGCAGAGTTAAAGTCTTACACAATGTTCACCGGCGCGGACCTGGCCAGCATTGGTCTTAAAGACATCTGCGTCGACCTGTGGGTAATGAAGCAAGCGGAGGGTATTATCGCCCACATCGACGTAGCCATCGAAATGCGACTCATCCAGCCCCAATCCCATTGCAATGGCCCTCATCACTTGCACATGCAAGTCCTTGCACGTACCAAAAAACTTCATCATGTCATCCCCAAAGCCGACAAGGCTCTTCTCTCCTTCCTTTTCTTTCGGCCAGTGATTAGCATAGCGCTCATGTGGTTCCCGTCCTATCTCAAAGCTTTCCTTGAGTTCGACAATCTCCTTGCGGAACCCTCCCTCTGAGGCACGCCCGTCCTCGGGCGGGATGAGCTTCTCGCGACCCTGGCGCAGATAGCCCCGATTCGCGGCAGGATCCGTCAGGCTCAGCGCAAGCTTGTCATCGAGCGACTGCGCAAAGAAGTTGGCGGAGCGCGCAAAGACGGCGCGGACGGTGGTGGGTGGGATGGGATGGTTCTTTAGATAGATGAAGCCCGCCGTCTTGAAGCCGTGGAGGATGGCGTCGGCGGCTTCGGTGCGTTCAGTGGAGGAGCCGTGGAGGAATTTGGAGAAGTCAATTAGCTGGGGGTGACATGTTAGTTTGATGAGTGGATGTAGGTTATTGGTAAATGAGAGAAAGGACGTACGGGAATGGTAAGCCCTTCTTCCTGGACTGCAGCTTCCTGTCCCATGATGCAATGTGATTATCCGAGTGGTGGTGCACTGGACCTATGCAGTTTTGTTTTGAAAGAGGTAAAGAGACGGACTCCGGGGATCAGAGGTCTGTGTTCAATTCTTCTGTATAGTGTACGTCGTCACAGAGGGCATGTAGGATGCGAGTCAGTGTGTATTTCTGCGTTGTGTCGCAGTTGATCAGTAATACGTTTATCCTATCTATGAGCCAGCAAACGAGACACGTCCCATTGTCGGTCAGTCAGCGCCAGGATCTAGCCGACCCCGAAAAAGAGGCAAGACTTGGTATAATTTTAGTTCAAAGTTAAACCTATTAACGTAATCATAGACAAACGGCTTTTGGCAAGGTGTCTAAAGCCGAGCTTATGTCTGCCATAGTGGCCATAGTGCGTACCAAGGTACACTGTACATTGTAATTAGCAGCCACGTCTGTTGTTACCCGGGTAAATGGCCCTTCCTCTAAAGGCCTACAAGGAAGCCACTGTAATAAGGCCATCCCGGTAGGCGATGTTGACCCCTCAATCCAATGCCCTACAAGTAGCAGCTACCCCGCAACAGCTCTGACATGTGTGCGAGGAGTCAATTCACCAGCCTCTTTTGGCACGCCAAATGTCGGAGCTGGCCGATGCAACCACATGGATAGTCCAAAGTATCTGCAAGAGAACTTCATGCGCATGCTGCATTCACTGTTCAAATATCTACAAAGGCACATTGGAGTACGTGGAAAACCGTCGGTAGCTGAAGTGCCATCCTGCATTATATCTACAATAGTACCCCTAAGCAAATAGGTATTGAACGAGTCTCCGTGACTATTGGGACAGCCCTATTCCAAAGTCGACGCCGATAAGATACAAACGCCACAAGCAAAGGGCCAGAGGTCTTCTCCTAGCAGCGCCCCTGTTCTGGAGGGGCAGCGATCTTGAAGTGGGGGGAGACGGTTCGTCCCTCCGCCAGCCCGCCAGAAACAATAACTGCCCCTCACTGCGTACCAAAATCACAAGCCTCAACTTCGATTCCCAACATCCCAGGACCACAGCCGGCGGGGGTGAAAAAAAATCCCCCAAAAAAGAACAAATATTATAATAAAACAGGGCCATGGCCAGCTCGGCAAGTCCCGTCGTGGATGTCCACACTCACATGTATCCGCCCTCGTACATTTCCATGCTCGAGAAGCGAGACACCATCCCTCTCGTCCGTTCCTTCCCCCAAGCCGACGAGCCACGCCTCATTCTTTTAACATCTGAGCTCGAGTCCCTCGCCGTCGCTCTCAAGGATCCCAGTGCCAAGCTTCCCGGCCGACCCTTGAGCAGGCACTTTGCCTCGCTGGCCCAGAAGATGCACTTCATGGACACCAATGGCATCAACATCTCTGTCATTTCGCTCGCCAACCCCTGGTTCGACTTTTTGGATCCTGCCGAGGCGGCCGGTATTGCAGATTCGGTCAACCAGGAATTCTCAGACATGTGCACGAAGCATGTCGGTCGTCTCTTCTTCTTCGCCGCCCTGCCTCTCAGCGCACCGGTAGAAGCCATCAAGGCCTCCATTCAGCATGTCAAGAACCTCAGGCACTGTAGGGGTATTATCTTGGGCACCTCGGGCCTCGGAAAGGGCTTGGATGATCCGAACCTGTTGCCCATCTTCCAGGCTGTCGCAGACGCCAACCTCCTTGTCTTTTTGCATCCCCACTACGGTTTGCCAAACGAAGTCTATGGGCCTCGCGGTCAAGAGTACGGTCACGTCTTGCCGCTGGCGCTTGGCTTTCCCATGGAGACGACAATTGCCGTCGCTCGCATGTACATGGCCGGCGTTTTTGATGAGGTACGCAACCTCCAGATGCTGCTGGCCCATAGCGGAGGTACTCTTCCATTCCTCGCCGGCCGTATCGAAAGCTGCATTGTCCATGACGGACACCTTGTGAAGCAGGGCAGCGTGTCCAAAAATCGCCGTACAATCTGGACTGTGCTCAAGGAGCAAATATACCTGGATGCTGTAATCTACTCTGAAGTTGGCCTGCAGGCCGCAATTGCGTCGAGTGGGGCCGATAGGCTTATGTTTGGCACCGATCATCCATTCTTCCCGCCAATTGAAGAGGACGATCAGGGCCCTTGGGACAGCTCTAGTTTGAACGCACAAGCTGTCGCTAAGGCCGTCGGAGATGGTTCGAACGAGGCTGCAGCCATTTTGGGATTGAACGCTGTCCGTGTACTAAATTTGAAAGCAGAGTAGAGAGGTGTCTTCGTCTAGTGAAAAAGAATGAAAGGGTTTTCATGATGCTGCCGTTTGGCGCTGAAATGTGGTTTCTGCTTCGTGGATTTGATGTTTTGCTTCTGTGACGTGGTTCAAGGCTCGAGAGAGAGCATCTGGTAAATCCGGGATATCAGCTTCAGCGGCCGTTTCAAGATCACGCAATGCCTGCGTGGCTCTCAATTTATCGCAGACGAGCTCCCAGTACATCCGCTTCTTCCCATCAACGTCGACAAGGTACTCGCCAGGAACAGCAACGGCGCCATTGGCGGGCCCTTTGGCCTGGCTCCTGTACATGGGGCTGGCCTTCATTTGCTCCTTGGCCTGTCTGCGTCGCGCTTTCTCTTCCTTTCTTTCCTTGAGCCGACGCTTCGCCTCCGCCATGTCATCCATCTCTTGAGCCGCCGCCGCCTGACGTAGATTCTCTTCATCCCTCATCTTCTGCAGTTCTGCCAGCCTCTCGCGCTCCTTTTGCAGCATCTCTCTGTCCTGCTGCTGCTTGGCCTGTTGCTGCTGACGTGCTGCGTTCTCGGCGGCCTCGAGGTCGTCGGCGAATCGCTTGCGCTCCTTGTCCATGGCCGCCCGCTCCTGCTTGCGCAGCAGCTTTGCCTTCATCGTCGCATCGTACGTCGCACGTGCACTGTCGTCTGCCAAAATGTCTCGTGCCCGCTCAAACAGCTCCCACTTTTCGGCGTCAAAGTTGTCGCCTGCTTTGTCTGGATGGTATTTGAGGGAGCGCTTGCGCCACGCGCGGCGGATATCCTCCTTGGATGTAAGGGCATCAATGCCAAGGAGATCGTAGAGGTCCACCTGCTTTTCGGCGTACTCGGCGGCATACCGCAGCACGTCCCTGTTGTCGTCGGCCATGATGTCGGATGGGCGATGGAGAGGTAGAGAGTTGAAAGAGAGTCGCTTGCTTGCATCCAATCGAAAACAGATAACCCTTTTGCAATAGATACCAAATCCTGATGCTTCTGCACCACGTATGGAGTTCTATGCAGTCGTGTTTACGACGCCGCGAGCTGCTTGTTTTTGCTGTCGGTTGACGTTGGAAAAGCTGTCAAGGAAATGAAATATCTGCACGTGATGCTAGTGAATAAACGCGCTGCTGTTCGGTAGCTAGGCGTTTTATTTGGAGATCAGCAAACTGTAACGCCATAGTCCAGGCAACAGATCCACTGTAGCCAACTCATCTTCATCAGGGCTGGTACTGTAACTAACAGCTCATGTTCACAAGCATTGCTGCATTTCAGAACAGTATGGAGATGTTGATTTTAGTAGGAATTAAGCTCATTTGATTCAGGTAATACAAAGATGGCCGTGATTGTACGTTGGTGATTCGAGTGGTTATCGCCCTCTCACTAGGTAGTTTTCGATGCCCCGCCAGGGTCACATCACTTGAATCACAAGGAACCTATATCTTGCACTCATCCGAGCCTGATTTCGGATAGAGCAAGAGACACCCCCAGAAACCCCTCAAAATGACTGATTCGAGCAAAATTAAGGCATTCTATGGCACCGTCATCCAATCTAAAAGTTTAAGTGAGCTTGCCATTATCGAGAATGCCTTGATATTGGTTGATGGCAACGGCACCATTACAACTTTGGAAGCAGAAGTGCCCAAAGATAAAGTCATCCAAAGGCTTGAATCCCTGCATACATCAGAATACAATTTGACAGAGCTATGCAGGGGCCAGTTTATCATGCCAGGCTTTGTCGACACTCATAATCATGCTCCCCAGTGGCTGCATCGAGGACAAGGCCAAGGGCTTCATATTCTCCAATGGCTCGACCAAGTGGCATTCCTCAACGAGTCTCTCTTCAAGGATCCCAATCATGCCAGACGGGTATACCCCCTCGTTGTCATGGGCATGCTCCGCCAGGGTGTCACGACTGCAAGCTACTACGGCTCTCTACACGGCGAAGCCACCAACATTCTCGCTGATACGTGTCTGGAGCTTGGGCAGCGTGCCCTCATTGGAAAGTGCAACATGGCCCGCAACGCCCCTGACTTTTATCGTGATGCCAGTGTGGAGGAATCACTGCAGGTAACCCGGGACTGTATCAAGCACATAAAAAACCTGGACCCCAACGGCGAGCTGATCCGCCACGTCCTGACCCCCCGGTTCGCCATCTGTTGCGACGAGGCTCTGCTCAAGGGACTCGGCGAAATTGCCAAGGAAAACCCAAAAATGGCGATACAGACACACTTTGATGAGTCCGAGCAGGAGAAGAACTTTACCATGTCACTGTTCCCACAGTTTAGCAACGAGGCCGATCTGTACGAAGAGTACAACTTGTTGAACGAGCGCTCGATCCTCGCCCACTGCACAATCATAACTGAGTATGAGACACGACGGCTCCAGGAGCTAGACTGCGGCGTTGCGCACTGCCCTACATCCAACATGACGGTTGGTGGTGGTTTCATGGCGGCGCCAATCCAGGAATTCCTGCGCCTGGGAATCAAGGTCGGCCTAGGCACGGATTCCGGCGGTGGCTACTCCATCTCCATGCTCAACGCCATGCGCCATGCCATGATCACCTCCTTTGCGCGAGATTTTCTGGATAAGAGCGATGGCAAGGCCGCTGTGTCCCTTGAGCAAGTCTTTCACATGGCGACTATCGGTGGTGCCCGCGTTGTCGGGTTTGGCGACAAAGTGGGCGACTTTAAAGCGGGAAAGCAGTTTGACGCGCTGCTTATTGATGTGAGTGATTCGCGGGGTGGCATAACTGCACCGCTGGAAGAAAATGATACGCTCAGAACTATGCTGGAGAAGTTCATCATGACAGGGGATGATAGGAATGTGGCGCGAGTATATGTCCGTGGACTATTAGTCCACAGCTCATAAACTCATCAATAGATGTTTTATTCTATATAGACTTGTACAGAGCAGGCATCTTATTAATCAAAAGAACGACAATGTATAAAGGTTCAATCTAAACAAGGTCAGAAGGCTTCGTCTCTAACTACATGAAGATTATGGTAGCGGAACCGCCCTCATGGTCCTCATTCGTTGCTTCATTTACGCATAAAGCTGCATAACTATACATTCGACTGCGCTTGAGGGCTGATCTCTCATGCCAAGCTATAACAGCCGTCAAGCAAACAACAGCTGCGGGGAAACGGAGCTGCAGTCACAAAGCGCCACTCAGACTTCACCGCATCTTGATAGGAAGAGTGTGGCAGAGCATCATTTTTTCCCGATCAGTTACTACCTAATTTATTGCGTATTCGTCTTGGTACTTTACTTCACTCTGGTTGCTGTTGATTTGAATCCAGAGGGCGAGCTCACAGCTAGCTGGCTGTTTAGTCACGTCCTCTTCAGTTCAAACTGTATAATCATATCCCATAAAAATGGGTTCCATTGTTTGCTCTGATAAACAGTGTTCTCTTCAGCTCATATGCAAACATCCTTAAATGGAAATGAAGAGAAACGTGGCACTGCCATGCGTTTTGTTTGCACGTCGGGTAACTCCTTCAGCTCTCATGTACCGCATGCGATGCAGAACTATAAAGAGCCAGTATTATCCTTGTTTGCAACTGATTTAACTTTCCATTATAATGCAACAGACAGTTTCTCTCTTGCCAAAAACTCAATCACGTCAACTATGAGACCTCCCAGGAAGCGTCTACCGCCTAAAGAGCCCATCAAGAAAGCGCCTCCGCCGAAACTCTCGCCGCCAAAACTCTCGCCTCTGAAGGGCCTCGATCAGGGCATCCCCCAGCCTTTCGCCCGCCTCAATAAGGGGACGTGGCTACACGGCCGATCCGAAACGGACGTCTACCGCGTCCTCATCGACGCCTACCGCCTCCATGCCGCCGACACCTTCCGCATCGACGGCCTCGCAGAGCCCGGCAGCCTTTACGCGGGTACCGTCAACGCCCTGCCCGGACTGCGCCGCTTCCTAGAGCGTGCCGCCGAGACGGACGGCCTATTGCCGGACTGGTGGGACGAGACCAAGAAGAAGGCGTGTGAGCGGCTGGGCGTGACGCCCGCGCAGTGGTACGATTTGAAACGGCGCGCGGAGAAGAGGCACATTGCCAACTACTACGAGGACGATCAGTTCCCTGCCCAGCTGCGGCTGTTTGCAGAGGCAATTTACGGGACGTCGCCGGGCAACATGTGCACGTCGATGGCGAGAGGCATGCTGGTGGCCAAGGAGCAAGGGCCGGCGGAGAATATAGAGATTACTGTGTTGAAAGTCGACCCAAAGATTCGGCGAAAGGTTCGACAGGCATTGGCGTCTCGGCCCAGAGGTCTACACGAGTTGTAGCTAGGTGATGAAGTCGTTCTCGTTAATACCGGTTGAATTCTGTTTCAAATAGTAGGACCGGAGCACAATTGACGAAAATCATTCTGCCGTTTCGTTTAAAGTGCCACTCCGAGAACACATGGTGCATGTCCTGACGTTTCAACACATGGCAACTGACCACAGGTCGCAAATAAAAGGTTTTCATGCTGAAAGGGAAAGACATCGCAACAGCGAGGAAGAAGAAAAAAACATACAATCTGTTGAGAATCAGAGAAGCATCCATGTCGGAATTCCGGGAAGCCGGGTGGGGGGCTGTTAAAATTTTATACATGAATTACTATACAAATTTTCTTCTCCTGTCTTTGGGTTTATTTCTTTTGTACAGGGACTACTTCTTCTGCGAATTTTCCATCGCAAAACGCAGCCAATCCGGCACAAATGCCTTGACCTTGACGCTGCTTTTGCCATCCTCCTCTGCTCCCCATTCGAGCATAAACTCGTCTCCGGCTTTGTATGTCGCGGCTGCCTGCTCGCCCGGCAGCACAATGTCCGTCATAATCTCCAGGCGGCACAGCCCCAGGCCAATGTTGCCCACGCCCTTGAGCCACTTGCCCGCGCTGCGGCCGCGCTTGCCAAACCGCCCGATGCTTGTCTCGCCGGGCACTGCGGCTGCTGCCGTCGTGGTGGTCGAAGCCGCCGTGTCCGACGAGGACAGGCTGCTGCCCGCTGGATCGTAGGCGAGCGTCTGCGGCTCGGGCCGGTCGACGTCGTAAATCATGCAGGGCAGGATGCGCTTGCGGACGACGCCGCGGTGCTTGGTCCGGATGGTGAGCTCCTGGCCAACGTAGCAGCCCTTGTGGAAGTCGACGCCGTGCATGTACTCCATGTTGCTCTCGAGGGGCAGCGCGTGCTCGCGAATCAGCTCGTCCTGGCCTTCGGGAACGCCCTGCAGGTACCTCCTTATTGTGTACGCCTCTTCCGTGCTGTGCTCCACGTCGAGGCCGGACACAGCAGGAGCATGAGCACCCCCGTGGCTCCCGAGCTGCAGTATTCGGTGGCCCATGGATGGCGCGCGGGGGTCGCGGAGCAGAATGATGCCGCTGTCGGTCGTGGTCGGCAACTCTGTCGAGGAGTTTAATTTGTCATCCCAGGCGTGCCACACCGTAACCTCCTCTGGCTCCAAGCTGCGCACGGTGACCTTGGCGCGGAGCTTGTAGCGCTTAATGTACTTTTCGAGGCGCGTCGCCTGTGAAGCGTCGGCTTCAATGAGGAAGCCGTCTCCGCCGTTGAGGGCATTCAGACCGCCAGCGCCGCTGCGAAAAGGATATATAAAGGTATCGTGTATGATGCGGCCGGTGGCGTTCAGGAACCCAGCGTAGAAGCCCTCGGTCCTAGGCTCCTGCTCTTGGCCCTTACCTCCCGCCGCGGCGACATTCTGCGTGATGATGCCCTGGAGGAACTTGGTCGCATCAGGCCCGGCGACGGCGAGGACACGCCGCGATGGGAGCTCTGCCAGCCCCGCGGTCGGCGGGAGGGGAGGGGCTGTGAAGCTGTTTGTCGTTGCCGGGCTGGTGGTAGCAATGCGTCGACGACAGGACCGGCATACACCATGAGCTATGGTGGGCAGCTGTTTGCTGGTCGTCGTTCGCAGCAACGAGGCGCCAGCGGCTCGTGTGAGCGACTCCATGGCCAGCGAGTTTCGTCAGCCAGCTATGGTTTCGCGTTCCGGGTGGTCTACTACGGCGGAGTCAGGCAGCGGTGTTGCTTGTGTGGCATCGGACTTTGGTTAATGATAGGCCATCCTTTCGGACAAGACCTGTGGAAATAAGCTTGCACCAGGCGGAACTGCTGTGTTCTGCGGAATGTGGATCAAATTATTTTAAGACGGACATTCAGGTGGGTGAGACCTGCGGATTTAGGCGCTGAAAATGGGTGACCCAGTACTCCTCCGGTGGACGTCCGCCGCGGCGAATCGCAACCAGATAGAGCCCGAGTCATTAGGATATTAGCTCTCATTTCAGATGCCAGGGGTTAATTTTGGTCTCTTTGCAAGGTGTCAACATGGAAATGATGAGGGTGATTAGTTGCGGAGAAGCAAGTTTGTCTGATGACAAACATAAGCAGCCAAACCTGTGGCGGACAAGCCAGTCATCCCGTCCGCCAGATGTATGTACAATAAAGGTGATGGATGTTTAGCCGAAACGCACCACGAATATCGCGTTATCAAGACGACGGCTCAAAGGTGAGCGTATCAAAATGGCCGAAGCAACTAGCCCCCTCTCATAACTGCCAGTTCCGGGGTTGCATAGGCGCTTTTGGGCGCTGCCAGTCGGGTGGAGTCTAATGATCTATGATTGCAATGGTGGGCATTGAAGGCAGCTGACGTAGACGTGATATCAATCACAATTGCATCGCACTTGGGTTAACAGCCAAACAGTGTCTGCGTGTTACAGTTTAGAGCGACACTGTGGCTTTCTCCAATGATGGGTGCATACAGGTGATGCACCATCTATCTCATCCAATGCGTCATGTCGAGCTGATAATCAGCAGTCTAGAGCGAATGAGAGCCATAGATAGCCAAGTCGACACTACTGGCATGTAGATACTTGTTCCTGGAGCAACTTTCGTGATTATGCTACGATCATGACGTGCCGTGGAGGGAGCGGAACCAGGCCACTGTTTTGTCATTGGCTGCACCGCATGCACAACCGATACGCCGTATCGCACATTGGCGATAATACTCGGAGCGGTTCCATTTTCAGTATTTTTTACTTTTGTTGGGGTGAATTCACATGCCGTTCAATTGCCCACAAGCCCAAACCTTGCAGGGCAACGACGGAGAAATGACGGACGAATGAGTTGGTATTGCTGGCTATTATGTATGGCCACGGACCATTTCTGGAAACTTGTTGCGAGCGTTCGTTGCCTAGTTAGAGACTATCCAAGGGGCAGACAACCGAGTTCATGGACGAACCAGAGCCAGCGATTGACGAATGTCTGCAGTATTGCGGTGGCTGTGTGTTGCGACTTGGGCTTGAAAGCGAGTACAGGGATTCTTTTACACAGCCTCATGCTCATTCGCTGTACGCTCCGTATCCGTACGGAGTACGGTGTAGTTATACGCCATGAAGCACTTCCACGTAACGACACGCGCAATTTCTTTTCGGAATCTGAAAAGAGAATAGCAAAAGGATTAAATCTTATGAGAATACCAAAAAAAAAAAAAAAAAAGGAAGGAAAAGAAAAGGAAGACAGGTGCCCACGACTGCCAAGGCTTGGCCGAAGTCTGAGGCTTCGTGTTTACAACTACGGCAATCCTGGTCCGTTGGAAACGGACGCCGGGCCGGATGCAAGTGCCGAGAAAGAGAACAAGCCACAAGAGCAGGTTTGTTTTAACGGTGTGCTTTGAGCACTTGAAACCGGCGTGTGTGGCCGCTTGGGAGAGCAACGCCAATTACAGAGGGAAGAGAGATGAGGGGCATGTACTCCGTTAGTACGCACTGATGGAATACGCTGGATACGCACCAAAGTGCAGAATCGAGATGCGGATGTCTTTGCGGTCCACTGCACTCTGTTTGAGACAGACACGTCACGTCAGAGTCAGAGGGGGCCATTTTGTTGAGAGAGAGAGTTGCCGTTGCATATGTGAGTTGAACCCGGTAACAAATAGTGTTTATTTGCATTCGTTCCAAGGCAAGTCTCGGTAAGCCCCGCCAAAGGGAAGGCCGACAAGGTTTTCATTACATGGCCTAAAAGTTAAAAAGTGATGCCCGTTTGCTGCAACTGGCCTCGGGATAACGGTACGTTCGCACAAGTCTTAAAGTTTAGGTGCCTAGAATTGTATTCCACTAGGTTAGTGGTTAGCGCAACCTTCCTTCGCTTCTCCTCCTAGTGTTAGGCATCGACATTTCTGCAAGAGGCTGCCTGCTCTAGGCACGCTGTTTGCTGATTCTCGACCTGTATGATTGGAAGACAAAGCATCATAATGGACTTTTATCGAAGTATCATAGGCATGTACAAAGAGGCCCCCGCCAGCCAGCAAAAAAAAAAATCTACTAGTATGATCTAAATTGATACAGGGATCTGCCGACAGGGACCCATGTTAGCATCAGGCTCAATGCTATGCTGAAGGAAATTGTCAAAATTTTAATGGCCGACTGCATTAAAGCCGAAAATTAGCCCATAAAAAAGGAGAATTGCCGGCGCAACAGCTTGAGTGGTCGTCTTCGTGGAATCTGTAACGCAACCAATTTACGGCAAAGCGGCTTGTTTCGTTATTGCTGCTGGGCCTTGGCTGACAAACGCAAATGTGAGCTGATCAGATAAAAGAAAAAGACGAGACACAACGACAAATCCGTTTGTCACGGTGTGAGTGCGTTTCGGCACAGCCATTGGAGGAGGAAGTCACTACAGAAAGACGCTAAAAGAGAGTGGTGCTGACGAATCCATGACAGCAGGAACAAATGAAATAATCATAACGCCGATTTTGATGGATTTCAAATCCAGATACCACTAAACTATTTTGGGTCATTAAACTTTCGTTTTGCAGTGGGTATGGTGGGTATGGTGGGGTGGATCGGGTCCTGTTTTTTTTTCTTTTTTCTTTTTTTTTGGTGTACAACAGTAGTATCGCTGTTGTAAACAGCCAAAGTCCGGCACACCGACCGAGTCCGGTTAACCGGGGAGAGGGGCGGCGCTATGTGAACTTTTTTTTTCAAGTCACTTGTGACTCTACAGTTGTAAGTAGGGAGAAAGACCAGGGGTAGGGGATTGGGAGAGCAAATCATGCAGGTAAAGAAAAAATGGATTGGGCAGATGGAAAAGGAAAATGAAGAAAGAATTTTATGTTGGGTTAAATGTATGGATCAGGATGAATCAAGGATTTCCTGCAGGGCGGGCGGTGCCTGCCTTGCTCGGCCGCCGAGCCGGGGCGGTCTGGAGAGTCGTGCATCCAGGCACACAGCAACAAGGCTTCCTGCAGCCTTTGTGTCGCTGCCACCCTTTGCCCATAAGGATCATCAAAACAACAACCGGTGAATCACAAAGGAATCAGGAGTTGTAAAACAAAGAGGAAACGGTCATCTAGCAGTCACAATGCAAGAAGAAAAAAGTAGTAATAAAAAATTTTAATATGTTTTTGGTAATCTATATGATTGGCTTTCTATTTGTTTTTTACTGATCCCGAGACTTGAAGTTCTCGTTCTGTATCTGCAGGTTGATCACTCTGACCACAAAAGTCGGAGCGACTAAGCTGCTATAAAATGCAATTGTATCTCCAGGAGTGGTGTATCCGTTGTATATCCCAAATGTATATGAAAAGAAAATTGCTCCAATGGTATATCAAAAGGAAGCTTTTGTTTGAAAGGAAAAAATAAACGCCATGCCATGCCAGTTGAGATCGCTTAAAACACAAGTATTCGCTGTTCATTAGAAGAAGATGTTGTTGTACACAGTTTGCCGGTTGAACCGTTGGTTTAGTAAACCATGATGGCCGAAACCAGGCCGGTTGAGTTGCGGCTGCTGTTATAGTACTCTTCTTCACCGAATACTTGCTGCTGATCCTTGGCGGGTTGCTGGGCTGGTAGAGGCAGCGCAGCCTCGGCTGGGGACGGAGGCATCGACTCGTCGTCCGAAGAGTCTGAATCGTGATGATCGATGAGGAGCTCGGGAGGCGAAGTGCTGTGTGAAGGAGTGCGGACGAGCTCGAGCTGAGCATAGTCTTCCTCCATATCCTCATCCTCTTCCATCTCCTCGACACTGACGGTAGCAGGCTTGGCAGAGACGGTCAGCTCCTGCTGCTCCTCCTCGTAGTCGAAATCGGAATCAGAGTCAGAGGCAGAGTCCTCATCGTACTCTTCATCCTCGACAGCCTCTTCGACGATGCGATCAGCCCACTGGATGTGGCGCTGCTGCTTCTCGCTGGCGTTCTTGGCGGAGGACTTGCTGTTGCGGACAGACTGGTTGAACCAGCGCTCCTGTTCGCGCTCGGCTTCGGCAAGCTCAACCATCAAGGAATCGAGGAGATTGGCGTGTCCGACGAGAAGGCGGAGATCGTGATCTGGCTGGGCAGCCTCGCGGGAAAGCTTCGCGCGGGCCTTGTGCGCCAGGTAGTAGGTCTGTGTGACGGACATGCTTTTGCGTGAAGGAGCGGCAAAGACTTGTGGGCGAGCGTGCGTAGAAGTAGCAGCAATGGGGTTGCTGTGGATGGAAGTTGGTTGCAGAGTGATGGTGGACATGTCGAAATAAGAGTGCGTATCAAAACACTATATAAGAATATGTGCTCCTGTTTTTTTTTTCCTTCTTTGTTCCCTTGATGGGCGTCTTTTATGTGACTCAGGTCCCGGTTGCGGATACCAAGTGGGTATAGACTGGGATTGGTGTGGTAGTAGATGCGTCGTGGTGGTTGATTGTAGTGTAGATGGCGTTATGGCGAATTAGAAGTTGTGGACTGCTTTGTTCTTTGTTGATGAGTATTGTTTGGTGACTATATTGGGAATGGAAAGAAAAGCCAAGAGGACAAGATGTGTGGGCATCTGGATTCTTTTAATCTTGTCTCGGGGTCGGGTCCCATCTGAGGTGGTCCTCGTGGTTTGTAACTCTAAACCTGGGCGGCGCAATGGGAATTAGCAAGCGTCGCGCCCGAAGTAGCGAGAAGAGTGTGCAGTTGCCCGCGGCGTTGGGCGGAGTTTGGCATACGCGGACCCGAGCATAACGAATCCACCAGGAGAGAGTAGACTCATCACCTGGAAAGGTTTGTGGAGTGGAGCCCATGCTTTGTGATGACAACGCCCATGGACATTAACAATCCCCGGCGGGCCGCTGACACACATGCGTGTGAGCGTGTGTCTGTGTCTGTCGTGACAAAATAGTGAATTATTAACAAGGAACGCGCTAAACCAACTTGGGGAGCAAAAACTTTGAGCCCAAAAAAACCAAGCTTTGGCGGGCGGGCGGGCTCGCTCTCGCTTCCGCACTTTACTCGGATATTCAATGCTGCACCGCTGCAAAGCCACTGTGCAGTCGTCGTGTCCCAGCAGCACGTAACCCCCCCTTTTGTTAGGTACTTGCCCAGAAGCGGTACGTACGTCGTGGCTGAGACACTGCCCATGTACGGAGGTATCCTCGCATCAATAGTACACGTATTCTTCTCCTGGTAGCCCCGGGACCGAAGCCTGGCTTCTCGCGACCGCTGCAGTGAGCGTGAGCCTACAGCAGTCAACCGACTCATTCTCACTCACTCTGGTCCCTTCTCTCTGTTCGTCCGTACCTTCTTCGGGCTGTAGTCGGAGTCCCTATGATAGCCTACTCCCCGGGTAGCCTATGCCCTGTGACTCTTTCTCCGACAACAAGCCGAGTCACCATCCCCCCCTAATTTACAGGTCTACAACAACAGCAACAATAAAGAATACATCAAAACCACATTATTCAACAAACCCGATTAGGAGAATGGTCGCTGTCAGACCGCGCCCTGGGATGCAGCGGAGGACAAATAAGTAAGCCAGGTGCACTGGAAGCTTCCACTGAACCAAATCTCCGACCGTACAGTCTGGCATGTTTAGCTGTTATTCTAGTACCCTCTGATACTACTGTACGCTAACTTAGTCCCTAACGCCGTCAGTAACGACGCCTAGCACACCATAACCATAACGCACACTACGGAGTAGTAGAAGTCTATAACGGCCGTGAAAAGGCGATTCATAATCATCAGCCCTTAAAATGACAGAACGGCTTAGAAACCCATAAGTCCGCATACTTCCGCGCACCAAAGAGGTTGTGTTAATAATTCATTTGACAGCAACACCCAATCTAATTGTAACCTAGGTGAGATTAAGCTCAATCGTGTCAAAACTTTTTGCTTCCCCCTTGAGTCACTCCGCCCTTGTCAAATGCCTACATGCCAGGTAGACGCCTTTTCTTTTGTCGATTGTTACAGCATCCGATGAAATTGCCGTGCTGATGCGGTTACGCCTACACCATCATCCAAGCTAGGTAGTAATGTGGCTGCTACGCAACCATGCCTCAAAACAACCATCATAGAGGGATGACCTGATGCCATGCATGCGCTCACCTAACTACGCGTAATTTGGTTTAAAGGCTTAATAAATGGAGGCGGTGGTGGTTCTCGCATAGATGCTGCTGCGCCCGCACCTCGCCCTTTCAATCCTACTTTGGGCAAGTGTTTCGTGGTCCGGCAGTGCTGCGCATCGCACTAAATTCTTGAAATGCCTGCACATCTTGGAAGGGGGAAAAAAAAAAGTTCTCAAAAAATTAAAATAGTGTGAATCTCATCTAAATTAATCCTTCAGCCTGGTGCCTGGGTCGTCGTGGGCACTTGCGTGTCCCCTCGTCATCCCCCGTGCGGCTGCCAGGTCGTAATTAACGTATTCTTTAGGTCATATTGCACAGCCCTGTTGAATGCGAGGACCGATGAGTGCGAGGACAGTTGCGACAAACCATCCAGCCCACTTGGCCACCAACTGCCCTACGCGTACCCAGTTTGCAGTCTGCAGCCATCCACCACGAAACTGCAAGCCACATGGGTAACAGGAGGCATCGGTCCCGAGATATTAGAAGAAGAAAAAGTCTGAATCCCGTATCCAGACACGGGATTTACACGACACCAGATGTGGCTCAGCAAGATTCACAACTCGATTCCCGTTGTCAGTTCTATCCTATTCTAGTAATTCATTACCCAGCCTGGTGTGGCTGTACTGAATTTTATCTTTGTCCCCATCTGCAAAACCACTTTCAGTTCAAATCTTGAGATCGAGCCGAGCAAGCGAATCCCGTATCCATTGCCCAAGCAGTTAATGTGACATGGTTCTCACTCTGTAGAAGTTGCATGCATCCATAAATACGTCCACACAGTATTTAATAAGGCTGAACGGAATACGTGTATCGCCCAGCCCGCATCTTGCTTCCTTCATTCATCTTCCATTTCCATTTTAGACTATAGACTTCCGCGCAACTCCGTCCATCTTCCGCTATTCCCACCGACTGACTGACTGCAGCAACAGCCGGAAAAGAAAAAGCCACCATAATTATTAATAAGGCAGAACAACAAAGTGGTTCCAACTCGTCAGATGGTCCTGCTTTAGGACTAGCGCCGGCCCTTTCGTTGGCACCGAGCACCGGTACACAGTTTTGGTTGCGCATGGTGGGGGGAAAGCTTGTTAATAAGCAGTCGACTTGTGTAAACACCGAGGGCCGAACAAACTCCTAGCCTTAAAAATGGCTCGATAATCAAATTCTTGCGCTAAAAGGCTGAAGAAGAGGCTGCAGAAGCCTTATGATGCAGACAGCAGCCATAGGCATTGCTTTGAGCCATCCTGAGTCATGGTCAGCCAGTGCGAACAGAAGCGAGCCATTAAGGTGTACTAAGCCGTGTTTGTCCGATGTTTTGACTCAGAGTGGCTATTTACTGTTAATTATGAATGGTGAATGCATATTGTCTTGCAACAAGAACCGTCCACGCAGTGTTTTCTGCCAATTTGTACTGGGTGTGAGTATGTATTATGTACCAAATCAGCAACCATTCCCAGCCTTGGTAGTTTCCATAGTATTTCTACTATTGTTCTTTTTACGTGATTATTTGGCTTTGTACATTATTGTTGTATTTCTCTTTTTGCGGCTGCACTTGATGGAATGCAGCGTTCTGAAATTTGCAACCCTGCATCCTTGTACCGACCGATCCTTGCAGTTACTGTAGCCGAAATAGGATGAGGTCGCCAGACAGAGCAACCAGTTTTTCTGTTCTGTCTTTTTGCCCTCGTTTCTGCGATGCCCCATTCACTCGGCAGCTGCCGGACCTTGCACACATCGGGTGTATGTTACGTAGGAGGCTGATATGCGGAGACACTCACTGTCCACCCATGCATGGCCTGAGGAATAAGCAGTAGAAGGCCATGCTAGACCCATGCATGGCCTTTTACATCGTACGGTGCTGCGCTGAATTTCTATGCAACACCTCAATTGATATATTACCCATCAATTGGTTACATGGCCTTTGATGTTGTAAATCTACACTCGAGCCGCCTGCTTGAGCGTGACGTAGGCGTCGTAAACTAGTAATGTTTGTTGGACTATAGGGTAACCCGCGGCGTTTCGATATCTCCAAGCAACATCACAATAGTCCGCTACCTCCGCAGGTGAAGAGCTTTCTGATCCGCTTCTAGAAGGAATACTCACTCTCAAAAAACGAGACAATTGAACAACACACAATTAAATGCAATACAAATTAAATTAACTATTTTCCCCGCCCACAAATAGTTCAGCCGCCCGTCAAAGGAGTGCAAAAGTCCACGGACTTCTGCTACTGTAAGAAGCTCCGTCCTAAAGATCCGTGGGTGGTCGGCCTTAGAAGCAAGAGACACAGACAGGGAAAACCCACTGGAGACTTGATTTACAAGGCTACAGGACAGGGCTGCAGGAAGCAATCGGAATGGGGACCCATCCGCTCTTAAAAGCCGCAGGTCACAAGGTCCAGCCGTGCAAGCTGTTTTTCCCGATGGAGAGGGTCAGGGCAACCCGATGTGCGCGTGTGTCTGTATGTGTGCCAGGAAGGAATATGTATACGGAATAACAAATCAAGAACTAGTAGGCTAGACCCCTGAGAAGAAGCCGTCTTCGCTTCTCATCGGAGCCAGCAATCGCCGCTTGGGGGCGCATTGTCAAAACTGGGACCCCGTCACACCCGTTACTGCCGAAACGCCCACTCACCCTAGTCGCCGCATAATGGGAAATAAAATAAAATAAAATAAAATAAAGCAAGTTCAAGGTTCGGATTCGACGACTAGCAACTGGAGATATGTCCGAACAGAGAGGCAGCCCTCGGCGATCTGCAAGACGTGAAAACAGCGACACCGCGAAACGAAAATATCAAGGGATACTTTTGGGCATCACATATCACGAGGTCACAAGCTCGTGGCCCTGCTTCCCCATACTTTTTTCTACTCTCTGCCCAGCATTGTGTTATGACGGACCATAGAGTCTATTTAGAGCATGCGGATGCAATGGAACCAACATGCGGATGCCGTGGAACCCTATGAAGCCCTTCTTTTTCAAGGGGTTTATTTATTATTTATTATTTCAGTTTAAAAAAATCTGCAACCAATATTATAGCCGCAGGCGTTTGTAAGCAAACGGTTTCAGTAGCAGTCTCCTAATTCGGTGTTGTTGATCGCCTCATCATTAATGAGCATCCACACTTTCGGCAGCCCTACTCTCTGCTGGTTATAAATCAGTAACAAAATCGCCAAGTGGCGCACTAGAGCGCTGATTCATTGTTTTACTATATACCCAAAGAAGCCATTTGATTACTTTTCATACTGTTTGGCCTCCCATACCTAGAATGCGGGCCGTAGCTCTTAAACCAGCCACGGGATGCTCTCTTCAACGGACGCCGTGAAATACAGGTCGCTAGCTCCGCGGGAAATGAACAACCAGAAAACAGAACGTACTGGCTCTCCGATGCCTCATATTTTCTTCGTACCGTGACCTCTGAAATGGCTGCTCCCGCGGCAGAATGCGGATCACAGATATCCCTTGGTCTGGGAACGCTCCCTGATGGCTCCGGGGGTCTGGAGTAAACTATTCATCATTATGAACATATCAGCGAGCTATCAGTCACAAGATATGACTATTCGGTATTTTGTCAGCCAGTATGGACTAGGGTGAATTCTTTCTTTTCGTCCGAATCGGCGGACGTTTGAGCGGCCCATTCTCCATTCTCCGCTAGTTCCGCCGAGAGGACTAGCAGCGGTGAGTCGATACGTTCTAGAGTGAAAATCGGAGCTTATATCATCAATACTAACTCGAGCCCATTACGGGGAGATTATTTAATCGTTGTACATGCCGTAGTTGCCCTTGGGCACGGGGTGGGTTGTCACCCAACTGTTGAGATTGTGAACAGTGATACCGCTTGCACTCCAGTAGTGACTTCTTGGGTTGATTGCGATGTAGATCTCTGCAGGGTATGTATGCGAATCCTATTAATACATGATGGATATGTGAATGTAGTCTCTAGCTCAGGAGCAGTCAATGGGACAATAGATAAATCATGTAATTGGTATCAGTCACCAGTCTTTTCAGCACAATCACATGCCACCAATGATATGATGCAATGCCATGATGAAAACCAAGAGATATGTTAATTGATACGCCTAAGACTATGCAAACCTCCAACTCTATGCCGATATCACAAATGTCCCGTGCTGTTTATGCCACTCGCAACTTCTGTTTCGTCCGCTTCCTCTTGCCGCCCACTTCCTTATTCTCCTCCACCTCCAGGAGAGCCTCTCTCTTCTTCTCGCTCACCTCCTTGAGCGCATCGCGAATCACTCTCGTTTCCAGGTTCACACCCTCCTCTGCCCAAGCCTCCATCTCCCGACCAACGCGCTTCTCAATCGCCAGCACCAGCTCTACATCACGCTGCCCAACAAGCGTCACCGCCTCGCCACTGCGACCTGCACGCGCCGTACGACCAACACGGTGAATGTAGTCATCTGGGTTGCGTGGGATGTCATAGTTAATGACGAGACTGACCTCGGGGATATCTAGACCACGCGCCGCAACGTCGGTAGCGATAAGGATGCGCGCCGCCGAGGCACGGAACCGCGCGAGGTTGTCGATGCGCTGGCGTTGAGGCAGCTGCGAGTGCAGTGACGTTACGCGGTGCTCAAGCATGCGCAGCATATGGTGCAGAAACTCGGCGATGCGCGTTCTGTTGCAGAATATAATGACTGTCTTGTCGACGTTGGCCGCAGTCAGGAGCAGCACGTGCAGGTAGTGCTCTTTGTGGGTGACGGGGATCTGGATGTGCCGCTGGCTCAGCGTGGCGGGGATGGCGAGCGTTTGGGTATCGACTTCACAGACGAACACAGGCTGCTTGCCGGGCTTCTGGGGCATACTTTGGAGCGCGCGAACCTCTGGCGTCATGGTCGCCGTGAAGAGGAGAGTTTGGCGCTCCGTGGGCGGTGGGAGCACAGACAGGCACTTCTCAACGTCGGGGAGCATGCTGCCAACTTCGGCGTCCTGAAGCAGTCGATCGGCCTCGTCGAGAACAATGTAGCGTACTCGTCGCAGACCGCATATGGTATCCTCTCCAGAGGTTCTGATATGGTCCGCCAACCGCCCTGGTGTGGCAATGATGATGTGTGGTCGCTGGCCAAGCGCAATGGCTTGTGGCCGCATGTCGGATCCTCCCGTAATGAGGAGGATCTTGAGGCTCTGCGGCGCGGCAATCGCCCTAAATTGCTCATAGATTTGCAGCGCCAGCTCTCGTGTGGGCGTCAGGACCACGCCAAAGATGGCTGAAGGATCCTCGGCCCATTTCTGCAGGATTGGTACGGCAAACGCAACTGTTTTGCCGGAACCAGTGCGACTCCCACCAATGCAGTCTCTCCCCTTAAGAATCTCGGGAATACAACCCTTCTGAATGCCGGTAGGTCGCTTGATGGCCATGTTGTCGAGCGATTGCACGAGCCACGGTCGAACATTCAATGCTAAAAATGTGGTATTGGGGTCTGTAGGAGGAGCTAGTACTTGGGTTGCAGACGTCTCATCGGAGGCAATTCGAGTAGCAGCGATCTTGGTGGTAGGCGCAGTGGCTGCCCCCTTTGGTCGAATGCGAGACGGTGCCGTAAATGAGGTGAGAATAGGCTTTATAGGCTCGTTATCCTCGTCTTCATCATCTTCATCATTGTCATTGACCTGTGCTCCCCCATCCTCGCTGTCGTCGTCGTCGTCGTCGTCATCGTTCGAGCCTTCGTCTTCGGTTCGACGTCGCTTGCGAGCTGTCGCATTGTCCAGGTAGTCGGATTCATCCGAGGGGGAAGATCCAACAGAAGGAGGCTCGGCAAATTTAAGAGCAGCTTTTGTTTTTTTTGTGACTGGCATTTTTATTACGTTGATATGCGACTGTTGTTTATTCCAATCACATACAAGAAACGGGTGACCGATTTTTTTTTTCGGTCATTGACAATCGATAGCAGCGGGTAGACCCTCTTCAGCTACAGTGTGGCTGGTGTGGCGCAGAGGGAATGGCTTTACAGGACTGAAGCCAACGGTCTCGCCATTTTTTTTGTAATTTAAACTAGATTTTTTTTTTTTTTTTTCAGTTTTGTTAGCTTTTTCAAAAGCGAATGTCGGCGGACGCGCACAACCTTCATCTTGAATTAGTTGCGCTCAGTTGTGCCCCTGCGCCACCGAAGGCCTTGTAGGACTCTGAAAAGCAATCTGTCTAACCAAGGTAAACCTAACCTAATAACTTTCCTGTAAATAAAAGAATGGACTGTGAAATGGTATATCTCTAGCCACAGGCTTGCAGTTGTCAATGCTGGCTGCTATGTGAAATCCCACACGATTGTTAGCTCAATAACTGCTATTGCACCTGCACGGACTCATTATTTGGAAAATATGAACGGGAACTTTTGTTCAGGTCGTGCAAGTTTGGGTAACATGTTGTACAGATTGCTTCATAATGCAACAGGAGACTAACGCCGCCGACTTACAGCCATTGCTCAGCTGCCAGGGAATGACCCGGGAGTCCGGTCGTGCAACATGTCAATGCGATGATAGCGTGTTGCAGCTATTTACATGAATCATTGTGTTGATTTTGGCTAAGAGGAGAAAGAAGCTGCCTTGCGAGGGACGGGCTCATTGATATATATTTATATCTGGATGCCCACCCATTGAAACAAAGCCGATGCACCTCAAAGCATTCTCGTCGCTTATACTGGCTTTTATACTTACTTTACTATTTGTATTTTCATCCCTAAATGATGCTATACAAGTACAATGTGTACGCTAACATGACTATTAAGGCCTGGCACCCAGATCCATCTAGGCAGGAGCATCATGCGTTTCCCGACCAAGCTCGTGCTCACTTGTGCACTCTCTACACTGAGTGCAGCAGAGGGCATGGAGGTGTGGAGGAAATGCGGCGGACTCAACTCGAAATGTGAGAGCCTGGGGTATTTCAAGACAGGCTCTGGAGAGTATGAGGTGAATGCCGAGGAGGGCTGTCGAAGCACCCCCGTACCGAACATGATTGTCCTTTGTGTCGACTACTACAACCAGAGGGCACATTTTCAGTATACGGGCGAGAGCTCCAAGCGCTGTATGTGGGTAACTTTCAGCGAAATATATGAGTGCTCATCCACATACTGCGAAAGGTTTGTGTTCCAAGAAATTGACTGCTCTTGGTACATGGCAAGGGCCAATGGAGAAGTTGAGGCTGGTGATATGTCCTCTGCCAATGGAGAGTGGGATAATTAATTTGGCTACGATGCATATAAATGTGAGACTTGCTTTTATAGTGCTATGTCAGTTGCCAGTTTTGTCTAGTACAAAAGAATTGAGGGAGAAGAACCTCCCCAAAATAAACGTCTTTCGCATATACTGCAGTGAACGATAAAACTCTACGAGCCATGGCGGGTTTCCTGAACTATCTCGGCTCCAAAGCCGCAAAGCGTCGCAGCCAGCCCCACTGGTCGATCACAGCCGTGACAGCTAACGTTGAACGTTGACGCCGCAAGGACGTCGCAGTTGGGCCTACAACGTCCAGGCAGCTGACTAGATTTTCATTAAATATTAAATGCAGCTAGCCAGCCAGCTAGGTCAAAGGCCAAAAAAGTGGTTTCAACATCACAATTGATCATGCCAACGAATAATGAGACTGACCACCTAACGCAGCTGCACTGTGACGACTGTGACGAGTCTGGGAGGGCTGCCGCATCGGTGTCACTGTCCCACAGGGCAGCACAAGAGTAGTGTCGGAGGTGCGTTTGGGGATAGACCAGGTGGTGTTGGGGGAAGCTGCTGCTACGGCCAATGCAGAGTAATATCGAGTCGTGCACGCGGAGGAAAAGGTTGCAGCTACTGACTGGCAAGGGTTTTGTGCCGGGTCACCTGGAGCTCATGATGGTTTGCGGTTTGGTGCAAGGTGGGTTTTCTTCATGCTGATGATGATGTTGGACGCGCAATACCCGGCGGCCGGTACGGAAGTGCGAGACCAGTGAGCCCCAGGCATGGGCGTCATCAGTGGATTATGGTGCGCCACTGGGCAGTAATGGCAGCAACCCACTGGGCCAATGTCGATGGTGATTGGATCTCTGAACGGCGGATGAAATGGATGTCATCTTGAGCCATCAGGGGGAAAATCAATGAGCAGAAATCAGGGCAACCTTGTTTATCACGTTGGTGGTGACTGAATTGGTTGGATGGCGTTGGGAGACGAAACAGCTGCCTCTATGCCAAATCCCTTGGTACTCCGTACGCGCTGGCCAGTGGGCGGTTGGATCACAGACGGAACAACCACTGAGGGCCTCTGGTTAAGCGCTGAGCCAGTGGCCAGCAGAGGGCTACCAGCCAGTACGAATGTACCTTGTGCATTGGTACCTTAGGTATCTTCAAGGGAGTGACTGTGCAGAGAGGCAGTTGGCAGACTTAGTACTAAGGTACCTCTTGGTGCTGACATTACTGGTACTTTCCAGGGTGCGAACATGAACAATCCCGGCTGGCTCCACTGGGCTGGGTACTGTACATAAGGTCCTAGTAGTGGCAGGTTGCCTGTCACACTGGGCCTGTATATTAGGAGGCATCTGTGGCAAGTTCCATGTCAAGGACACGCAGAAAGGCAGAATCTCAAGCGACCTGCGCCGCCTGCCGTACCCATCAGCTCCCACGGGGCCAGTGGAAACCCTGGACGGCAAAACCCAGAGCTTTCCCCGGCTTGCTGCTCCGCTCTTTTGCTTTGTTTGTGGCGTGCACATTTGGATTGTGCTCCAAGCCATACACTCTGCATTTCAGTGCCACCCGTCTCATTTACAGCTTCCGCTACACGCGAGGTAGGAAATGTATCCCGTATTATCCTGCTTTCTAGGAAGACAGGTGTTTTCATACATACGGTCAGTAAAGTAGATGCAAAACAAGGAACCAAAATTTTGGGCCTCTGGTCTATTTGAGTGTGGCATGTCGGCTACCAGCCGGCGGTGGCCCATCACCGCCCGCCGCCACCACCCCTACCACCACCCCTAACAAAAAAAGTACTTGCACCAGGTTCTCAGTACCTCCAAACGCACCACCGCTCCTCTCTTCATCCTGGTACCTACCCGCCCCATCCCATAGTTCATTATCCGCTACCTAACTCGCTCTCTTTGTTGGAGGCAGTCCTCGTTATTATCTACCTACAGCTTCTTTCTTTCTCTCCGACCACCGCCTTTCGTTTACGACGGTGTTGCCTTGCCCCTTGGCTTCAGCTCTTCATTCCACTATCCATTGTGTTTCTTTTACCGTCACTCTCCCGCCCTCTTGCAAGCCTGGCACGACATCCCTCCAACCACGAGCCTACCAAGCGCGGCCACGCCTGGTTTTCCCCTCACATAGCTTGCAAGCCTCAGAACCACCACCTAAGCGGTAGATCATAATCGCCTTTACCGGAGGCTCCGAACCACAAACGAGCCCTAACACAACAGTTTGTCGTCTATCATCTACCGCATACAGTTTGCAGAAGACCTACTGCCCTCCCCAGCAAGCTAAACCGCCAAAGTATCGTCGTCGCAGCAAAGAGGTCTTCTCTTCCTGGCCGGGCATCATTGCCCATTAGAAGCGCTGGCCTTTTCTGGTTCTAGCATTCACCTGTCACGCATTATACCGATTTTGTTCTTTCTTTTGCACATTCGGCTGCAACTAGCCCATCATGGCTGACGCCGGAGCCTCATACCTCCAGACTTCGGGAACTCCTCAACAGGTACCTTCTGTCCTATCGTCAATGTTGCCTTTGTGCATGCACACTCGCTGACCTAAACTAGCCGCCTCCCACGACACCTTCTACAGTTCAAATCCCCGCGCCTGCGACCCCCGGCCAAGTCCCAATCATGAACTCACCTGCACCTCTTCTTCGACCGGCTATCCCCGGCAGTCGACCAGGCGGTGCCCGAACTCCACGTCTCGGCCTTGCTATTCCTCCCTCACTCACCGTCAAACCCGTAGGCGGGCAGGCCCCCGCGACCCGGCCAATGCTGCCAACCATGAACGTCGCCACACCCATGGGTAGTCATATTGCTCCCTACGAGCAGCCTCCGAGGTCCAACGTCTGTCCTCCTCAACCTGGACAATCTGCTGGTGCCGGCAGCGAGAGCAGCGCCGCCCACTCGAGGTCTGGCAGCTTCGGTCCTCTAGATGGTAGGACTAGCAACCCCACATCTGCTGGTTCCCAGTTCTCTGCCCTCTCTTTTGCTTCTCAGCTGTCACAGTTTGGAATTCCTGTTTCCCGCGCACATGGAACCCCTGATCCCATTTCCGCCGTTGGCTCCATGTATTCGGAAAGGAGTGAAGGTGGCGTCTCCATGGAACGAGACGGTAGTCTGCAAGGCCTTGAGTCTTTTGATAAGCTGAGTCTGGAAAAGGCCAGGACTGCAGACGTCGATGATCTCGATGATGAAGGCTGGAGAATTGCTAGCCTGGAAAAGCGTATTGTAGAAGTCGGGAACCTTGGCGAAGGCGCAGGAGGTGCTGTTACAAAATGCATACTCAAAGGTGGTAAACAAATCTTTGCATTAAAGGTATGCTTCTTCTCCTTTCTGGGCAACATCTTGCAATTTAATACTAATCGTATTTTCTACCCTAGGTTATCACTACAAACCCTGATCCAGATGTTAAGAAACAAATTGTCCGTGAACTAGGCTTCAACAAAGAGTGTGCTTCGGAACACATTTGCCGCTACTATGGCGCATTTGTCGACCCCTCAACAGCCACTATCTCCATTGCTATGGAATTCTGCGAGGGCGGATCTCTTGACAGTATCTACAAGGAGGTCAAGCGACTCGGTGGCCGTACCGGAGAGAAGGTTCTCGGCAAGATTGCCGAGGGTGTTCTCGGCGGTCTGACGTATCTACACACACGTCGCATTATCCATCGCGATATCAAGCCTTCCAACATCCTTCTATGCCGCGATGGTGCTGTCAAGCTCTGTGACTTTGGTGTGTCTGGCGACTTTGGTACCAAGGGCGAGGCAAACACATTTATTGGTACCAGTTACTATATGGCACCGGAACGGATCACTGGGCAATCATACACAATTACCTCCGATGTCTGGTCAACCGGTGTAACGTTGCTTGAGGTCGCTCAACATCGATTCCCCTTCCCTGCGGATGGTACTGAGATGCAACCCCGCGCCGGCCTCATTGACCTGCTTACGTACATTGTACGACAGCCAGTCCCAAAACTCAAAGATGAGCCTGAGATGGATGTATACTGGAGCGACAACTTCAAATATTTTATTGAATGCTGGTACGTATTTGACTGATCTGCCATGCATTACTTGTACTAACCCGTCAACAGCCTTGAGAAGCAGCCTAATCGTCGCGCGAGCCCTTGGAAGATGCTAGAGCACCCGTGGATGGTTGAAATGAAGGCAAAGAGGGTCAACATGGTCAAGTACCTATCCTTCGTTTGGGGCTGGGACGACCAAGCCGGCTCGGTGGCAGCATAAATGACGACATTTATCAGCAAGGCCACTGCTATTCAGTCTAACTTCTGGACCGAGGCTTTAGTGACTAAATTTCCATTGGCACTCATGGAGCTGGATGCAGATTCCATCACATGCATTCACAGGCGAGCCATCATCTTTCAGCGTAATTCATCATGTCGAGCAAAGACGCGCTTTCTACACAGCAACACGAACGAAGAAAAAAAAGTATAAATACCCACGACAACGAGAAGCATAAATTAAGTTACATCATCCGGAGCATATACAGCAAGTGACAAGTCCATCTTTGACGGTGGATTATGATACATACGATACAAAGGGGGAAAGCAAAAAGTATCCAGCCCTTTTTATCAGTTTTCTCCCTGCATTGATGCGGGAGCTGGTTAACCATTTTTTCCTTCACGACTTTCATTGAATTTACACCACCTATGTTTGGGCTCGTTCCTTGTTTTCGGAACATTAATCAGAATATTTGGGAGTGAATAGTATGGCATACTTGATGTTGGCATAATTGGGGGTTTCGTTTTTTTCTCTTTCATCCTTTGACTTTTTATTTATTTTATCCTGGCGTTTTTGAACTTGAAATCTAACATTTAAATCAACAAATGCTTGTAATTTGGACCCGTGAAAATCCATTCTTCACAAGGGAATATTTGACCTGTCTTCATTCTTCTTGCATATCACCCATCAACTCTCTTAATGTGACTGTGGCGTAAGCGCTTCGACCAAGCTGGAACTTGACAATTGCTGCAATCTTCTCTACCGACGCCTCTGCGGGAGATTCGCTTGGTTGCTCATCATCAGCCCTGGCCTTCTTGGCAGCGGGCTCTTCGCCCTTAGCAGCATTGATAACATCCATATCCGTTGGGTGCATCTGCTCTTTCTCGTCGGTGTACGTGCGGAACTCGATGCTGGGCGGCGCCAGGAAACGGTTCATTACCTTGCGGTACCTGCCGGGCAAGCTAAACTCGCGGCGCATGCGCATCATCTTGCGCGGGTCCAGCCCGCCATTCTCCTCGCGGCCCATAAACTCTGTGTAAAAGTCTCCGACGTCGTTTTCAGGGTAGATAACTTGGTAGCCTGGCGTCGGCAGCACAATGTCGTGGATGGTGTAGCGTCCGCTAGCCGCCTCTTCCTCAGTAATCGGACGTGCGCGGACAGGTGTGTTGTCATCGTCGTCGACTGGGTTGATGATTTCGTCGCCATCCTGGTCCTTGCCGCCGAATAGAGGAACGGCCTCGCTGTCGTCAATGATGAGATCGCCCTTTATGACCGTTTCGCCGTACTTTTCCCAGCGCATGCTGGCTGTGTGATTCCAGATGTGTGACTGGTACGCGTGTAGGTACATTGAGCGTAGGCCGCGCGTGATGTGTGTTAGCGAGCCAACGTAGTCCTTCATGGAAGAAGCGCCGCCACGCGTGAGATGCCGCATCACACACACTTCAGCCGCAAAGCGCCGTGGCATAATGCCGGCAGCCTTGCAGACATCTCTACCAGTACGGAAGAGCATACATGCGTAGTGGCGGGCGACCTCTTCAAGGTTACTCTTGGCACCTGGCTCTTGTTCCTCGCTGCTATACTTGCTGGCAGTCTCGGGGTCATATGAAAGCAGAGCATTGACTGCCTCCTCATATTTATCACTGAGGATAAGTTTGCCAACTTCGTGCGTACCAATTTGGTGTGTACCGAAGCGTTGATGACCAAAGTAGTTAATCCAGCCGTGCTTAGCCATGTGCTCAAGTGCAGTACTAACATTTGCTTTGAGCAGACCTAATTGCTCGGCAATAGGCTTGGGTTCAATCCCAGCCCGCTCCGCTACTTTGCAATCCTTTAGTGTGATGACGAATTCGTTTCCTAGTAGTTGGCCGAGAAAAATAGCCTCGTCGCGGTACTCATAGTCGCCAGTTGATATTCCCCAGAGTTTACCATTGAGGCCGGCAAGACTGCGCTGATGTGTGTAGCGGATGGAGCAGCGCTGTGTTGTCGAGGCCCGTCTGTCCTTGGTTCCGGCGTACCCAATTGCTTGTGGTTTGGCTCGGATCATGCGTGAAATCTGTGTAACAGCATCCATAGTGTCGCGGTTATCCTTGTACAGAGTAAAGTGAAGGTACTCAGCGGGTGGCCGGGTGTTGTTGCGCTGGCGAGTATCACGTTGTTCGCGCCCGCCATGGTTCCGCTTCTTGCCGCGAGGTTTTTCGCGGATTACTGTCGCCACAATACCGCCATCGCCATTGGTATTGGTTTCGAATCTAGATTGGAAGATACGGCGAACTTGTTGATGTATTTGCCCGCGCGTATACTTGTCATCAATGGGATCCGATGAGATGGGTTTGATGCGCTGCTCAGGATCTGCCATCTGCGCCGCACGGTACAGTTCGACAAGATCTTGAGCAAACTTCTCTCCGGTTAGACCTGAAAGCATCTTGACATCCTCTGGTGCCACCTCAATAATATTGACAGGCTTCTGTGACTCTTGCTCCTTTTCCTCCTTAACAGGTTTGGTCCCCTCTGTTGGCTTCTCAACCGGTTCTTCATTTTCTGTGACGCCGTCGGATTTTTTTTGTTCCTCCGTCAGTCCAGCAGTTTGAAGATGAATCACTTTTCCGTCTAGGCCGATTTCATTGACTTGAAAGTCTGAAAATCTGGTGCGGATTAGCTTCACTAGACAACCCCAAGTGCTCTATTCTTACCTGACTCTCATTTCTCCAGCCCAGGAAAAGGCTAAGGGAGTCGCACGCTGTGTGATCCCAAGCACCTTATCGCGAGACGGTGCCCCTCGAGGGTGATATTTTACCTGCTCAGCCATGTTCAATATTGAATTTGCATTGATAAGGCGACCAGTTTAGACTCTGACGTAGAAGTCTCTGCGCATCAATCTGGCGCTCACCAATCAGAGCTAGGTCCACCATTTTCTGCCCCTAGCGGCCCTCCAAAAGTGCCTGTTATAGAAAGCGGTGAGGGATAGGCCCGCTGTGTTTGGTAGGCGGTAAAATAGTAGAATAAGACATCCCATGAATGAGAGAACTTGAATTTGTAAAATGATGGATTTGGATGAAAAACATAGCGAGACGGTTGCTCTTTCCTGTACGACTTTGTCCGAATCAGTGCGAGAATGATATCTTGGCTACTCCTGCCAGCCCACAAACAAAGATCGTAGGCTGCAATTGTCAGTGCTGGACGAACGCCTTTTAGTAGCTACACCAGCAAAACGGTTCTCAGAAAATAAAAATAGAGGTCAGAAATCAAAATAAAATGCCGCATCATAAATCCAGCCAGTATCCCAGGCTAGCTACTGAGGACATTTATGGCTCAGATCGTTGTTCAACGTCTTCTCTCTCGCTGCAGAGTATGTAATGCTATGAGCGCAAACGAAGTTACTGACAGCTGGTATGGATAGCCAGGTTGCGAGCACTCCCATCGTCCGGTCTGGCCAGCTTGACAAACCCACTAAATCGCTATCAGTTCAACAACACAAATATATTAAAGCTATGCGACATTGTTCGGTCCCACCTTCACGAGCATAAATCCCTTGGCCCATCTGGTGATGAATTACTTCAGCTGCTTCGGGCTATGGCGTATGATGAGTCCGACGACAGATACTCTGTAAACATGGATACCATAAGTACTTGTCGTCTGGATAAGCTACTATCCGACATACTGTTGCCCGAATATGCCTGTGAGGAAGAGTCAGTATCCCTCGCACACAACCTGCAGAGGAATTGGAGACTGCGCTTCCGACAGGAGTATTTCGACATTGACAAAACAAGATTTGCAAAAATAGCAACAAAATATGGTCATTTGCACGATATTACGTTCAGAGACATTCATCGACTTCCAGAGGGGAGGTGGCAAGCAAAACGTTGTGAGAGCTTATCAGAAGTGGAAGGAAATCAGCAGTTCGAGCCTGGACAGTGAGTCTATGGCATCGAGAACTTGGAATGATGAAGAAAGCTTACAAAAATAGCTAGTGGTTAAATCTGGCCTGCGCTGCTCGAGATGGCATCGTTGGTACTGCCCTTGAAACTTTCACGAAAGGTAGATATTGCTTTGCGGCATTGGCTTTAATGAGCGGAAAGGAAGAAATCGAGCCAAGCCAGAATATTATCAAATACTCTAGAGATTTATCATTGTCGGAGGCGCCAATATCACTCATCTCTCAAGTCGGCTCAAAAACTCGAGTGTTGCGTGGCTATTGCTTAAGGAGCCCGCTTGCGCCGACAAGTGGAGTGAGATATGACGGAATGTAGGTTGACGAGTGACAGTAAACAATCCCACGGCTAATAAAATTGAAAGTTATGTCATTCGACAGTATGGGCATAAAGCTCAGGTGGAAACAGGCCTTCACAGGATCGTGGTCAGGTTGGAGCGAGTTCCTGGACAAAGGCCGATGGATGAGCTTGCCAAAATTCCCCATCCCTCTCAAATGGATGATTGGTTGACTTACGAGAAGTACGAGGGCGAAATGGTCAAGAAGCGACAGGGCAATGAAGCTTTTACGGAGTGGAAAGTCGAAAAGGCACAAGAAAAAGTTGATCATTCCGAATGGGAAAAGGTGGCGCTCATGACAGCAGACTTGCAACAGAGGAAGCAAGCAATGGCCAAGAAATCCACAGCTGAGACGTCAGAATGAGACTTGCAGTATGAATTGAGATACAGCCTCGGCGCCTAATACCCGTCCGTGAATACAGCGGTGAGCTAGCTGTGCATTCACTGCTGTGTGCTGGCTACATGGTTACTGCCATCACACAGCCTATATAGGTGCTAGGAATCTCCAGACCTCTCTGGAGTAGATAGATAATCCATCAAATTGAGTACCTTACCAGATTCTTCTGTATGTATATGGAGAGAGGCTATGCAAAAAGTTTGCTTGGGATTCTGACCATACTCGTGTGTGAGGCTCTATCAGTTAGAGAAGCTTGGCACTCTATCCGCTCCCGTATCAGCATCGTAGGGTAATATATTTACTTCCTGTTGAATTTGTTTTTATTTAAACAAAGATAAAAAATCAAACAAGTCTAGGCCGGAACAAATTCACTCAATGCGGATGAGAATCAATGCCACCATCCTGTTCGTCAGAAGACCCGCCGCTGGTCGAGAGATGTCCGTGGCCCACCAGAATCACAACGAACTACCCCGCGATTCTCACAACAACACCAGTCCTACCGTGTTAAAATCCATCCAAGCTCAAGAAAATGGGGAAAAACGACAAAAAGGGAGGCGAAAAGGCTGCAGGGAAGGGGAAAGGAACTGACAAAGAGGCTGCAGGAGCCAAGGCCAAGGGCGCGCAGTTGATCAATGTCCGCCACATTTTGGTTTGTGCCCTTCAGGACTCGCCTTGCCGTGAGAAGTGAAGGCTTGCTAACATAGTACAATGACCGCAGTGTGAAAAGCACGCCAAAAAAGAAGAAGCGCTAGCCAAACTGAATGATGGCGTCAAATTTGACGAGGTTGCACGCAATTATTCAGAAGACAAGGCTCGATCAGGTAGGACCGTACCTTTTTTGTTCGTAGAAAGATGCTAATATGCGGCGACCTTTTCTGCAGGCGGTGCGTTGGGCTGGAAGCCAAAGGGCAGCTTTGATCCCAAATTCGAGGAAGTAGCGTTTGCTCTAGAGACAAGTACAACTAACAATCCCAAAATTGGCGAGGCAAAGACGGAGTTTGGCTATCACATCATCATGGTGAGTATTCTGACCATGACTATGACGCCCGATCTAACCAGTTTACATGTAGGTCGAGGGCCGAAAATAGGCGATGACAAGAAATATCCGCATGTAATACATGCATACATACAGTCACATGCACAATTTTCAATGTTGAAATTATTTAAACACTTTTTTTGTTTCGTCTTTCTTCATATCCGACAATAGAATCATCATCATGAAGAACAGGATTCATTATGCCAAATGAAGCAGCTCAGAGTACAAGCAAGCCGCCGTTTGGTTTCCAGCAGCCTCAGACCGAAAGCCCGCGTTCTCTAAAACCACCGTCCAAATATATCATAACGCCTGTCCAAAGCCTAAATTTTTGCGTGTCGGTTTTTTTTTCTGTTCCTTTACTCCGCAGACTGGAAGTAGTTCATGATGACGGAGCGCTCCTGCGACTCCTCACCCCAGTCCTTGACAACGACGCAAGAGCAGTTGACAACCTTGCGGGCGTTACCCTCGCGGTCGAGGACGCCTGGGAAGAAACGTTAGTACGTACAGAAGGGAGGGAGTCGAATGGAGGTGAATAAAACATACAAAGACCAGCCCACTCTCCGAGCTGCTTGCCGTCCTGAACCTTGATCAGAGGAATCTTGTGCTCAGAGCAGAGAGCGGCGACGAGCTTCTTGTAGGCATCCTCCTCACAGTTCTCGTTGAGAACGCACATGTGGGCCTGGCGACGGTCCAGAGCCTTGGAGGACTCACGGAGACCGCGGGCGAGACCGTCGTGCATGAGAGCAAGCTTCAGAACGCCCTTGAGAGCATCCTGGACGGACATCTGACCCTTGGGGGCTTCGGCCGACACTTCGACCTCCTCGACGACCTCGGGAACGTTGTTGTCTTCTACGTCCGACTGTTGTCTCTGTCAGTGTCATGTCCTTGCACCCAATGTTATAGATTTCTTCGGCCGGTCATTTTTTTCCTTCGAAAAATTCCTTCCGACAAATCCAGATCGATGTGTAAAGCGAGCAGCAGTCGGTCGCGTGGCGGTCTCTTGTCCGATTTCGCGAAAAGTTACATCTTCGGTGCGCCGTGTGCCGCATTACTTCAATCGGGCTTGTCGGAGGAATTTCGATCAATGGCGGCCGGCATCAAGACTTACCATCTTGATTATATAATTCTCGTCGGGCGATCCTCGAAGATTTATTTGATGTTATGGGGGGAAAGGGAAAAAAGGAAAAGAAGGAAGAAAGTGAATTGAAAGGTTGGAGTTTTTCCACAGTCGTGCGAGGCCAGCACTGGGACTGGCGATTGGTTAGCGGGGACTCTACTGAGCCACTTTTTCTGGCTCTTCCTGCGAATAAGCGACACCAATTGCGAAATTAAAAAATAAAAATGCAAAGGTGCCAAAGTGCGTTTACCCTTAGGGCATTTTGTCGTGCACGGACCACAGAGGGCACACCACCCACTTTTCTCTCTTTTGCGCGGTGCGGGTTTGTATGGGCAACGTGTGAGAAAATTTATCGTTTCTTCCATTTCCCTGCATACAGACTTTATTGTCATTTTCGCGAGGTATGTAGCTTGCCAGCATAAACAATTGCTGATCCCCGCTCGATGGGCGATTCGAGTCGAATATATCACACCAAGGACGAATGCCTCTTCGTGGCAGGGAAAGGCAATCCCAGACGGCGCCGCCGTGAACGATTGGAAACAACATGACGATTCAAAATATGTATACTGTTGCACTCTATATCGTAAAACGGCGGAATTCCGACGTCTGGCGATACGCCTTTTTCCTTCTTGGAAATGTATATGAGCGGCTGAACCCTCGTCGGTTCTGAAAACGAATCGCTCGAGGGCACTCTTCCTTGCTCATGCCGCAACGTCGGGGCTAACATGAATTTTTTTTTCGCGGGTAGATACCTCATTTCCATTCCCCTGACTTGAGAATCTTCAAACACCGCCAACATGGTCCGCACCTCCGTCCTCCACGATGCGCTCAACGCCATCAACAACGCCGAGAAGTCCGGCAAGCGCCAGGTCTTGATCCGTCCTTCCTCCAAGGTCATTATCAAGTTCCTCCAGGTCATGCAGCGCCACGGTACGTTGCAACAGCTTTTTCCTCCTCATTACAACATGGCATACAAAAATATCTTCATACCGACAGAGGGAGAAAATCAGAGTTCCGTCAATGTTTTCGGCATGATAACTAGGGTGACCGTCTTTCTACGCACCACGACCCAGCCCCTATAAGTTGCCGATAGATTGAATTTATTGCGACGGACCTGAGCGCTCTATTCAGAGTGTGTTTCTACCTTTAGAGGTGGAGATATATATATGCCATGATGTTTATGCTAGGGTTGTCGCTACAAAATTTTCTTACTGACTTTGTCTGTCTTCAGGTTACATTGGCGAGTTCGAGGAGGTCGATGACCACCGCTCCGGCAAGATCGTCGTTCAGCTCAACGGCCGCCTCAACAAGACCGGTGTCATCTCCCCCCGCTACAACGTTCGTCTCGCCGACCTCGAGAAGTGGGTTGTCAAGCTGCTGCCTGCCCGTCAGTTCGGCTACGTCATCCTCACCACCTCTGCTGGTATCATGGACCACGAGGAGGCCCGTAGAAAGCACGTTGCCGGCAAGATCATTGGTTTCTTCTACTAAATGCAGCAACCAGTCTTGGTCTTGAGCGGATGAAAAGGAAGGAATAAAATCTTTCCAAAGGATAAAAAAAGTTTTACGGCACTTTACGGCGGCGTTTTGGGACTTTTGCCCGATACCATGGAGTATCTATTTTATATAGGAGCGAAATGTTTAGGCCCTAGGAATGAAACCTGTTATGAGATGCCTGATAATTCTTGTCTTCACTCAAGTGATGAATGTTTTGCTGCTACAGTGCCCTACAAAAGCTCATTTTACAAAACATAGCATAGGTCGGGTGTGTGAGATGTACTATTTCAGGTGAATGGTAACTTGATGAGTCGTGAGCTTGTTCTATTGCCCAAATTCCTCCTATACTACCATCTATGCCTGAACAATAACCACCGCCTCTGAGTCTGCAACTTTGACTACCAAATTGCCGCGCGAGTCGGCTGTCAACGGCTGATCCGTTGCGCGAGACATCTGGCGCTCTGGCTTGCCCAACGTCGCAGGCTCATAGGCAAAGCCGTTGAACGTGATGCCGGTCTGGTCGCGCGCACCGGCCGCCGTCAGGCGCTTCACAACCCACTTCGACGACGGCGCAACCTTGACCGTGTACGACTTGCTCCCGCGCGTGCTGCCGGAACCTGAGTCGAACTCCTTGAGATTGAGAATGGCGATGCGAACCAGCTTGCCATTAACATAAGCACCGTAGCCGGAGTCTAGGTCCGCCCGGAGACCGGTGCCGCCGAGGCTCAACGTCTTGACCTGCAGTCCCGACGCCGATTTGGCCAGGAACGTGCCGGCGGCCAGCTTGCCGTAGTACGGCGGCTTTGTCTGCTGCGGGGCGACTGGGGACCACGCGGCATAGGGAGAGCCGATGGACTGGTGAAAGTGGACGCGCTTGATGATGCCGCCCGTCGCGGCGGCCTGGAGGGAGAAGTCCATGCCCCACAGCGCGGCACCGAACACATCCGAGAGGCCGGCCGCGCCGCCGCCGTAGAGGCTGTTGTGCTCGCCAATGATGTAGTCTGCGCCTGTGGCAACGGACTGTGCGTAGGCGACGTGGCCGGCGATGGAGTGCGCGACAGCAGTGTGATTCATGAGCGTCGCTTGCAGAGTAACGCCGGCCTGAGTGGCGCCAGCCATGTAGTTGTGCACGGAGACCTGGGCGACGTGCTTGGTAGCGGCGCCAGCGGCGTTGAAGATGTCCGGAACGCGGAGCCTGGAGCCAGTAGAGCTGACTGAAGGGAAGATGTACTTGAGACCATGGACTAGGTCCGGGCAAGCATTCTGCAGAAATGCCTCCAGACGGCCAGTGGAGTTGGTCCAGTCCTTGAGATAGTCCTGTACGTTGTAGTTGCTCGGGCGACGCGAGCCGATCCATAGGTCGGGCTCGTTGCCGACCTCAAAGGCCTCCAGCTGGCCGCGGAGGGCGTTGCACACTTTCGGCACTGTGGCCGCGAGAGTGTTGAAGCCAGATGAGTTCCATGTGGCGACATTGAAGTTGTGTGAGTACAGTGTGCCTTTGGGGAACGCGCCGTATGAGTCGAAAAACTGAGGGCCGATGCACTGCCAGGCGCCCTTGTCGGCATGGGGGCAACTGCTGGCCGTAGCCGTTGCCAAAGATGAATCATAAATGGCACGATCCCTGAAAGTAGAAAAAAGGAAATGCCAGTTAGTAAATTGGTTATTAAAAAAGGTGCAATCATGTTCACTTCATGAGGATTCGTGCTTTGTCCAAAAACTTACGCAGAGTTTCCACCAACGCGGACTACCATCGGGGAGCCTTGGGCCGCGGCCAGACCATCAATCAGATTATTGGAAAACTCATTGGGATTCGCCTTTGTGCCTATATGGAAGAAGATGAAAATGTCAATTGTCGTCATTTGGGACACTACAATTCCTGCCAAAACACACTTACCAGCCCATGATGGAAAGCCTATTAGTTCAATGGAGAGTGAGACAAACGACGAGTACAAGTTGCCGTTGGTGTTGATTGCCCAGGCGCTGGGCAAAACTGCCGCGGCAATAGCAAGCGACTTTACCATTGTTTCTTGAAGTTCAACCCAATTGTAGATCCAGTTGCCCTATTCGTTTCTCAAGTTTAGTTGAGACTGAAAGCTGGGACAGAGGCAGGACAAGAGTATAGAATACTCTATGACGGTAAATGTTAAATAATGAAATTGAACACCAATAACCGGTCGGCTATTGCTATAACGACTGAAACAGCTGAAAGGCACAATAAATAAAGGAAAACAACGTGTCGACGCAGTCCATTGGGCCACCTATGTAGGATCTGGGGTTGAAAGTGGGCATCTCTTTTATCGGACCGAACGCAGTGGAAATTTTCCAGCTATGGGAATCTTCCGCTGCGCAATTTTAGCGTCCGGGGGAGTGAGATTTACACGCCACAATGGAGGGTGCCGTTTATTGTTTCTCTTGGCTCGTCCTAGTAAGACGCTAGTAATCGGCAAACAAATACATAGAAACGTCGGTGTTAACCCAGGTTCCGCCAGTGAAACTGGGTTTGCTGACGAGGGGTTTCCGTGCTATATTTACTTTCGAATAATAAGAGCGGCGCTTCACAGAGCGCAATATTCTGCGTTGTAATGCAGCCTTTAAGCGTATTGTCTTCCCCATTCAGCGCCTGCTGGCGGAGCAGAGGTACAGCTCAGAAATGCTAAATCAAACTTCTGAGACGGATCCAGTGGGTATGGACAGTGGTTGAGTGATAGAGTTCTGCAGTCACGAGGGCTGACTTCGCCATGCGAAATGAAATACATCCTCAAAAAATGTCTTTCCGAGTGGCTACAAGTGGATGCAGTTCGGAAATTCGACACGCCTTTGGCGGCGGTCTGCTGGGGAGCAGACTGGTTGCGGTCCTTTCCATGGTCACTATTCTGCGTATGCTCCAGGGTTGCTAAATTAAGAGCGCATGACGTGAGCTGCTGCTTAAGCCACCTTTTGAAAGATTAGAAAACAGAAACATGGCTTAATTATGGAAACTGTACCGTCTCCATTACTAGATTGATTAGTGAATGCGTTGCCTAATGAAAAGGAAAGATTTTAATCCTGTGCCATGCACTTGTATAGCACATCATAACATTTAAATGACGGAGATTTGGCTCTGGCCCGCAAAGATACCGTGCCCTCTAGCCGAGATGGAATAAATGGAGCCTATATCGCTGAGGTCAGTTTAGTTGACAGCAAAAGTGTGCGTACTGTAGTGAGTTTCTGCGTACCAGTCCTCTCTGGATCCCGGCTGACGGTCAGGGTGAATTGCCTGTGGCATGTTGAGGTCCTGTGCCAGCCACTCGAGCGTTTTTCGAGCATATTCTCGCGCATCCACCGGACAAATTGAGCTCTTTTCAATAATACCCAGCGGCCACGCAAGACATCTCGCTGGCGCAGAAAAGAGCCTCACATGGTTATCCACATGCACAAAGCATGGGATGGTAGCGAGGACATCTGCAGCGACCCCAGCCATGTGGTCTAGTGCATATACCTTGAGACCAGATAGCGTTTGCATGCCGGAAACGCCAGCCTCGTCTGGAAATGGCGATATATCGCCACCGATGAAGCTGAGCAGGAAAAAACGCAGGAGTCGCACGGCGTTCCAAACCTTGGCAATGCGCAGGCTCGGGTACGTGTGAACGATGCGGTGATATGTCCACGCGGGGCCGTGGGCGAGCGGGTCTCGTGTATATTCAAGAGTCGGGGGCGGCGTGTCAGAAAACACAATGAGCTCTTGGTCAACTTTAATAGCTTCAAGAACCAGCTCCACCGTCGGGTTTGGATTCTGTGACATTTCCTTGATGGCGCCGACTTTGTGCAGCAAGTCTGTCAGTTTGACAGCGGGATCAAGCTGGTCCAGCAATGCGCGGACTTTGGTGTCGAAGCTGAGAAATGGCTGAGGAACGGCAATGGAGCGCTGAATGCAGCTGGCCTTTACATTGCTGCTCGCATGGGCAAATAGGAGCCTGGCGGTAGGTCTGGAGAACTGGGCCAGCCCGCGCAGCATGAGCAGCTGCATGGCGCCGTACGTGTGCGCTGCCCAGCTTGTCGGGGCGCGGAGCCCGCCCTGGAAGACGGTGGCCTCGAATAGGGCGAGGACAAGAACGGCGACGAGCGTCCTGTCTTGGATGGCGGCTGCTGGGTCGGTCAGAGCACTGTTGACGCGGGTCAATGCGCCGGCGTATTTGGCGCGAGCAGCGGCCTGGCAGGAGCGTGAACGGGAATGGCGACCGTAGGCGGCGAGGGCGGTGGCGTCAATCGCCCAGGCGCACGCGTCGTCAGGGGCGGTGTAAGGACGACAAAAGGACGGCAGGTAGCCATCAAATGGCGTGCAGATAATGAATGTGTTGAAGAGGTAGGATACTGCCAGCTGCTCTACACTGAGAGATACAGATGCTGACAGGGTGGCTGGCGATTGTGTGAAGGAGGACGAAGAAGCATCTTCAACTGCAGCCAAGCATAAAGAAGTGTCGTGGGTTGGTGACGGCGAGTTTCTGCGGCTCTCATCAGATGAGGCCGCTTGCTTCTCTGCGACGCGAGCTGTCTCATTGCGTAAACGCAAGGCCGACGGGTCTGGGTAGCCCGGACAGGCGTGACCCTTGCGGCGACACTGCGAGCAACCTAAAGGGTTACGATCACACTGAAACAATATCTGATGAGAACCTTGCCAGCTGCTGTACTATTGCGACTTAAACCACTCACCTTGCGCCGCTTTGGCCGGCACGCATGACAAGCAGTTGATGGGCGGCCGCTGAAGACCATCGAGGTTGCCGTGCAGGACCAAAGGGGCCTGAAATTATATCAAGATTGGCACAGAATTTCCTGCGCACCGGGTCTTTTACATCAGGATGTACATTCCAACCCAGGCATGGTAATGGAAATGGTTTTCTGATGGATGAGTGTTCAAGCTGGCGATGCAGGCGACCCATGCCGGTCAGGTTGACCTGTGGCGGCCACCAATGGTGTGGCTGTAAATCTGGATACAGCACTTAAGGTACCTTCATTATGGCCTTTTATAGCAGGACTCGGCTGTTCGGCTCTAATTGGCTGCCGTCAGCGTGAGCCTCGCTGGCGCCAGTTGCCAGGGGCGGACCAAGATTATGTCGGCTCTTAAATGCAAGGCTGAAATTAATCAAAGTATGGTCTGCACAGTGTAATAATTCGGAAAAATGCTCCAATTTTGAGACTCTGAAAGTGGTCCTTGGGGAAATATATGGCCATCCGGTCCCGATGAAGGCGAGAAGAGTAACACTTCACTACGACGTGGTTGAGTCACGCTCAGAGTGATTCAGGCTTCAGAGCTGAAGGATTTAAACAATGACCAAAGATTTTTTTTTTGCCGCCCACACAAAACTTAGACTACGATCACACAAGATGAATCAAACATGGGGATCGAGATGCCAAGCCACCACATTCACCTACCGCGTGGCGACAGGGAATGACGCCGCCTTTCTGCAGCGCCTGGTCGAAGACAGCTTCCGACACCCAGACAGCTGGACGGGAGACACCTCCGGTGTCATGGCACAATACAGCATCTCACTAAATGCCATGATGGAAAAGATTACCAAACCAGGCAGCAGCTTCATCATCGTTACAGAAAGGATAGCCGCTGCCAGCCAAGGAGATGAACTGGTAGACGACGCTGTGGTGGCTTGCTTCCAAGTCGTCCGCAAGAGCTCTACCCTCGCTCGCTTCGCCACCTTTGCCATTGCGCCTCGGCACCAGAGCCGTGGCCTCGGGAGGCAAATTGTCCAGTATGCAGAGGAGTACTGCCAAGAAATCTGGGGATCGGCGGTGATGCAGCTCAACACACTATCTAGCCGCACTGCGCTGCTAAGGTGGTATGAGCGGCTCGGCTACAACGAGACGGGTGTGAAGGAGCCCTTCCCGCCAGCCAGCTTTGGCGGTGGATTCGTTGGAAAAGAGGAGCTTTATTTCGCAGTCATGGAAAAGGCGCTAATAAGAACTGTGACCTCTGCCGGGACAGCCTTTGCCTGATGGGATGGGATGACGGCGGCAGTTGATGCTGTCTCTGGGCCGACTCGGTTTCAACACGACGTGTACGCGTTGGATGAAAAAAATGAATAAACGCAGTGGTGGCACAGCCTGGCGGCCCACGGCCTTCCCACCACCCCCACAGTACCTCTTAGGTGGAGGCTACAGTGAGAGGCGCAGCCTCGCGGAGAAATTACAGGGAGAATCAGCCGCTATAAACTTACGAAATGCCCTCCCGAAACAGGACTAGCGCCTCAGCCTTCTCTATGCAACCTTTTTTTCTTTTGGTGTCGCGTCCGCCGGGCTGCCCTTTTGCCTTCGCCTGACCAATTGACAAGCAGGATTCCCTTTCACGGCACAGCGCGATCGCCAGACGCTGTGAATAATAATTCTTGAACCAAAAAACCCCCTAGCTACTAGTTAGCACTAGGTAGTCTAATCTGCTGTGAACCGATCTGTGCCTTTCGATTTTACGAAACACACTCCCGATTGGGATGTACGCCGCGTGGGCTGTCAACGTCGTGCTGCAGCGCAGTTATCACAGCGTACTAGGTCTTGAACGTATATAGAGCACACCGGCTTCCCGTTGAGGAGAGAAATAATAAAAGAAAGGATATATTAAACACATTACAATTACATCAATTCAATCATATAGAGACTGCATCGTTCAAAGCTTTCTTTGCGTCATTTTACTTCCATCGTTCAGCGTCCTGCCAGTGTCCTCTCTCCGGCCACCACCACCACCATTATGAAGCTCGACAGCGCCGGCTACGTTGCCATTGTACAGCTCATCGTCTTCATCCCAGCCCTCATCGCCAGTATCATTCTCTGCACCCGCCATGGCTTCAGTCGCTCATCCGGCTGGATCTACACAGGTCTCCTCTGCGTCTTTCGTATTGGCGGCTCCATTTGCCAGCTGTTGACTTACACCAACCACTCGATTGGCCTCCTCATCGCCACCCTCGTCTTTTACTCTATTGGCCTGTCGCCGCTGCTGTTTGCCACTCTTGGCTTGATCTCTAGATTGTACGTGACATCCAGATACCGGCAATTTTTTTTCTCTTCGTTTCGCATATTCTTCTTCTAACACTACTTTGGACAGTGCTGACTGCATCAACGCCACCGGCAAACAAGTCCTCGGTATCAAATACCTCCGCGCCATCCAGCTCCTCATCCTCCTCCCCCTCATCCTCAGCATCGTCGGCGGTACAAGCATGCAGCCCGATTCCCACGGCGTCTTTCATATCCCCGCCACGTCCAAAGCAGCAGCCGCCCTCTACCTCGTCGCTTTCCTCCTCGTATGCGTCGCCTTCGCCGTCATCTTCCACCAGCGCAACAGCGTCAACAGCGCTCGCGAGCGCCGTGTGCCCATAGTCGTCGGCCTCGCGCTGCCGCTCATTCTAATCCGCGTCGTGTACTCTCTCATAGCCACGTTTGCCAACGACAAGCAGTTCTCTCTGTACGGTGGCAGTGTTGGTATCCGCGTCGGCATGGCCACCATTGAGGAGTTTCTCGTCATTGCCATGTACATAGTGCTTGGCTTCACATTGGACAAGTTGGAGCCCGAAAGCCGTGGTGAGCTGGCTCATCGTGGATGGAAACTCATGGAGACTCGTCGTCAACGACAACAGTGCTCCTAGTGTTCTTTTTATTCTTTTTCATCATTGCAAAAAGCCCGCATCTTCCATGTTGTTATAGAGCAGAATTTGTTATAATAAAACTAGGAATATACTGCAAGATTGGTTCCCTCATATAACTCAGTTGTCGCGTGCGCTTCTTCTAAAATAGTATTGAAAAATTCATATAGTACAGATTTGCTTCCGTGTTGTGTCGTTAGTCGTACAGTTTCGTCTTACATCGGCGGTTCATTTCAGTAGAATGCGTGCAGCTTCGGTGCCCGCCTCTGCAACTCACTCATGCTGCATTCCCTCTACATTCAATCCTTGCGCGTTCAATACCGCCCTCGGCGAGCCGATGCAGTTCTTCAACGAACCGGTCCACTTGTCTCAGGTATTCCGTTGCAAACGGCACCGCAGTATGTATCGGCATGCCGCGCACAATCGTGGAAGATCTACTGATGAGCTCCAGGTCATCTTGGACATGGTCGGTGCACGGATTTCGGAGGATACTGAAGAAGATTGTCATCAGCGCAGACATTGGGTAAAAGATAAAAGCCCAAAATGCCTCGCTTGCTACCCTGTCCGCAGAGGCCGTCAGATACACAAGCGTTGACCTGCTGGCCTCAACAGACAAGTCTATACTGGACTGGATGCCGGGCATCAGACTCCCCGGAGTCGTGTTGGCTGTCGTACCGAGACCGCTAGCACCGTGAATTACATTAAGAATGTGGTGATATTCCATGTGCAGCTCTACGTGGAGCATGCTCATGCATCTACTGAGATCACTGGCCAGCGTAATGTCCTTACGGACGGACAATGCTGGCGCGAACTCCCTTGGGATACTGCTCCGCCAGTTTTCAAGCTCGGCGTCTAGCTCCCTGATGGTGCGCAACAACTCAGCATCTGATCTTTCCCATGCCCTGTTGCCATACAGACTGCGGATGACTCTTGATTTGACAATTGTAAGCTCCATGTCGCCAGGGAAAAAAACGTCCTGAGTGTCGTCATTCGGGTCGCAGCTCCGGATGCCCCATCGGCTTTCGTTGTAGCCCTCTGGTAGCGTCAAGTCACAGAAGTCATCATCAATCGCAGGAGGATGACCGGTACGAAGTGAGATGCTCTTGTCAAAGTAGTAGCACATCCAAAACAACAAGCGCACATGGCGGTCTTCGCGTTCTTCAAGGGTCAAGTGTCGGTTTCTGGGCGATGGAAACAACCGCTGGTGCCCGTTCAATGCATACACGGCTTGGCACGCCAACGTGTTATACGTTGTCGCGGTTTGCATATGTCCGGCAGCCATATCGTGCATCATCATCAAAAGATACGTCTGCAGTGTAGCGAGACTCATATCCTCCAAACATTCCGAGATAAGCCGCCTGGCGACTTTGGAAAAGGCAGCAGAGTCCACGTATTTTGTTGCGGGAACCTCTGCAAAGTTCATCCCCACTACAGAAAGAAATGCAAAGAGGCAGGCCTTGGCGCTGACATGGTGTAGTGTGAGTTCCGAGTCGGTAGAATACGCAAGCTGTGCAGTCTCCTCGAAAAGCACCTTGTCAACCAAGGGAAATATCAAACTCAAATCCGATGTAATAAAGGCTTCAAACATCTCATCAAAAGCCCACCGCGGGGGAAGCACCGTTTTACTCGCTGACAGTGGTGATTCGCCATCAAGGAGACGCTGATGAAATGTAGGAGTGTCAAACTGTGGTGTTAGCCCTGTCCGCATCCGCACCCAATCGTCGCAGCCATCTGAAAAGTGTGGAATACTTGTCAAAAAACAGACAAAACCGTAATTATGGCCAGGGTATGCATTCTGTAGCCGGTTGTGGCTCTTTCCAGGAACACGGGGTAGTCGGAGAGTGGTGCGCGACTGGCAGACGGCGCACTTGTTACTGCGAATAAGATTCCTGCCAATATCTATGTGGACGCTACTGGTACCAGTAGAGTATGGGGTCGAACCAGCAGATGTATTCGGCGGAGATTGCAACGCAGAATCTTGGCCTGAGCCAGCAGTATGTATCCTTGGGCTTCCTCGTGTTTTGGGTGCCTTGTCCTGCGCGGTGCTGCATCACTATTAGCACTTGCGAATATATACCGTAGTACCATAGCGCCAAGAATAGAATAGTAACAAGTCAAATGGAAGTCAAATACATAGGCATCATACCGGGAACGAGACTTTCGCGGAGTGAATGTGCAGCTGAGGTTGTGGTGGGCACACCAGTCACAGGTGCCCCCAGTCTCGGCGGCGTCGCAACGGATCTATTACACAGCGGAGATTTGACGTTAGCACCAGAGCCAGCGGATGCATATGCTACTGAATCCCATATGCCAAGAGGTCCGCGGAAACAACGGGACCCCTGGAGGAGAATTTTTGGCCACGGAAGTGTGGGTAGGTAGTTCCGTGGCCGTTGATCTTCAGAAGGCCGAATATATTGGGGAACGAACCTTTCGTTTATAGCAGACGTCACACGAACGCCTTTTGTTATTGGCCATGCTGACGAGTTTTATCAAGCTCAAAATTTGAAAAAAAAGAAATGTAAGAATTTAAAATCAGATAATCAAGGATTCGGGTGAGATGACCCAGACGGCCAATGGCACTGTGTTCGGCGATGCGATGCTCCACTGAGGCACAAGGTAGGGCTCGGATTGGAGTCAAGCTCCGATGCGGTCGGTCAACCGTTGGTTCCGGGTGCGAGCGGTGAAAGGCGTTGACTCACCGGACTCCGTCGTCCTTTATTATTCGGCAGGAGAGAGATGCAGCTCACTAAATGCAGAATGGATAGACGGTAGGCCGGCGGGCCGTCTCGAGAAGTTGGCACAGTATAACCGATGACTAATCGGATTTTCGGTCTCGGATATAGGCCGCCTTAGGCGTGGCGTCAAAAGACTCCACGCGTGCCCTTTATTAGTTGATGGGAGACAGCAATTACGTTTTCGCAACATGCTTATTATTATTCTTCGCTACTGTGCTAGTTTCGCGTCCCATCGGCCTCCGTTGCAAACTTCCCGATTTGTTAGAGCGTTGCTTCGAGCAGTTGAATGAGTTGCCTCACTACCCTTTTTACGCAGCTGAGTAACGAGTAACGAGCTGTCTTAAATATGAATTAATTTTTTAATGATTGAACAGCCTAGCAAATCTGGCAGTTCTATAAATAAATTTATCGTTGAAGACAATAGCATTAAAGTGAAACCACATCTCTATTGTGAATGAAACAGGATGTCGACGATCACGGCAGCGCTAGCTATTCAAGGCCGCGGCGGAACGGCAGCTTGTTTTCATGAATTCTTAATCATCGAGCTTGGTAACCTGTGACGGCGGATATGTGTAGCGAAAGCGAGGACATGTTAACAATTCTATGCTGAAGTGTGCATGCTAGGACAACTGAGGCAAATTTCACTACTTGGCTCTTGGCGTTGAAATAAAACCCCCGCTTAGTCATGAACCTCCAATCGTGGACGGCTGGCCATGTGGCCGTATTGATATCCCAGACTATGCATCATGCCCAATTACTAAAAAAAATTAATTAAGAGGCCCTTAATGGGAGGCAGAATCTTGCCTGAAGCTTTATCATCAAGGTAATACTGCAATACTGGCTGTCTGGGTCCCTGCCAGTGGTAGCCGGCACTTATATTCGAGTACCTAGATGACGCAAGATCTGAATATCATCCACGTTGATTCCAGTATCTAGCTATTGGTGTGTTCTCTCGGAACTGACAATTCGGCTACGTCGGCCATTCGAATCACCGTGTTTTGTAGCTCACATCGGTTGCCTCGCAGGCCGATGTAAACTTCGTGGTTGACTAAGCGCATTTTGCGTCTCCGGCGCCTGCCGTTTGCTCTGTCCCAAATAGGAAATTCGGGGTTTTACACCCCGGCCATTGGCCCACACTACCCCACTGGTCCGGATAGCTACTACGGAGGCAGAGCTGAAGGGAATTTTTTGCCGAGCCAAGCATGGGTTGGGGGGTTTTTTTTTTTTAACAAATTTCTTCTTTCTACTTTCTAGCGGCGTGAAAGAATGCCCTTTTTGGCTGGCCGCAGGTTCCATGAGGCTGCGTATACTCCCCACCCATCGATATACCCGCTGTCGTGAATTTTCAATACCCGATGACATAGCGAGTGGATCAGGTCAACAACACAATAAACCCTTTTAATATGAGGCCAAGCCCCGTGCTTTCCTTTGCGTATGTTCCATCAGATCTACTCTCTTATTATTGTTTAATTTTCCATCCAGTCTCATCTTTCAATTCTTATGTCCCATCTACCTGCTTCTTGTCCACGTCACATGTCTCATTAGCACTCTTCAGCCAACAATTTTTTTCATATAAAGCTTCTTGACGTACTAGTCTGTCCACAACCATGGGGGGCTCGGAAGCGCCTACCCTAAGCGGCCATGTCGATGACAGCAACGACTGGCATCTCAGACACAAAGTTGTGGCCACCGACGAGCGTGATCGTGCCACCGGCTTCCCTCGCCGTGAGCTCGGTGTCACCTGGAAGAACATAACCGTCAAGGCGGTCAGCTCCGACGCCGCCATACATGAAAATGTGGGTTCCCAGCTCAACATTCTACAGCAGATTCGCGAGTCGCGCCACAAACCGCCGATGAGGACCATCCTTGACAATGTCCACGGCTGTGTTAAGCCCGGTGAGATGCTACTTGTCCTCGGCCGTCCCGGCTCCGGCTGTACAACACTGCTCAACATCATCGCCAACAACCGGCGCGGTTATTCTAGTGTCACCGGCGACATACACTACGGATCTATGACGGCCGAGGAAGCCAAGCGCTACCGAGGCCAGATTATAATGAACAATGAGGAGGAAATCTTCTTTCCCACGCTCACTGTCGGACAGACCATGGAGTTCGCTTCGCGGTTGAATGTCCCGTTTACACTGCCGAATGGTACCCAAGGCCCAGAGGAATACCGAGAGGAGAGTAAGAATTTCTTGCTAGAATCTATGGGCATCGAGCACACACATGATACCAAAGTTGGCAACGCATTTGTTCGTGGTGTCTCTGGCGGTGAGCGCAAGCGTGTTTCTATCATCGAGTGCCTAGCTGGTAAGGGCAGTGTCTACTGCTGGGACAACTCGACTCGAGGTCTTGACGCTAGCACGTACGTACCAATCTGAATTGATCTATGACTTGACGGAACTTCCAAGTTCAACTAACACGGTAACAGCGCCCTCGACTATGCCAAGGCCATCCGAGCCATGACCGATGTACTTGGTCTTGCTTCCATTGTCACACTCTACCAGGCCGGAAATGGTATTTACAACCTCTTTGACAAGGTTCTGATTCTAGATGAAGGCAAGGAGACATTCTACGGGCCGCTCGCAGAGGCTCGGCCGTTCATGGAGGAGCTTGGCTTCATTTGCGAGCCCGGTGCGAACGTGGCCGACTACCTGACAGGTGTGACAATCCCATCGGAGCGCAAGATCCAACATGAGAAGCGCGACAAATTCCCCCGCACAGCTTCCGCAGTCCGTGAAGCCTATGAGGCCACGAGCCTCTTTCCCCTAATGCAGAACGAGTACGACTACCCGACGACGCAGCAGGCGCAAGTCAACACCACGGCCTTCCAAAAGGCCGTTGCTGGCGAGAAGCACAAGTGGAACTCAGCCGACAGCCCTATGACGGTTAGCTTCCCCATGCAGGTTGCTGCCTGCGTCAAGCGCCAGTACCAGATCATTATGGGTGACAAGACCACTTTTGTCATCAAGCAGGTGACCAACATCATTCAGGCTCTCATCGCTGGCTCACTGTTCTACAATGCCCCACAGAACACAGCCGGCCTGCTCTCCAAGTCGGGTACACTCTTCTTCTCGCTGCTGTACCCTACATTGGTTGCCATGTCGGAGGTGACGGATTCCTTCAGCGGCCGACCCGTCCTGATCAAACACAAATCCTTTGCCTTTTTCCATCCTGCTGCTTTCTGCATCGCCCAAATTGCAGCAGATATTCCGGTCTTGCTCTTCCAGACTTCAACGTTTGCTCTGATTCTGTACTTCATGGTGGACCTGGAGCGCACAGCAGGTGCCTTCTTCACCTACTGGCTGATTATTCTCTCCACCGCATTTTGCATCACTGCACTGTTCAGAGCCAATGGTGCCTTGTTCAAGAGATTTGATGACGCTACCAAGGTTGCCGGTGTCGCCGTCACGGCTTTGTTTTTGTACACTGGATTTCAGCTGCAGAAGCCCCAGATGCACCCTTGGTTTGTCTGGCTATTCTGGATTAACCCCCTCGCCTATGCCTTTGATGCTCTTCTCTCTAATGAGTTCTCTGGCAAGATCGTACCGTGCGTTGGCAACAATCTGATCCCCAACGGTCCTGACTACATCAACAGCACCAGCAACGCCTGCTCCGGTATTGGTGGTTCCAAGCCAGGCCAGTCGTTTGTCTATGGCGATGACCATCTAAAGTCGCTTTCATATGGCCACTCTCACTTGTGGCGCAATTTTGGCGTCATCTGGGCTTGGTGGGTATTCTTCGTCGCTGTGACCATTTGGGCCACTTGCCGCTGGAAGTCATCCGCCGAGAATGGTCCAAGTCTTGTAATTCCCCGCGAGAACAGTAAATATGTTGCCATCAATCCGACGGCCGATGAAGAACAGGGTGAAATGTCCAAGGACACTGCAGTGACAGCACCAATATCCTCGGAACAGCCTCCATTTGAGAGCGAAACTGAAGGCAGCGACTCGGTTCAGAATAATCTCTTGCGCAATACTTCGGTGTTTACTTGGAAGAACCTCTCATACACCGTGAAAACCCCCAGCGGTGATCGTGTTTTGCTCGATAACGTGCAGGGTTACATCAAGCCGGGCAATCTGACCGCGCTCATGGGCTCTTCTGGTGCCGGCAAGACCACTTTGTTGGATGTATTAGCTCAACGCAAGACTGATGGCACTATCAACGGCTCGATCTTGGTCGACGGTCGCCCCTTACCTGTGTCTTTCCAGCGCTCCGCTGGGTACTGCGAGCAGCTCGATGTCCATGAGCCGTATGCCACTGTTCGTGAAGCCCTTGTGTTCTCTGCCCTCCTCCGTCAGAGCCGTGACACTCCTCGCGCCGAGAAACTTGCCTATGTCGACACTATTATCGATCTACTTGAGCTGCAACCGCTAGCCGATACTCTTATCGGTGAAGTGGGCAACGGACTCTCTGTCGAGCAACGCAAGCGTGTCACAATCGGCGTCGAGCTTGTCTCCAAGCCGAGTATCCTCATCTTCCTTGACGAGCCCACGTCTGGCCTTGACGGCCAGTCTGCTTACCGCACTGTTAAGTTCCTGCGCAAGCTTGCCGCCGTCGGTCAGGCCGTTCTGGTCACCATCCACCAGCCTTCAGCGCAACTTTTCTCCCAGTTCGACAGCCTTCTTCTCCTCGCTAAAGGTGGTAAAACCGTCTACTTTGGCGACATTGGCGAACAGGCACAGACCATCAAAGACTACTTTGGCCGCAATGGTAGCCCCTGCCCTGCCGACGCCAACCCGGCTGAATACATGATTGACGTCGTCTCTGGCTCCGCCAACGACGGCCGCGACTGGAACCAGATTTGGCTCAACTCCCCAGAGCATGAGAGAGTGACGACTGAGCTTGATGGCATCATTGCAGATGCAGCCGCCAAACCTCCGGGCACTGTCGACGATGGGCATGAGTTTGCCACACCTATGAGCCAGCAGATCCGGGTGGTCACACAGCGCATGAACGTCTCGCTGTATCGCAACACCGAGTATGTCAATAACAAGGTGATGCTGCACATTTTTTCTGCCCTTTTCAACGGCTTCTCCTTCTGGATGGTCGGCAACTCCTTTGGTGACTTGCAAGCCACCATGTTTGCTGTCTTCCAGTTCATCTTTGTCGCCCCCGGTGTTCTCGCTCAGCTACAGCCACTCTTCATCAGCCGCCGCGACATCTTCGAGACACGTGAGAAGAAATCCAAGACGTACTCTTGGTTTGCCTTTACCACTGGCCTCATCGTCTCCGAGATGCCCTACCTGGTTCTTTGCGCTGTCATCTACTTTGTCTGTTGGTACTACACTGTCGGTTTCCCCAGCTCCTCGGAGCGCGCCGGAGCTGTCTTCTTCGTCATGCTCATGTACGAATTCCTGTACACGGGCATCGGCCAGTTCATCGCGGCGTACGCGCCAAACGTGATATCCACTACACTCGTCAATCCGCTCATCATCGGTATCCTTGTCTCCTTCTGCGGCGTCCTCGTGCCGTACGCCCAGATCCAGCCCTTCTGGCGCTACTGGATGTACTACATGAACCCCTTCAACTACCTCATGGGCAGCATCCTCACTTTTGTCATGTGGGGGAACGAGGTGCATTGCAAGGAGAGCGAATTTGCGCGCTTCAACCCGCCTGGAAATCAGACGTGCGGCGAGTACCTCGACGCATACCTCCACGGTGCGGGACCGGGCTCCGTTGCCAACCTAGTGAACCCGGAGGCAACAACCAACTGCAAGGTCTGTACGTATACGACGGCGCAGGACTACTTGCGCGCGCTGAACCTCAATGAGTACTACTACGGCTGGCGAGATGCGGGTATTGTTGTGCTTCTCGTATTCAGCTCCTACATGCTTGTGTATGTGCTCATGAAGCTGCGCACGAAGAGATCGAAGCAGGCAGAGTAGCAGGCCTGTGTGATAGTTTCCACGCTCTCCCCCTCCCTTTCTTTTTGTGTCAATTTAGTTTCTTGTCTGTCTTTAGAACATAGAATTACGCATGCCATCTGTAAGGATGCAACTGGAGTTTATAGAATTTAGATTAACCCTTCTTTATATAAAAAAAAAATTAGAGCATTAATACTGAGAAAATATTCAAATGAAAATCATTAGCAAAAGTAAATCTTTGAAGTTGTAGGTTGGTGTTCTGATCAGGCCCGTCGACTGTAGCCTGATTCTAGTTGAGCAGTTCATCGAGGCGCAAAGTGCGGGGTGATTCTGAGTCTCAGCTCAGGGCTTTCAAATGAGCACCTACTACTTATACACCATAACTATGCCTCCAACAATTCATCTTATTCGTCACGCTGAGGGCGTCCACAATATCAGCGTGGATAACCACGGCATCCATGACCCTCTACTTACCGAACGCGGCAGAGAGCAGGCCTGTGATCTAGCCACCAAGCTCGCCATGCTCCAACAAGACGGAACAGTAGAAATTGAGCTCATACTCGCATCTCCCTTGCGTCGAACACTCAATACCGCACTGATGGCTTTTGAACCGCAGCTTCAGCGCAACCAACCGGGCTGCATATATGCATGGCCTGACGTGCAAGAAGTGAGCGATATACCATGCGACTCTGGCAGTGCCCTGTCTGTAATTAAGGCGGCGTATGGCAGCGAGTCGGTAAACTTTAGTTTAGTGGAAGAAGGCTGGGAGATCAAGGTTTGTCCATTCTCCTCTTAATTCCTTCGCGTCCCTGCTGCTGTGATAATGAATACAATATCTCTACTTACCACGGAAACAGCAAGGAAAATATGCCCCAACGGAGGCAGCTCTGCTTGCTCGAGCGCAGGCAGCGCGACAGTGGCTCAAAAATCAGCCTCACAAAGATATTGCTGTTCTATCGCACGGCTGCTTTTTGCACTTTCTTACTGATGACTGGGAAGGCTCCAATTGTCCAAACGGTATGTCGCCCTTTGTCGCCTTGAACAAAAAATGTCACTTTGATCCCTAAAACACCATGTTTAAAAAAACTAGCAACAAATTGGGAAAAGACGGAAATGCGTTCATTCACTATTTTAGACACCGAGGATGACGATGCAGCACTGGTTGAGACGGCCAAGAGCAGAACCAGCCGTGGATGTGCCAGCCTGCCACCCAGCCGTGAGGTGCAACGAAAGCTTCGTGACGACGCTCTCAGCGTTTGGATGGACTGGAAAATTATAAAGGCATAACACTAGATCTATATCGTTTGCGACAAAGGCGTTACCCATGCTTTAAAACAAGTGCTAAAGCAATAGAGCTATGGGATTCGAGTATTTACGTGGTTATTAAAGCTCCAATTGCGGCACACTTACTAGGGTAATACAAAAAGAGTCGCTAGAAACTGGAAATAAACCCATCTGCAGAATATATGAAGAAAGGCATTAGTCAAAAGACGAAAATCTTGAAAAAATCACTTATTGCACGTCCCCAGTTGGCCAGATAGCGTCACCTGGTTCAACTCACCCGGCTTTTCAGCTTGCCTCATTAAATGCTTTTGCATCCCCAGCATATTTTTCTGCTGCAGCCCTTGTGTTTCTTCATAAACGAGATTATACCACTAGGAAGTGAAGTATTGGCGGCCAGGATCTCCCCAGTAAACGTATCGTCCTCCTTGACAGTCTTGTGAAACTTACACTCGGTGAAGGCAGGTAGTTATGTTAAAAGTCATCATCACAACACCTCGCCGTAGTATATAATAAGGCTACCATGCTCAAGGAACGTTATATTTGTCTGCAATTGTATTTCACGGTTCAGTAACTTTTCTGCAGCTGTATGACAATCAAAGAAGAAATCTTTCTGATTCCACACTCAAAACAGTCCTGGAATGCATTGCGCGGTACAATGGTACACGTTTAACTGAGCCCAGTGCCGCAGATTTGTTGCGTGTCCCGCACTCCTCCATTATATCTGTCAAACTTTATTTAAATCTCTATTCGAGAATTTACGTTATTCTCTATTACCGCGTCTTTTCTTTTCCTTTTCTTTTCTTTTTTAATTGGCTTCTCTCATTTTCTGTCTGCAATGCAATCAACACATAACTTACAAATTAGATGCTGACATAATGTGTCGCCGTGGTGACCAGCTTCACCACAGTTGGCGCTAAAACTTTGGCCAGGCTTGGTATAGTTTCATTACTAGGAAAGCTGAGCTGAAGCATAGGGCTGGCTTTGGATGCTAGACAATTGATCCATTTCTATCAGTCGTCGATATCTACATGCTCCATCCCTCGGCTCTTAATACCCGGCAATCTGACACACTGAGCCGCACGTTTTCTCTGCTACCACCGTGCTTGTATACAGAACGCTGCGTGCAGCATGCTCGACATGTGTTCGCGGCGGCGACCATGGGCTCTCATATTCACCGTCGGCCTGTTCTTCTTCTTTGCATATTCTCTACTTCACATGAACACCCCTGCGATAGAGAAACATCAAGAATCCTTGCCATTAAATAAAGATCAGACACAGAAGCAACCGCCGCCAGTGGCGCCACAGTCACAAGCGACTCAGCCAGAACCGCAAAAACATACCAAACCAGAAGCGTCTGATTCTCTTGCAACTGACAAAGATGCTCATACATATAACCCCAAGACATTTTCTGAAAAGTCGACTCATCCCATTCAGCATCTTACTCAAAATGCTCAGCAGCAGTTTGACAAAGCCGTTTCCAAACAGTCTGCAACGCTCGAGGCCGCTGTCACTGAGTATCGAAGGCGTTACGGCCTCCCGCCACCACCTCATTTTGACAAGTGGTTCGATTTTTCCAAGAAGAATAAAGTGCAGCTGATTGACGAGTTTGATTCCATCCATGATCTCATCACACCCTTTTGGGGCCTAAAGCCGGCAACCATTCGCAGCCGCGCCAAGGAGGCCCTGGGATATGACAACGCGCTGCTCGGCATTGCCATCCGCGATCATGCCGTCGCTTTTACAGCCGGCGGTCCTGAATGGCAAAGAAATGCCACAGTTGGGATGCTCGAGAATATTGTGCCATACCTGCCGGACATGGATCTTGCTTTTAACCTCCATGACGAACCGCGAGTCGTGCTTCCATATGACGATTTGACTCGACTGGTTGACAAAGCCCGTCACAAAACCATGCCTGCCGCGTCTGCCCATCAATCACCTGCAAATGATTTCACTGCCACATCGCCAGAGCTCAGTGAAAAGCAGCGCTTTGACGAAAACAAACTCACCCGCTTCAACAACATCAACCGCGAAGCCACCTGGACAAACTCGCGCATGTCCTGTTCACCAGACAGCCCCGCGCGTATGCTCGAAGATGAAGAACCCGTGGACAATGTAGCAAGCTACACCCTGAGCGAGGCCGGGCTCGTTGACAACATTACAGCCATGTCCGACATTTGCCTGAGCCCGTCGCTCAGCAGGACGTACGGCTTCTTTGACCGACCCAATATGTTTAAAGTCACACACGACTTGTTTCCCATCTTTTCGCAGTCAAAGATCTCGTCGTATGCAGATCTCATCTACCCGTCACCGTGGTACTGGTACGGCAAAGTTGAGTACAATGAGACTCTTGACATGCCCTGGGCCGACAAGAAGAGCAAGCTCTTTTGGCGCGGCTCTACGACAGGCGGCTTCAGCCGTAACGGCGGCTGGAGACGGCAGCACCGGCAGCACGTTGTCGAGACGATCAACTCCGCCACGGATGCGCCTATCTTTACGGACGGCGCTTCTGCCGCAGCCGAGGGCAGCAGCAACACTCATCACTGGACCGCGGCGGAGGTGCCCCGGGGCGACCACCGCAAGCTCATGGACGTGCACTTCTCGCACATTGGGCAGTGCGACCCAGGCGACTGCCAGGCGCAGAAGCAGTTCTTCAAGGTCAAGGATGCCGTTGACATGCAGTATGCCTGGCGCTACAAGTTCCTGCTCGACATGGACGGCAACGCCTTTAGCGGCCGCTTCTATTCGTTCCTGCAGAGCGGCAGCCAGATCTTCAAGCTCGCGCTCTTTCGCGAGTGGCACAGCGAGTGGCTCCAGCCCTGGCTGCACTACGTACCGCTGAGTATGCAAGGGGGTGACTGGCTGGCGGCGGTACATTATTATGCAACGACAAAAAGTGGCGCTGCAGATGCGGCGAAGATGGCCACGCAGAGTCAGGAGTGGGCAGCCAAGTCCATTCGCAAGGTGGACATGGAGGCGTGGTTCTTTAGGCTACTGCTGGAGTAAGTTGCGCATTGAGCAGGAATCGGCATGAGAGACGACGATTATGATAATGATAAGAAGGAAAAACTAACACGGGCGTGATTTATAGATATGCCAGAGTCATTGATGATAATAGAGAAATCATTGGCTTTGATCCTGCCAACGCAGAGAAGAAGCTACCGCCACAAGCGCATGTCAAAAGGCGAGCGCAAAACTGAGGCAGACAGGGGGGGCCAATAATGATTAAGTAGGCGATGCTTTTTCTTGTACATACATGCAGGCGACGACAGATTTTTACTCTATACAGGGGCAAAAGGCGTTTTTGGGAAGGTGGGATACAGTCCCTTTGTTGGACATGACATGATATATGCGTATGGCCAGAGCTGCCATGTAATTTGAACAAGATTGAATGTACAATAGCTTAAACTCGACTGGTGGAACCAGCTACGTATCCTCTTGTCTTTTCACGGTTCTATCCTCTTTTTTTCCTTCCACTGGATATACTAATACAGTTATGGGTTTCCAGATATTTCTTCCTGCCGCATTAGTCGTCATCCTCATCTTCATCGCCGTCCGCATTACCGTCATCTGACGCCGAGTGGTGTCTCGTAGTAACCTCTTCGCCATCCGCGTCGCCGTCTGCATCATTGCCGTCTGGCTGCTCAGCAGGTGCCGCTGCGCCCTCCTCATCCTCCTCCTCCTCCTCCTCTTGCTCCCAGCCCAGAGGCTGCGCGCGGTACTTTTTCATGGCATCGCGCATCTCCTCAGTCGGGTCGTCCACTGTAATGTCGAGCTGATCTACAATCTGCTCTTCCTCGTAGATACCCGCCGTGCGCGCAATGTTCTTGGTGCGCTGCGGGCGAATGGTCGACTTTTGCATCACAGGGTAGTAGTAGAGTGCCTTTTGGCGCGGGTAGTTCTCGTCGTCGTTGAAGGCGAGCAGCACCTCGTCTTGATACTTTGTTGCGTGATCCAGCTCAATCTCCTGCGCCGTCTCGTAGGCGCGGACACGGTTGAACTGGAAGCATCCGCTGGCCTGGTCCGTGTAAAGGGCATCCTCATCGTGCTCCGGGTCGTCAACGTCAAACTTGCGGCGGAAGTTCTTGCCCACGGCGGAACTATCTCCGAGGTAAAAGTCATAGTTCATCAGGTTCTGTGGCTTGGCGTTGCCGATGGGGTCCAGCTCGTGGGCGGCCACGGCGGCCTCGTATGCGGCCTCCTCCTCGCGCGTCTTGTCAATAGGTCGGAAGAGACTGCTCAGCAAACGGGCATCAAACTTGCTGTCGGTGCCAGCCATGGGGTTTGTGAGGAACTTGATGGTGACGTAGGCACCCGAGTCGGGAAAGGCGTCGAGATCGGGGAGCAGAGGGGTAACCTCGACAGCCTTGAGGTGCTTCTTGTTCGGGTGCTTTGCGCGCTTGGGGTCCTTGAGCTCCTGCTCGGCAATTTCAAAGGATCGCTCAATCTTGCGCTTGATAGTCTGAGGTGCGTCGGCGGCAGCCTCAGCCTGGCGCACAATCGGTTTGCGCGCCTTGGCTAACAGAGCACGTGGGCTGCTGCCCTCGAATCGTTTCGTTGAGAGAGATGAAATATACTCGGTACGACGCAAGAAAGACACATTCGCCTCGGCCACCTTGGGTTTGCCTAGGGCAGCAATAGGCCGTAATAGTGGCTTGTCGTGGGGATGCACGGGTGGTGCTTGTGCTGGCGCCTGGATGGCTGCGAGTGAAAATCGGTCAGTACCTTTCCAACAACCGATTCGAAGAGAAAAGCCTGGTTCATCAGCAATACGTACAACTCTCATCGCCGTCAAAGACACCTGGCATGCCCACTAGGTCTAGGGGCATGCCCAACTCAGCATCAGCTTCAATGTTGACCGGCTGTTCTCGGGCCAGCCTAGACGCAAAGCCAGGTGTGGTATATTGGCCGCTGGCGAGGCCTGTATTTGGAATATCGAGAAGCTTTGGAGGAATCGGCGGTGGTGGAAGGGCATTGGAATAGCGAATGCGAGCGATGAAGTCCTGATGGATCACGCGCTCGCCCGACCGAGGCGCGGAGGACGACATTGTGAGTTGAGTCGCGACGCAAGAAATAGTTGCGTGTCGTCAAATGGCGTGATAATCGAGTTCCTTTTATCGGCCTTTGGTTAAATTGCGTCCGCTGATGTGATCGTTCGAGTAGCAGTTTGTTGGGATGAAGCGCGAGTAGTTGGTTCAAGGGAAAAAGCCAGCCTAGCTGAGCCCTGGACGCTCACGAAGCTAGCAAGAGCGTCAACCACCCCACGCTCACGACAGCTCCAGCAAACAAGAATTTGAATCTGACAACGTCTGCACATGCTGACGTGGGTCTAGTAGGAGCGGTTTAAAATTTTTGAGACGTCAATTGAATCCGATATTAATTTATATTCTCATTAAACAACTTTCTCCCACCCAGCCTGCGATGTTGTGCTAGTTCTCGCACGTAAACCCGTCTAAAATTGCTCCCTTTTTTGTTTTCCAGAATCCGTAACCCAGGCCAATAAAAGGACCCAATCCAACTACTGGACATGTGAGGCCCAGCACTCACTCAGAAGTGCATCACATAATTGTACAGTGTTTCTCTTCTAGCGTAGCATGCCCGAAATTGTGGTAGATCCTCGTACATCGGGTATGCGAAGAGAAGCAAGCCCACTCAAGGGCTTTCCTTGGCATACTTGCGCTTGCCAACGGTGAATGGAACGTATCGGTACTTGATCATGTGCTGGATTTGCTTGCGCACTGTAAGCTGTTAGAAGCTGCGCCAGGGTTGTGGGGAGAGTAGGGAAAGGACTCACTGGTCAGGACGAAGAGGATCATCCAGTACATGACGAGAACGGGCCAGAACACGGGGACGTTGAAGATGTCGAACCATGTGCAGAAGAAGGAAATAGCGATGGCGCGGGTTGCCCAGTACCAGAACTTGAACTCTGGTAGGCGACGGATGAAGGGTCTGAACTCCTCGTCGCTCTTGGTGGGGAGGGTGCCGACGTTGCCGTCCTCCATGTCGTTTTCGAGATCATCGTTGGAGGGGTCGAACTTGGGCTGAAGGAAAGCGAGGAACAGGTTCAGGAGATAGATACCGAGCGCGTAGGCAACTGTAGCAGAGGAGAAATGCGGTTAGCTTGAGGCTCGCCTCTGTGTTTTCGTGTTTTTGTCTTTTTCTGCTTCGAGGCGCGTACCGATGTACCATCCCTGTGCGACAAAGATGCGAACGACAAAGAGCAGCAGTGTGATTCCGGTACCGATCCAGCGATTGAGCACAAATGGTGTCGACTGGTCAAGTAAAGCTTGGTATTGCTGCTGCTAGTTAGTGACGGGTCCCAAGAAAAGCGGCGGCGCATATGCTCGTGGCGGGAGGGAAGTCGTGGACGCACTCTCTGAAGCTTGGTGGTGTGGCTCGCAACAGCCGAGAAGGGTGTCGATTCGGGCTCGGGGGCATCCATCGTGAGAGAGGTTGGGGAAGCTGCTCAGAGGTGTGCGATTTCGGAAGAATGCTTTTAAAAAGGAATTATTGAGATGTGGTTGGAAAAGGCGGGGGGTTGACGGCGAATAAATTGGATGGTTAGGAAGGTAGAAAAATGGCCGAAGTGCCTTTGGTGTGTGTCTGCTGGGGATGTTGCCACACAAGGTTTGGCTTGCTACAGAAGGGGTTCGTTTCGCGCGTTTGCGGCCTCTGGTGCAGCTTTTGTCCCTTTGGCTTGGCCTTGCTAACAGCTGCCGGGCCAGGGCGCCCAGTACTTTTTCGACACGTACGGTAACTCTGACCAATCAGCTGCGGCCTTGCCCGCCGCTGGCACTGCCTCCTTGGGAAAAGGGCCAGATCCACCACTAATAAAGGGGGCAATGAGCAGTTGGCTCATTACAGAGGTGGTAGGTAGCCTGCCAACTGCCACCTGCTGGCTTAGTAGTTTCAGTGGGTGTTCAACTACTGCATCCTTCATTGTAGCCCTTTGTAGCGGCTTATAAACCCCTGCAATCAAAAAGGTAGTCGGATCCAATACTTGGCCTGCAAATCTACTGCCTAGAATTAAAGCTACATAACGTAATAATACTGCACCCAAAAGGTGTTCCGCTTTGTCACATGTAGGCAGTAAACAACCCCATCTTGTCCGTACTCGTAGTGTTGCTATTTGCTTTCATCATTTTGCCTCCCATATTGGCGTCTGGCTGCGGAACGATGACTTCGTTCTCATCAAACCGTCAAACAGCCACTCGAGCTAGTTAGTGAATGTGTCCCTGGTCCCCAGTGCCGCCTTCCAACGATGCGAGCTTGAGGTTTGGCAGACGCGCCGGCGTAAATCAAAAGCTCCGTCATTAGACCATCTCGTGGTTCATTGCCCAGCCCAGTGGTGCTTCAAGTGGTAGCTTGCCAATACACCGAGCATTGACGATCCAGTCGACTAACTGCACTTCGCGATTGGGAAGTAGCCCGGCCTGTCCGCCAGGAAATCCAGTAGCGCTTTGGCAGTCTCTTCTGATCCAATGTAGACTGTGATGAGCACAATGTTTACAGCAAGTGCGCTTCGAAAGTGGCGACATCCCCATGTGGATGACTGTGGCGGCCGCAACAGGACGCGGGCCACCTGCAGCGATGAAGGCTGCAGACATTTTGAGGAAACACTTACTTCCCTCTGTCTCAATCCTGAATTCTAATTCTTGGCCTTTTTTAAACCACCCTTGTATAAATCTAGAGAGTAAAGACTTCGGGAGATAGCCCCACTTTATACAGCATCTTTTTTCAAGAAACAAGATGATACCGCACATCGTCACCGTGCCCAATAATATAGCTTTATATTAGTGATGGTGTATGACCAAGCTTTAGAGCACATTGAAGTACAAGGTGGCTGCCAGTGCCTGCAAAGTAATAAACCCGGCCAGCCTACGCTGAAAGGGTTGCTAAACCAGTACTCATTTCCCACCCGGTTTTTAAACGGCGAGCATCAAGCGAGGTTCGTGCAGTTTCCAATACCAAGACTAGGCGCAGACCAATATTCAGAATCGCCAAGTTGTCATACCACGGCACATTTGTTCAGCCCAGCGCACTAAAAAAACAGCGGAGATAAGCGGTAGTTGCGGTCGGCCACGGAGTTAGGGACAAGGCCATGCCGTATTACATGGCATCAGTTATAGCTTTTCTAGCTGCCAAAATATGCTTAACCCTTAAAAGAACAGAGCCTTGAGACGCGCCGATTGCGATTCATAACTTGAAAGGGACCAGTCGCTGCGTGAGGAAGCGCCAGAGCGGCAACGCCGAGCGGACACTAGCGGGTTGGTGAATCGGACAATGTGGGGCCGTTCGATGACACTGTTCCAAAAGCATCTTGTTGGGCCAAAAGCATGGCAAGGACAGAAGGCAGAGGTGTATTTAAATAAGAGAAATTCCATCTTTGCTTCATTCTCTTCATTCAATTCAATTCAATTCACCCTTCCTTCTATACAGTTCCCAGAATAACCAGCATACATCATGCCGTCCTCCAAATTCACAGCTGCATCTCTACCCGACTTGTCTAACAAGACATTTGTCGTAACAGGCGGTAACACCGGCTGGTAAGGTCCCAAGCAGCACACCTTGGCTTACATGCGCTTCCACCTTTACCCACCACAACGTTGCTATTTTGATTAATTTCTCATACATTAACACTGCTGATTTTTTTCTTCTTATTTACAGCGGTTACTGGACCGTAGCTGGCCTTGCAGCTCGAGGTGCTCATGTATACATGGGCGCCCGAAGCAAGACTAAAGCCAACGACGCCATCCAGGAGATCAAGAAGACTGTGCCGTCGGCCAATGTTCACTTTCTGGAGCTTGATCTTTCCAATTTCTCAAGTGTCTTGAAAGCAGCAAAGACGTTGCTCGAGACTGAATCGGCTTTAGATGGCCTGGTTAACAATGCAGGTATCATGGGTGTCCCGTTCGCCATGACGGAAGACGGCTTTGAGGTCCAACTCCAGGTTCGTCAAGTTCTCGCCAGCTTCCAGGATTAAAATCCCATTATTTGACATCTATACATAATTTCACCAGACCTTCTAACTCTGTTTTTGCCTGCTTTATTGTAGACAAACTACCTGTCCCACTGGCTACTGACATATCATCTCCTGCCTCTCCTTCAAAAGACGAGCATCGCCACGGGAAACTTGGCTCGCCTTGTCAATGTTACATCCGACGGACATGACCTCGCCGCTCCCAAAGATGGGATCAAGTTTGACGACATCAGCTTGGAAAGCTCAAATGCCATGGCACGTTACGGCCAAAGCAAGCTCGCCAATATACTGCATGCCAAAGAACTCAGCCGAAGATATGGGCCAGAGTCGCCTGGTTCCGCAAGCGAGCCTGGAAAAGTTATTTTTGCAGCAGTACATCCAGGACACATCGATACGTAAGAGAATCCCGATCGCCACTGCATAACTCTGCCCGTGTACGGCAATACTGACCAAGTCGAACAGAAACTTGAACAAGCAAGCTACCGGCATGGCGCCGGGCATGATCCTTCGTGTTGCAACACCGATTATGCGCTGCGTTGGTATCTTGGATGCTCAAAGTAAAGGAGCCCTGTCATCGTTGTGGGCTATTGCTAGCAACAACTTCAAGCCATCAGACTCGGGTGCCTATGTCGTTCCATATGCCGTGATCGGTACCCCGAGCGCGTACGCGCGGGATCCTGCACTCGCCACGAAACTGTATGATTGGACCGAAGAGCAGTTGTCAAAGAAAGGTCTCTTGACTATGAAATAGATTTTGCTTCAGTTTTCACAGAAGTTTCACAATGTCTCTCTCTAATATACATAGATACTCAGCTAGCTTTGGCGTTAGATTCTTAATTATAAACACGAGACACAACAAATTAGTAACTTACTGGCAACTCGCAATCGTTGTGAAATTGTGTGAAGAGCCCCCTTCAATATGTTGGCGTAAGAGATGTACTCTGGGCTGCCAGTTTCTTTGCTGTACCAAAAACACAACCTGGCGGTTGCGTAGAAACTCTGCGCCACGAACGCATCCGCGACTATACCGGGTTCGTTGCTTTGAAGTGCCATTGTAAGTTTTGTGGCAAATTCGCACATGATGGGCGCGAGTTGATGCAACCCCTCGATAGATATCTTTTGCATGGAAAGTTGCTCCGTCGTTCCTTGTCCCGCAGGATCATCAAACTCCGCACAGCTGTGAGCGTAACAGAGTGCAACCAATGCGCTTGAGCAGATACCCAATGCAGACGACTGCGTTGCCAGATCAATTGGGTTCCGATTCATGGCATCCTCAAAGAGAAAGGCGTGGAATGAGGCGACTACTTTGTGCAGCTGCAGGGCATCTTGGTAGTAGGCGCTTCGATCTTCTGGTACGGAATTGCTGTGGATATGCGACAGAACGAGTGAGAGGACATGGGATGCCTGGCATGTTCGAGCAAACACCGATGCGCCGAAAGATGTATCCGCTGTGACGGCTAGTGAAGGTGCGACAACGGTTTCCTTGTATAAGAGGTGAGTAAAAAATTCGTCGAGCTCTGAAGTGCTTACATACCCCGCGTTCCCAAGCATCTTCGTTTACTGGTAGAAGTTCCTCTGGTTTGGGATTTCTGGATGCGAAATGACTATTATCAACTCCAATACTGACGAATCTACACCATCGGCTTGTTAGCAGGTTTCAAGAGGTTTCAAGAGGCTGTTGGCATGGGTCTTACCGATCTAAAATGAAGACCGCCCACCATGTGCGCCGGGCTTGCTCAAATTCGACCCATGAATCTACATAGTTGTCAGAACGAGTGTGCATGCTTGTTGAAAGGGCGGTACCAACATTGGCCAGGGAATAACTGCGGCGCATTTCTTCTATCATGAATGCCCATAGCTTGGCCAAGTCGTGCGCAGTGAGCCACTGTTAGGAAGGCTGCTGGGTAGATTGCGTTGGAAATCTCATGCCACGCTAGTAAAATTGCCGCTTGAAGAACTCGCATGGAAATCATTCCTTGGTTTTCTAAGACATATAGACAATATTTTCCTCTTTCGTAGGCTGTAGAATCCCCCGGTTGGCTGACGGCGGCCATACAGAGCAGGATGAGCAGTAAGTCAGCCTCTCTGCTTTTCATGGCCAAGGAGTGTTTGATACGCTGCTTGCATACTGGTTCCAATAAATTTTAATGGTATTAGCCTCGCAGAATGGGAAGAAAAAGAAGACAGGAGAGTGGATGTAGTAGTACCAAAGGGAATGATGTTGTGGGTTGACTGGAAATACTGGTCCGCGAGCTGGCCCAAATATTCGTCGTCACAAATAGCAAGATCTCGGAGATCCTTAGGGAGTCTTACTCCGTTCAAATTGATCCTATTGTTGAGGGTTGTGAAGAGCTCGGAATCAAGAAAAAATAATGGTGGAAACGAATTTCCGGCAAGCACAGAGGATGGCTGAGAGGAGGCTTTGTATTTAGCCAGGCAGGGAATTTACTGGATTTCGTAGCAGTTATGGTGCTTACAGATTCTGTATTTTGCTCCGACGCATCATACACCAAAGTATTGCTATCCGAGGGATAGCTACAATGGCGTTGATTGGCAAGGCATAGTTGGCAGGAGGGTAGTTCACGAGTACATTTGCGTTTTTGCCTGCGACAAGTTTGACACGCCAGTCTCGACATGAGCGTTTCTGCTTTTCCCATAAAGGCGGTCTCAGCTGCCGAATCTGATGACATGATGTATGAGATGATCTGTGATTAGTTTAAATGGCTTGGCGTTGGTTCCACGTCAGCGTCAAACATACGCGCCAACATCCGCTGCTGCTGCTCAATCTCGCTGCTGGAAACTTAGTTGATGGTTATCCGGCACCGGAAAACAAATTCTCCGTCAACGACGTTGGACTTGATGGTGCTGGTCAAAGTGCTTGATAGCCAGTCAAGTGGATAAAGACAATGACATTCAACGAATTAATCGGTGGTTCTTTGTCTTGTTTTTTATTTATATTTTTCGTCTGCTAGTTAAGAAGCCGGCAGCGCTCCGCGCGCAGAGGCCGGACTCCATAGCCGAGGCTTTGGATAAGTTAATAAATAGGTGGGTGGCGTTCTGTAACAGGTTATTATCACTTGCACGTCCGAGAAAAGAATTAAGAGAATGGCCATACAAATACAAACTGTATGATTTTTTATACTTATCAGTAAATTTGCTTATAGCATTTTCCCGAAGCATTGCAGCTGTCCTCCCCGGCCAGCTCCGGCTTCAGAGTTACCCACAAAGCCGACGCTTTCCAGGCGGTATTATTCTTAGCTGCCAAGGTTCAGACAGGGCCTTCTGCCATCACCCATTGCCGAGCGCCAGGACATGTAGTATCCCGTCGCCCCGCGTCAATCCGTTTCGTTAACATCAACCGTCTTGGTATGTACCAAACCATGGGACCCCCGTCACAGCATTGACTAATTATACTGCGCAGGTAGCAATTTATGCAGACGCAATTGACGAACGAGGTTTCCCATTGCTCATCATGAATACCTTTCGTTCCTTGCGGCCCATCGCCCGGGTTGCTTTCCAGCCTTCCACGCTCCCTCGGATCGTCCGCTGCTACAGCTCCAAGACGTACGAGTACATACAGACATCCACTCCCAGACCAGGTGTTGGCCAGGGTCCGTATCCAAGCATCGCAAATTCAGCTACGTGCAATATTCGCTAACACGATCTATCGGCAGTTACCCTGAACCGCCCTAAGGCTCTCAATGCCCTATGCACTCCTCTCATCACAGAGCTCAACGAAGCGCTCAACGAATTCAACGCCTCGGACGATACCAAAGTCATTATTCTCACCGGCTCCGAAAGAGCTTTTGCCGCCGGTGCTGACATCAAGGAAATGGCCCCTCTCACCTTCTCCGAAGCGTATACCAAATCCTTCATCGAGTCCTGGTCCTTGCTGACCACCCAGATCAAGAAGCCCATCATCGCTGCCGTCTCTGGCCATGCTCTTGGAGGCGGCTGCGAGCTCGCTATGATGTGTGATCTCATCTACTGCACCGAAAAGGCCAACTTTGGCCAGCCAGAGGTCAAGCTTGGTACGATCCCCGGCGCAGGTGGCAGTCAGCGTCTCACCCGCGCCATTGGCAAGGCCAAGTCCATGGAGCTGATCCTCTCCGGACGCTCCTTCTCCGGCGTCGAGGCTGAGCGATGGGGCGTCGCTGCACGCACATTTCCTACCCACGAAGCCTTGATGGAGGAGACTTTGAAACTCGCCGAGACCATTGCCAGTTACTCCAGGGTTGCTGTTCAAGCATGTAAGGAGGTTGTTAACAAGAGCCAGGATCTTGCGCTGCGTGATGGCGTCGAGTTTGAGCGTCGCGTCTTCCACGGCCTATTTGGCAGCCAAGATCAAAAGATCGGTATGAAGGCCTTTGCCGAGAAGAAGAAGGCTGAGTGGTCGCACTCTTAAACTCGAAATGTAGGACTATCACAGTAAAATTCAAGTTTCTAGCGCAAAGCACTGTCATCTGCAGCATGCTGGTTTTCCATGTAATGTACCATGTCTTGTGACCGGAAGACGGTGGCATGTGAGCGCAGCATCCTTGTCGCACTAGGGCTTTATGCAGCACCGCAAGCCATGGAGGAGGACGGGGAAGGACTTGCTGCTGCTCAACAGTGCATTTACTTATGCGTGCATTGCCTTTGCCAGCTTGGCGCCAAGTCTTCTGTTCACATTCTCACAATAATCGTATTTTGCAGACACGCCGTTGAATCAAGCTGGTTGTCAATCACACAAGGCCGCGAAGTGGACGGCCCACCCCGCCACTGTTCTTCGTGTTACTAGCGCCACAGCTCTGTAAAGCTGCCCCTGTCACGAATGAAAGGCTTGTTCAATTTTTCCAAAAACAAAAACAAGAACTTCGTCAGTCAAGCAGGGAATTTAATACCATGATTCCTTGTACAGCGCCATGAATGGATCCTCGAAGACCAAGCCTCGATCTGGCCACGGAGCTGACGTGCTCGGTGAGATTTTGTCCTTTGCCTATAGATATACCCCGCCTGTTGGGTGTTGACGTTGTGCTAATAATCCACCTGCCTGGTGACAACAGATATGCACAGAGCTCCTCTACCAACCCTTAACACTCCTTGACTGCTTGCATACATTTTGTGGCGCCTGCTTGAAGGAATGGTTCGGGTTTCAAAAACAAAAATTTGAGCGTGCTCCGAGCCCGCCTGGTACTGATGCGGTGGTCTTCACCTGCCCGTCATGTCGGGCAGCAGTCCGCGATACCAAACACAACGCCACAGTGGTCACTTTGCTGGACATGTATATAGCTGCCAAGCCGGGCAAAGCACGTACTCCCGAGGATAAAGAAGAGATGAATGACAAGTATAAACCAGGCGACCAAGTCATTCCCCTGATCATTACGCGTGAGCGTACTGCAGAAGACCGCCGCGCCGAGGAGGAGGACAGGCGGTTACTAGAGGAGGTGCGTGAGATGAGCCTTAGAGATGCTGAAGGAGGTGTGCCGCCAATCAGTTCACGGAGGAGACGAGGAAGCCGAGGCGCAGAGGAACGCATATCCAGTCGTCGGACAAGAGATGATGGACGACCGCGCAGAAATACAAGCCAACTTGGCCTGCTCAACGACGGGTCCCGCCGACAGCGAGGCGAATCTCAGCAGCGACAAGTCGGCCATCAATCATCACTAAGATCTCTCATTAGCAGTGCTGACTTGAGCGAGCGTGACATTGAGAGGGAGATTGAAGATTTCGCGCGCCAGATCCAGGAAGAGGGTCTGCTTGACGGTCTTGACTTGGATAATATTGATTTGTCGCGTGATGATGAGCTCAGTCGCCGGATTACAGAGGCCTATCGGCGACGACAAAGAGGTCGTGCCGCTATTCAACCCAATCGCAGAGATAGCCCGACCAGCCGGAATGAAACAACTGCACGAAATGTGGAGAGTCGTCTGGATCCTCGTCCTCGCCCAGTCGACCTCAGCAGTTCATCAACAAGCCGGGAAGGTTCTAGCTCACGACCTGCCACGGGAAGTTCGCAGGCTGAAGAACGAGATCGGCGGCACCCGCCATCGTCAAGCAATCTTGGAGTTCGCGAGCCCCAGACAAGGACGAGGCGTAGAACAGCTAGTGGAGGGCGTGCAGCCACAATCCCAACTATTCCAACTGAGCCTCCAGTCCGACCTGCGGCCCGCTCCCAAACCGATCTAACCTTGCAGTCTGATCGTACAGCATCGTCCCAGCTACGCCCAGACAATCGTCAAGTCCGGAGCTCCAGTGTTCCCTCCGCGCCGGTTGAGCTTCCCGGGACCAGCAACGCCACCAGCCCCTCGTTCGCCAACCGCCTTGTTCGGCCACCGGCGTCAAATCCTGCCGAGTCTCCCAGAAATTCGCTAGATCCGCCACGCGATACTAGTACGAGTCGCCCAAATAGAGCCGCAGAGCTATCTGTTGTTCATTCGGCAGCCACCAGCCCAGGGTCAACGAGCCCCGTTCAATCTAGTCATCAAAGAACAATGTCGCAGCTGTATCCGGAACCGTCCCTCACTTGCGCCAGGTGCAACAAGACACATCTAGAATACGAGATACACTACAATTGCAGCATTTGTGCGGGCGGCCATTGGAATATGTGTTCAGACTGCTATCGCTCTGGAAAAGGCTGTCAATACTGGTTCGGTTTTGGGCATGGAGGCTGGAACAAGTGGCGAAGACGCCGTCAGCAGCGTGGCGATGACTCAATGGCACCACCGCACATATTGACAGCAAGGCGATACCAACCACCACCCTCGACAACTGGCGGTGCGGATGGACGCAAGACATTGACAATGGATGACCCACAACTACGCTTGGAGATGGGAACTTTTTGCTCCAAGTGTCAAGTTTGGGCAAACGATTGCTACTGGCGATGTGACATTTGCAATGATGGTGAATGGGGATACTGCAACAATTGTGTCAACCAAGGTCGCTCGTGCACACACCCCCTACTTCCACTTAGCCACGAGGTGACATTACCGCACAGCCGCTCTCCGGGACGCCCGACAGCGGCAAGAATTGTCACAGAAACTCAGAACCGGAGTATCAGCCCCTTTCAGCCCCTTTCCTTCGCGACAACGTGCGACATTTGCCGGAACACGATTGTACCGACAGCTATACGATACCATTGCTATAGCTGTACGAGCTCTCTTGTGGAAAATGCGGCTTCCGGAGACTACGATATTTGCTCACCGTGTTATGCCGACTTGGTTACTAAAGACCGGATCAGTGCAGAAAATGGCCACTCTGGGTGGCGTCGATGCCTCAGGGGTCATAGAATGGCCGTCATTGGATTTGCAGCAGGTGAGGTTGGTCACTGGCGTTTTATTGAGCGAGATTTGGTAGGGGGTCGAAAGCTGCGCGTCGAGGCCCTCAGCGACAATGCCCAGTCAAGTCAATCTTTGCAGAAGTGGTCGTGGAAACAGGACGATCAGAGGCTTGAAAGGCTCGTAACGCAGGATGTGGCAGCCACAGCCCCTGGCACCCATGATTCAGTCACCTTTACGCTCCAATTCCCACCCGATGGCGGCGTCGGTCTACGTGTTTTTGCGAAATGGGCTTGGTATCCAAAAGAAGGGTCGGATGATGAGCTTTTATTCCCGAAGGGTGCAGAAATACGTGAGGCAGAGGACGTTAATGGCGATTGGTTCTTCGGCGTGTACATGGGTGCGAAGGGCTTGTTTCCATCGGGCTATATAAATCGTCAAGGGAACCCCCAGTAGCAACATTAACTTTTCTTTCCGCTTCAAGCAAAAATTCATCTTAATGTAAGCCTTTCTAAAAAGAGGACGCGAAATATACGTCTCAAAACAATATCTCATACGTTAAAAGTGTTTTTAATGAGGGTCAACCAATAGCATGAGGCTGAATACAGGGTAATGTTGCGACGACCCGAAAATGACGTGATCGTAACAGTTGCTCGCGAGCCCCCACAAACGGAAGTCGGCGTTCCTACTGGGCACGGAGCTGCTACAGCAAGCAGCTGCTAGTTTCACCATACATTCTGCCGTGACTCGAATCAGCACAGACTTCAATCAATTGGAGTCTGGATTCTATTTACAATCCTAAAAGGCAAAATGTTACGAGTCACAGCAAGACGGTTAGCTGCAGCCGCTGTTGCGGCTGCTGAGCCGTCGGCACATACCCTCAAAGTCTCGCATGCCCAGGGCGTTGCCCGGGGGCTCACTGCTGGTAAGTAATGCTACGGAAAAGGTCACGATGCGAGATTTGCAACAAAAGACCAAACGCTATTCGCAGAGCTAACTGCCTCAAAGCCATTGGCAATACTCCCCTCATTCGCCTCAACCGACTCTCCGAAGACACTGGCTGCGAGATTCTCGGCAAAGCTGAGTTCATGAACCCAGGCGGCTCGATCAAGGATCGCGCCGCCCTTTACGTGGTCAAGGATGCCGAGGAGCGCGGTCTCCTCCGTCCCGGTGGCACTGTTGTCGAGGGCACGGCCGGCAACACGGGCATCGGCCTCGCGCACGTCTGCCGCTCGCGCGGCTATAAGCTCGTCATCTACATGCCCAACACGCAATCACAGGGCAAGATTGACCTGCTTCGGCTTCTCGGCGCTGAGGTGCACCCCGTCCCCGCCGTCGCTTTTGACAACCCAGACAACTATAACCACCAGGCCAAACGCCACGCCGACCGCCTCGAAAACGCTGTCTGGACAAACCAGTTTGACAACACGGCCAACCGACGCGCCCATATTGAGACGACAGGTCCCGAGATTTGGGCGCAGACGGAGTGTAAAGTCGACGCTTTTACGTGCGCAACGGGCACAGCGGGCACGCTCGCCGGCATTACGCGCTACCTAAAGGACGTCTCGGGTGGCAAGGTCAAGTCGTACCTCGCGGACCCTCCGGGAAGCGTGCTACACTCGTACATTGCGTCGGGCGGCAAGCTCATTGAGCGCTCTGGATCTAGCATCACTGAGGGCATTGGCCAGGGCCGTGTTACAGACAACCTGCAGCCCGACATCGGCCTGATGGACGGCTCCATGACCATCTCGGACGAGAAGAGCATCGAGATGGTGTATAGGTGTCTCGACGAGGAGGGCCTGTACCTCGGCGCCAGCTCTGCGCTTAACGTCGTAGCCGCCAAGGAGGTTGCCGAGAAGCTCGGCAAGGGCCACACTGTCGTCACTGTTTTGTGTGATGGCGCCTACAGATATGCTGACAGATTGTTCTCTCGCAAGTGGCTGACGGATAAGAAGCTTCTTGGGGCTATTCCCAAGCATCTGGAGAAATACATTGTTCTTGAGTAAAACTGTAATAGAGAAACGGAAGGAATAAATAAATAAAATTTGTACAAAACGCACTTTTCTTGTTTAACAAATCATACAAAGTGGTTTCTATATTACAATATGGCATTGTGCCTGTCTTAACTTTTGATACATTCAAGACTTGCTAGGTTTCAAGGGTAGAGTAGGCCATGATGGTTTGGCACCAAGGACCTGTTCATAGACTTCGGCCCAACGAGCATCACGCCGCTCGTCACTCTTGCCATACTGCTCTAAGTGTTCTGAAAGAGCAGTCTCCACAGCATTCAGCTCGTTGGCGTCAACGGTGGCGAGCTCTCGGGACAGGGAGATCGCCCTGATGTTTTGGGCGATAACGTTGACATACGCTGCGCCATTTAGTCTGCGGAATTCAGTGGTCGACAGAGGATTTAAGGCAGCAAATTCGGGTAGGCTGTCGAGGTTCTTGAGATCTGCATCCTTCCATAGCGTTCTCAGCAGCGCTAGTTCGTCCTTGAGCGCCGTTAGTTCAGCCGCGGCGTCCTCCCCAGCACTTTGCTTGGTTGAGACCGCGGAGACTCTTGTGAACAGAACAAGACCACGTGCCAGCCGTGATAGGTGCATCTTGGTATCGGCAGCAATGTCCTTGCGCGGGACCTGCTCTCGGTAGTGCAGCAGATCAAGGACGACGTTCATCCATTTCGCAGCTTGCTGAGTAGCACCCTCATCCCCAGCAATAATCTTGTCATTGATGGAAGCTAATAGTCGGACGACCATTTCGTGTGTCTGGAACTTCAGGCCCGTCCTCTCTGCTTGCTTTGCGCACTCAATAATGGCGTAAATATTGCCAGTGTCAGCGGCACGTCGGATGAGCTTGCCCCAGTGCTGAAGGCGCAGGCGAACACCGGCTTTTTTATATCCAGCGAGCAGTGTACCCAGGTTTGCCCAATCGTCCGATGTTTCCATGAGATCCATTACCTGGTTGAAGCTCTTTTTTGAGTTTGGAATATCCGTACTGCGGTCGATTGGCGAGAACCTGTGCTCGATGCCTTCGACCTCGATAACGATAGGGTTCTGTTGCATAAAGACTCGCATTTTGGGGTTAAAGACAATCTTCTGCTGCTTCCTGGGTAAGTATGCCGGGAAGATGGTTTTTTCCTGAATGGTTTTCAACACGCTATTCAATTCCTCGTTTTCGGTCTCGACAAATGTTGCTCGAACCTCTGTGCTGCTGATTAGCTTCCCCAGTCCCCCAGCTCTACACACATGGACTCAGTTTCTTACCCCGGGATATCGTCGTGCTGAATTGCCTGGTGCATGTAGCAAGTTGCCTGGCCGTTGGTCCATTGACCCGACCTAGAAGCTTGAGCGTCGACATTAGTGACCGGTTGGACATTTTTGCCGTGGATTGGAAGATCGGTTGATGGGCTTAAAAAAGTTGGCCCTTTTCGAAGTCGCGAGACCATTTCGGGGGTGGGTCGGAGAAAACTGCGGACCGGACCAATCACAGCTTGTAGTTAGGCTAGGCTTTTGCTATCCTTTTTGGGTGCCAGAGGTTTTGCGATTAACATCCGTTGTCTACCACATTCAGCAGTATCTCATCAAACCAGCTACAATGAGCCTTGCAGCTGCTGGACGCTCACTTGGGTGTCTCAAAACCGCATTGAGGCAAACGAGACAACAAAAAGTCTGGCAAAGGTCGCTCGCGACAGCTGCAACCCCCGGGACCCCTGCGGCGTCCAAGCCAATCCTTACGAGCCGACAGCGTATGCCTGCCCCGATTGATCCTTCTTACAGTCACATGTTTTAACCATATTGTAGGTGATCGCGACGAAAAGCTCTCTAGATTCCAAATCTATCCTCAGCTGCCGACAGCGCGGACTGAATTCGCCGACCCAATGCCATTGCTACGCCAGGCTCAAATCACAACCCTCGACCCCACGGGCGCCCGAACCCGTCTCTTCGCCAAGGACCAGGCCGACGCCGCTAAGCCTGGCGATGTACTGATGGTCAGCACCAAGGCGGGAGAACCATTCTCGGGCTACTTGATTGAGATTCGACGACGAGGCGTAGACACAGCGATTCTGTTGCGCGGACAGATGATGAAGACGAGCGTCGAATCCTGGTTCAAAGTATACAGCCCTACCGTTACGGCAATCAACATTATCTGGAGACGACCTAAGAGAGCCAGGAGAGCCAGGCTCACATACATGCGCAAGCCGGAACACGACAAGGGCAGCGTCGACCAACTGGTAGGGGCGTGGAAGAAGGAGCGCTCTACCTTGCGTGCCAAATCAGGAACTGGGAGTGGCAAGCAGTACAAGTCAAAGAAATAGAGACCTGCTTAGTTGGAAGTGAATTGTGTAAGATTCTAGGGAGTCTAGAGTGTATCATGTACCAATATACCATTACATTATGTACATTTTGCTGGCATGTATATCCCTGCAATGAACCAGGCGTTGAAATAAAATTCTAACGCGCATTTCTCTTGTGGTCAGAGCAGCTGCCTGCTCAAAACCAAAGGTAGCTTAGATGGAAGCCTGCCTTAATTTAGAGATGTGTATTCTTTCCGACTACGGATTGCCTAGGTACTCCGTGCCTAGGTACGAAGTAAGGTACCTGCGCCACTGTGGACTGAGAATCGATACAACATGGTTTCTAGTGATGCGTCTTTATACCTGCTAGTACATAGTCTAATGAAACGAAACGAAATGAAATTCATGTCGTCTCGTCGACCCGCTATTGCTGAACCAGTTACAGGCTTCAGCGCCGAGTTGTAGCGCAAGCAGAGCCAGAAACAGCTTAGCGACAGCCCCAAAACTGGGAACAGGCACGAGCTGCCGCCCAGCAACCTGCAAGCGTGCTGAAGAGCGCCAGCCAGGGCACTTTGTTTACTCCTGTCACTGCCCGCCGAGGACCAACCTGCTAAAGACAAGGGTACCCCACGACGTCAACCTTTTTGTCCAACGCCACCAGTAACCGACATTGTACAATCTCTGCGAAACTTGAAGATATCCGCGTGTGGACAACTGTCATTACGTCCCAACCGTCAACTGGCTACAAAGCGCAGCCATTCTACTGGGCATACTTTGGATGCACCACCGCCCCCACATTGATGCCAGCTGCCCTACACCGACACACACTGCCAATACACACTGCATGCCGGAAGCGGGCCGAATATTTATATTGAATGCCCAAAGTGCATTTTGATCCCCGGTCCTCTCGCTATTTCTACGAAACGTACGATTGAGCTGCGGTGACGGTTGGCGGCTAGCTACAGTCCACGACAATGACGTTTACCGACCAGCAAAGGTGGATTAGTGTCCAGCAAAAGACGTTTACAAAATGGTAAATCTCGATGTTTGGGACTATATTCGGAGTGATTACTGACGTTTGTGAGGTATATAGGCTAAACACCAAACTGATACAGCGAGACTTGGAGATTAAAGATATAGTCCAGGACATGAGCGATGGAGTTCGTCTGACCTTTATCACGCAAACGAAAAGCACTAACATGTACAAATAGGTCTTACTTATCCATCTCCTCGAATGCCTGTCCAGCGAATCCCTCGGCCGCTATGCCTCAAAACCAAAACTCAGAGTACAAAAGTTTGAGAATGCCAACCTTGCACTTGACTTCATCCGATCCCGTGGCATTCAGATGACGAATATTGGTGCGGAGGATATCGTCGACGGCAACCGCAAAATCGTTCTCGGTTTAATATGGACCCTAATTCTGCGCTTTACAATCAGCGATATCAATCAGGAGGGTATGTCAGCCAAGGAAGGCTTGCTATTGTGGTGTCAACGCAAGACAGCATGTTACGACGAGGTAGAAGTCCGCGACTTCAGTACCAGCTGGAACGATGGTCTTGCCTTTTGTGCACTTCTCGATATCCATAGACCAGATCTCATTGATTTTGATTCTCTCGACAAGTCGGATCATAAGGGCAACATGCAACTTGCCTTTGACCTGGCCGCAGAGGAGATTGGCATCCCGAGATTGTTGGACGTGGAAGATGTCGCCGATGTCGCCAAACCTGATGACAGGAGCTTGATGACGTATATTGCGTATTGGTTCCACGCCTTTTCCCAGATGGAAAAAGTAGAAAATGCTGGACGACGAGTTGAGAAATTTGTCAATAGTATGCAGGGTGTTTGGGAGATGCAGAGCACATACGAGAAGCGAATGGCCGAGCTCCTCAAGAGCATCAACGGGCAGAACGAGGACTGGAAGCAGTCAACCTTTGCGGGCACATATGTCGATGCAAAGGCACAAGCTGCAGATTTTTCCAAGTACAAGCGTGGTCAAAAACGAGATTGGGTGGCAGAAAAGAGCGACCTGGCAACACTTCTGGGCAATATAAAGACAAAGCTCGGCACATATCGTCTCCGACCGTACGAGCCACCTGCCGACCTGAGTTTGGAGAAACTTGAGCAAGATTGGACGACGTTGTCGCAGACAGAGATGAGTCGAGCGCAGTTGATAAATGAGACAATTCGAGAGTAAGTCGCTTGATTCATGTAATCAGAAACGAAGAAGTTAATCATGAAAAGTATAAAAAACGCACTCCGCAAATCTTTTGCAGATAAAGCCAATGATTTCGCCATGGCACTCAAAACAATGCAGCTTGCAATATCGGGCCTTGACGGCGATCTTGAAGACCAGCTACACCATGTCAGAAAGCTCAGCAGCAACCTTGCGCCTCTGGATAGATATCTGGAGACAATTGAAGATGTGGAAACCAAATGTATTGAGGCAAACATTGAGGAGAATGATTTCACTACGTATACATACGATGAGCTCGCCTACGAATTGACACTTGTCAAGTCGTCGGTTCAGAAGAAACTTGTCTTCTTGGAAAATCAGATGGTTGCTCGAAATATGACCAACTTGACACCAATTCAGCTGGAAGAGTTTGAAAGTGTCTTCCGCCATTTCGACCGCGATGATTCGAACTCGCTGCACGAGCTTGAGTTTAGCGCTGCACTGGCATCGTTGGGCCTTGTATTTTCCGAAGAGGAGATGCATGATTATTTTTGGGAGACGTCCGGTGGGCGAGACGAGGTTACATTTGAACAATTTATTCGATTCATGGTGGATGTCACGGAGGATCAAAACACGGCAGAGCAAGTTTTTCAATCGTTCCGAGAGGTCGCTGATGGCAAACCATACGTCACAGAAATGGACCTACGACACAGTCTTGTTCCGGACGAAGTGATTGAGCAGCTTTCCGGCATTATGCCGGCTCATACGGGGCCAGATATGTTGGCAGATCGAGGCATGCCCCAATACGACTACATTTCTTTCATGGAGAAGCTGCTAAGTAATGAAAGAGCGAGCGAGCAGGTCCCAAAGGGTGTCCTACAGGATAGGACGAACGTAGGAGAGGCCAGTCCTCGCAAGCCGGATAAGACAAATGGATGGTAAAGAAGCCGACTGGAGAGCGGGCTGCGGCGTCTGCTTGCTTAAAGGCGGCTAACTTTGTACACTCTAGTTATTATCGGAGAATTATTATTTTGTACATTTTCGGTGTTGTGGCGGTGACAAAGCACATGGCTATTTACATGTTTTATATATTCTGATTATTGTATTTAGTAATGAACTGAGGTACTAATTCCTTTCGCTCTCGCCACTAGCCGCTGCCGAATTATTCTACATGATGAACTGGATGTGGCCCAATTACTGAATGGCGATGATGTAAGATACTGGATTGCACGTAACTAGATCGGGACAGAATATATGAGTACAAATTCATTCTTTCCCTTTTTAATACGCGTTACTGGCATACAATTTTTACCTTGCCTCGTCTGAATCCAGATCCCTGTCGACTGAAGGCCGGCCACTGGGTCCGGATTCGGAGCATGCCTGACCCGCTACTCGCAGCATTTAGAGGCACCTACTCCGTTAAAGACCAGACTAGGCCCGCTATAAAGTGTGCGGGAGATTTCCTCTTCCTTCAAGCTGCCGTTTGCTTCTATCCCTGGCGTTGTTCCGCAAAGTCGTTTTAGCCAATTAATAAAGAAATTCAAAATCTTCCAAATGGTTTCGCCTGCAAGGCTTGCCAGAGTGCTGCAGCGACAGAGCCGCCCCTGGGTTGCTGCTGCTACGGTGACACCAAGAGCCACAGCGGTTGCGGCTACGGTCGCTGCAAATCGATGCTTTTCAACATCAAAGGCGCAGCTGATTGCCGCTTCGTCTTCACGTTGCGTCGCCAAGCTGACGACGGAGACATACCCAGAAATTAAGCGCAACAAGAAGTTCACGCAATTGACAACTGAGCATGTCTCATACTTCCGCGACATCCTCGGCGGCGAATCGGCCATTATCGACGGTGTGAATAAGGACGCCGAGGACGACATGCTCATGTTCAACGAGGACTGGATGCACAAGTACCGCGGACAGGCGCGGCTCGTCGTCAAGCCGAAATCGACCGAAGAGGTCAGCAAGATCCTCAAGTACTGCAACGACAACCTACTAGCCGTTGTGCCGCAGGGTGGAAACACGGGCCTTGTGGGCGGCTCAGTGCCTGTGTTCGATGAAATTGTGATTAGTATGGCGCGAATGAACCAGATTGAGTCGTTCGATGAGGTGAGCGGCTCGCTGGTTCTCGGCGCTGGTTGTGTTCTGGAGGTGGCAGACCAGTACCTTGCTCAACGCGGCTATATCTTCCCCCTGGACCTTGGCGCCAAGGGGTCGTGCCATGTCGGTGGCAATGTCGCTACAAATGCTGGTGGTCTACGACTAATCCGCTACGGGAGCCTTCATGGCAGCGTTCTCGGCATGGAGGCTGTGCTCCCGGACGGAACCATCATGAACGATCTGTGCACCCTACGAAAGAACAACACCGGCTACGACCTAAAGCAGCTGTTCATCGGTGCCGAGGGTACGATAGGAATCATCACAAAGCTCTGCATCCAGTGTCCCCAGCGCTCGCCCGCCGTCAACGTGGCATTCTTCGGCCTTGAGTCCTACGAAAAGGCGCAGCTGGCCTTCCGCGAAGCCAAGGGCCAACTCTCGGAAATTCTCTCGGCCTTTGAGCTGATGGATGGACTGAGCCAGGACCTAGTACACCGTGCCAAGGGAGATGCGATGCCACTCGAGGGCAAGTATCCCTTTTATTGCCTGATTGAGACGAGCGGCTCCAACGGCGACCACGACTACGAGAAGCTGGAAAAGTTTCTTGAGGATGTCATGGGCCGGGAGATTATTGCTGACGGTGTTGTCGCCCAGGATGCGACACAGATCAAGTCGCTGTGGGCATGGCGCGAGAGCGTTCCCGAGGTTAGTGGGCACTGGGGCGGTGTCTACAAGTATGACGTATCCATCCCGTTGGCCGATATGTACAATATCGTCGACGACGTCAACGTGCGACTGAAGGAGGCGGGCCTTCTCGGCGACACTGACGAATACCCTGTGCTGGCGGCCATCGGCTACGGCCACATGGGCGATTCGAATTTGCACCTCAACGTCGCTGTCCGCCGATATGACAAGGCGGTGGAAGCGGTGCTGGAGCCGTATGTTTACGAATGGATCAAGAAGCGCAAGGGCAGCATCAGCGCCGAGCATGGGCTGGGCCTGGCCAAGAAAAACTACATCCAGTACTCGCGAGACGAGACAATGATTGGCTTGATGAAGCAGATTAAGCAATTATACGACCCGGTGAGTCATACCCATGTTCGTTTCACGTCAAAAATCCAGTTTGCCTCGTGGTTTGTCAGCCTCGCACGTCAAATAAAGACACACACCTCCCCCGCCCACACTCCTCGGAGCATTTTGCTCGCTTAGCGGCAGGCGGATATGCAGGCGACTCTCACCCGTTGCAATTTTCTTAGACATGCATCAAGCTAACAAGCGCACTAACCTGGGTGGTGTGGTATCTTGTAGAACGGCATTATGAACCCGTACAAGTACCTATAGACGGACTTCCAAAGCGACTTGCACGGCATAGAAAACCGAGCGAGTGTGACGCGTGGGAGTTAGGGAGAGGTACGGAGAAGACGCAGTGACAATCAGTCACTAGTTAGGGCCGGCAGTCAAATAAGCTTGCGGATCAGCCATGCCGTGTGGCACCGAAGTAACGCCAAACCTGCTCCAAATAGAAACCTTGGCAACGGGGTCGAGCGAGGCTTGGGTAGGTAAGACAGAAAAGGTGGACGGAAGGGCCGGTGCTGTTGTTCTTGACAAAAACGGCGGTGGGGGCCAAAAAAGAGGCGTGAGGTGGCAAGCAGGCATGACCTTATGGTCGGCACTAGATTATCAATTATTAGCCAAAAATGAAATTCCAAGACACCTCTCTTTGAGACTGATAAGACGTACCGGTAAGACGGGCATTATTTTAGCGTCAGGGTTCCCTGCCAAAATGGACGGGCGAGGCAACGAGGGTGCTCCATACTCAGCGTGAGGTCGCATTGTGGAGGCCGGCTGTCGTCTACGAAACGCTGTCATTTGCTGAGCGAGAAATTGCGACGCCGACGGATACTCCATCGAGAAATGTGGTTTTTGGAATCCGTTCTCTGACCTTGTTTTCTTGCTGTCTCATTTATAATTTTCTTAGCCCGGATTACACATCGCGATCATCTCAGTGCACAACAACAAACAACGGTGATAAGACAGACTTGGCAATAAAACCTGCGCAATATTCGGTTAAAAGGCATGGTACAATCATTGGCTGGCCCATGCGCTGCAACACGGAAGATCAACATATGACACTTTTTTCAAATTTTTTTTTGTAAAAGTTTCTGTCTATGCATATATATGTATATTTTTCAATCACATTCCGGTATAAAATAGTGCAATGTCAAACGGCGTAAAAACCAATCTCTGCAGTCGTGCTGTGTGAATTCTTGAAGATCGTGCCCGAGACGACAGCTCGTACAAGGTGGCAATTTGTTTTTAAAATTGATTGGCAAAATACAATATCGAAAGGGCGTATGATACAAGAGCGGCAACTCGTACAAAGGGAAAGGCGTTCTTCACAAGTACAGTGAATGCACGGCAGAATCATCCTGACCGTATGACACAGACAGATGCATTACTAACTTAAACTGGTTTATTCCAATACACTTTATTTCATTTTGTCCGCCAAAAGTACTCCGTACTGGCTCACCATAAACTCCGGCCCCAGCCTTGGCTCCCCTTCAAGTCTGCCTTGTCAGTGGCCTCGTTGTCCTTATTAGGCAAGGCTGCATCCAAATTGTTTCTCCAACTTGGCGGTGGAGAAAGAAACAGCCACCCCTGGCAAAAGTACTTTATAAATATTGGAGAAAAGGATTGGCCGCTAGTGAAAATGTAAGCCTCTACGTTGCAGCCATTCACAGCTCTCCATCGACGAGCAGCCTGCAGGAAGGCTGTCACTAAAAACGGCACTCATTTGCGTGGCGTGGCCAATGACGGCTGCCAGCCAGCCTTGCCCACAAGGCTTCCAGGTAACGAGCTGAAGCCCTCCCCTGGCCTCGCGAGGGGGAGAGGATCCTTCCAATTTTCCACGCAGCACCAAACACGCCATTTCGACTAGGCCATGTCATGTACGATAAATGAGGACTGATGGAAGGGGACAAATGAGAATGTCGCGGACATGGATTACGCAAGATGAGTCTGCTTGGCTCACCGCCCGACCAACTATTCTTATCGCCGAAATAGAGAGAAAAAAAAAAAAGAGAGAGAGCAGATTTTCTATTATAACGAGAACGAAAAAAAAAGGACCACCCGGCAGTTTCAGTAATTAATTGTTTTGGTAATGAGCTGGTCGGTGGCGGATACAAAAGGTTGCCTCGCTCAGGGATTCTCGATGGTTCGCAAATCCACGGTGTCTCAGATCGCAAATCCGGGCGGCGCACCCCCTGCTTCGCATTCGGGTTGCACACTTGACCGCCGTTCGGAGAGATAATCTATGGTGTCAGTATTCAGTAGGGAATGTCTACAGATACATATGATGTGCACGGAGGGTTGTACAAAACTGTTATTTGTTTTCAAAATTATCCTAAAAAAGAGCTTACCAGTGAGAAGATGGACATCTGGCTGGTGCTAAAAAAAAACGAAGCTATAATACGGCCGAGTGGACGGATACGGTAGTTACCCCCGGAGAGTCAAGCGTTGGCTAAGCGAACCTTACTCAAGCGCTGCACATCGCTCTTTTATTTGCCGCTTTTTCCTTCTCACTTGTTATTTAATTTATTTATTTAAATCTATTCATTTTATTTTCATCTGTCTTTGGAGTGAGATTAGCAGGGTTTGGTCTGACAAGGGGGCTTGGCATTATTTCTAGACAGAAATCCAGGACAAGGCGTACTGGATGACCAAGTAGCCCGAAAAATACCACCACTAGAACGGCAAAAAAAAGAGAGGGACGCGGCTGATAAAATCTCTGACTGTCTCCAGCTTATGTTGCATGTGGATAGGCTGTATTGTAACATGTGGGAACGAACTTTGGCCGCGAACTACCAATCCCTCCAAAGTCCTCAACACAAGGGCTGAAGGGCTATGGTAGCCTTCTTCTGCATGTTCTGTTTGAGATCTAACTAGCACTAATAAGCGCAGCCAGTAATAAAACGGGTACTCTGAGTCTAGACGTAAACATGACGTTTGTTCATAAATGGAAACGCAGGGTACTCGGCTCGCTCATCCTGGTTGTGAATCCTAGGAAAGATCTAGATGCGTCGTTCGCTCATAACGCCTCGCGTACAAATTGTAATCATCTTACTCGATGGCACCGATATAACAAGCGACACGACAACACACGAAACTGGGAGTTTTCACATTTAGGTATGATTCCTCTGCTATCAAAGATTTACTGTATGCAAAGTCTTGGAATGCAAATAACAACGCCATGTAACCTTTGAACCAGACAAAAGCTAGAGATGCACATGGAAGCTCTTGGCAACCTGCAGCCTTCCCGAAACTGAGTACCGCGACCCATTATTTTTTTTCTTAAAAAAAATAGTAGTCAATACCGAGCCTAGTGAATACCGGGAAACCGTCCACCACGTAGTGCTATTTCTGTGTACCAGGCGAGCGGGTCACGACTTATTATGCTGCTTGGCGAAGAAGCCGGGGGTTCCAAAAATGGCAGCAACTAGAGGCTTCACAGTTAGCACTATCCACTTGAAACCCCGACAGAAGCCGTTTAACGGCCATCATTCGCCCCAAGGTGAGCAGGGTTCCCAAGTTGGTACTTGTTGCCTGACCAAGGACCCCTGCTCTCTTTAGTCAGTCCAACTGCAACAAGCCCAATCAATGGCTGTGGTTGGAGAGGAGGAAGCCAAGTAAGTATTACAACGTGGAGGTCGGTGGAATAGCACATACGTATTACTGGTACCACAAACATGTGTTTTGTGGTGTTCCCTAATGTTAGCCTCTTTTTCTCTCTCTCTTTGAAACAATATGTGGCGTTTGGTGCTTCTGGGAGGCTATCAGCATAGGTAGTTCACTGTCCCCCTACTCACGCCGTCTATTCGCCTCAACTCAACTTCAGCCGCGAGGCCCCCGTTCTTCATTCTCGTTCGTCCAACCGGAGCCTTCCTCAGACGAGTGCCGTCTCCTCCGCCCAGAGCTTAGCATCAGCCCTACGCGCAGCGCTGGCCCACGTCACACTCTGCTTGGTTGCCTTCCTCCCCTGCCCGCCCACCACTGTAGCACCCATGATCCCAGCAACACGAGGCCACCCAGTCACGGAGCTTTGGCTGCCCCCAACGTCTGTTCGCCCTCTCTTCTCAGCTCCTTCCCTACCCCTTACCCCTAAAGCTGCCCGCCTGCCAGCCAGCGGCGGGACTATTCTACAGTTCCTACAGGCTAGAAGCCTTGCTGTGGAGGCTGATGTATTGGCCTTCTGGCCGCCGCCAGTCCACGCCTTGCGTCTCCTCCTGTCCCACCTCCCGGCTGCCGGGCCCTGGCCTTGAACCAAAGTAGTTCAACGGGCATCCCGGTGGTGGAGAGCAATTGGAAGGGTATAGAGGAGGGGGGGGCGTGTGGAGGAACACAAAGGCAGAGCTCACGCTTGCGCTGCCCAATTGGCAATCGTCATGTCACTTTCAACCGGCATCATGGCTTACCTTTTGGTGGAGTACGTATATAGAACTAGTTGCCGGCGCCGTCGTTTCTTGTCACCTGGAGGCCCTCGACCAGCTTTCCTTCGTACATATATAGTCTTGTGCCAGCAGTGGCAAATTTCAACTTTTTTTTCTCGAATCCTTGACCAGCTGGAAGATACCCCATCCGCCAAAAGCTAGCCCATCAAACACCCAATATTCGTGGCGAATCACATTTGCATGCAACTTCGTGACACTGACTCGCCATGGTTGGTGTTCCCGGAAAGTATAAGGGTTGCGAAACCTGTCGCCGCCGCCGCGTCACGGTAAGAGATTGAATCCATTCCCAGTCTAAAGCTTGCCTCTGCTAGATGTAAACTATTGGACGTCTTAAATTTATGTTTTATAAACTGGCTCCATCAAAATGCAAGGGTACACAGCTAGAATCAAGGAACGCTAACGATCCAATATGTGCAGTGCACCAATGAGCGCCCATTTTGCCGCAAGTGCATCACCAGTGGACGGGAGTGCGAAGGCTACGAACGGGAACGAGTCTTCATTACTGGTACACCAGAGGGCCGCGGCCGTGTAGCCTCGCATCCGAAACGAGTGACGCCGCCCAAGAAGCAAGCATCCAAATCTCCACAACCAAAGCGCGAGCCCTCCGAGTCGCAATCACCAAAGTTTCCGCAGTCCTTCAGCAACTCGCCTACGTTTTCCCAGGCGACCCTGAACAACTCGGCCTGGGACGACAATCTTGATCTTGCCAATGGTGGTAAAAACATCACAGCGCTCCACACAAGCCTGCACACCATTGTGCGGTCCCCAGCCACCGGCCCCGACGGCCAGGGCTTTGGCATCGCCCTCCCTCCATACTCCCCGGTCGATCTACACAACCACCACGCTGCGCATGTGGCCAATGCGGATGTGCCGCTCTGGGTGAGTGCCCAGTGCCTGCTTTGCCATCGTGGCATCCAGGGCGGCTCGCAGTCTACCGACAGCTACTGCGTCTTCTTATTCGAGGTCAGTCTTGCCTGAGTGTTAAATGTTCTGCGTGCAGCCATGACTAACTTGCGATGTAGCAGACGTCGCCAAACGCAAACTGGGGAATTGCCTCGGAGTCGCTGGTGAAGAGGCTCGGCCCTTCTAACTTCACGACATTTCCCAACCATCAATTTTTCGTTCGCGTGTATCGCCCGATTGGCGTGTGCCTCGCCCTCCTCAACAGGCGGGAGACATTCTTGTCTGACTTAGACTGGACCTCGTTGCCATGGAAGAACCACAGGAAATCTTCCCTTGACTCGCTCTTTGACATCATGCTGCGATTGCCAGCTGTCTTTGCGCATACGGATCTGTTGATCCCTCAGGCTGTCTCTATCGACCGCCGATACAAGGCACAGAGCCTACTTCAAACTTGTCTCACGCTTGAGCTACAGTTTGCCGCTTGGCTGGGCCAGGCAATGGGCAGCCAGGAGCAATTCCAGGCCATGGAAACCGCAGCATCCATTTCTAATGTCTATAATTTTCACGACGAACTTACGGCCTTTACGCTTCTTTACTACTGGATGTCTCAGATCCTCTTTCATCGCTGTATCGAGGATCTCTGCGAGATCATCTACCAGCCTGTGTTGGATTCCTACACCGAAATGTGGCCAACACTACCGGTCGAGCTGCAAATCGATCCGGAGCGATATCGCGACGGCCGCATACTGGCCGCCAAAATCTGCCGTGGACTGGATTCTGCGCTCAGCTGCACAGCCCAGCCAGACATGCTAGTGGCTCCCATGACTGTCGCCCTGGACTTCTACCGCGACCTTCAAATGACTTCCCAGGATGGAATCTTTGAGAGCATGGAGCTTGAGCTGTTCAGAACTCGCCTCATCGAGAAGGGTCAAGGCGTCGCCAACATTCTGCAGGGACAGATTTGGGACGAAATTGCAGAGTTTTGAACATTTTACCAATCAATGCTCTCACGAACATTCCTATTTTTTATTGATTCAAAAGTAGGAAACGAAATATAATATTGTATAATTCTGGGAGATAAACGGTAGAGATGAGGGAAATTGCATACAGATATATACGCCCGCTGGACTCGGGACGTACAGAAGAGCATTAGATCATACAAAGACATAGCCAGAGGGTTGGCATTGGCAGGTAGCTGGTTCTACTTGCACTGTTGAATGAACTCGCTAGACGATGAATAAATTGACGATTCTACTCCAAACTAATATGAGCTGATTACTTTGTGCAAACGAGAAATCGCAACAAGAGATACAGTGAATGCCATTGATCATACAGTATATAAACAGTGTAAACTACAGTTTGCGTGGAATCGCACTGTGTCTTCCACCCCAGATTTTCCCGACGTTTTGGCGACCAAGCTGGGAGCTTGCTCAGGCAGGCTGCCACTCTGACGAAGCTCCACTGACGAGCAACGCATCATTCGCAGTGCCTGTTCCTGACCGCGCAACATCGGACGGCTATCACATACTCACCAAACCACTACAAACTAAGTCGATTCATACTCCGCGCATAATCTATCTGGGTGATAGAACGACTTATCTGCAGACACAATGGCCTCAGGATATGACAGAGCTCTGTCGGGTATGTATACTGACCAAGCCGCCGCGAGCTTCCTAGCCCTTTTGCTCCAAAGCTAACATTGACAATAGTGTTCAGGTAAACTGAGGACCACCGATGTTACACCTTGTCGAATCGATTGCTAACGCCGATAACAGTCCCGACGGACACGTCTTCCAAGTTGAATATGCTGGTGAAGCAGTAAAGCGAGGTAGATCCCTTCATTCGCGCCTAAGACGGCCGCTTTAACCATTAGGAATTTTGCTGATCGATTGCGTGGATCTGCAGGAACCTGTGCTGTTGGTGTCAAAGGACAGGATGTTGTTGTTCTCGGATGCGAGAAGCGCTCCGCCATGAAGCTGCAAGATACCCGAATTACGCCTTCCAAGATCCAAGTCCTTGACAACCATGTTGCCCTGGCCTTTGCCGGCCTCAACGCCGATGCCCGAATCCTAGTCGACAAGGCACGCCTAGAGGCGCAGTCGCATAGACTGACGGTCGAGGACCCCGCCACCATCGAATACATTACAAAGTACGTCGCTGGCGTGCAACAACGGTACACCCAAGCCGGTGGTGTGCGTCCCTTTGGCATCAGCACAATGGTAGTCGGCTTTGATAAGAACAGCAAGGTACCCCGCCTCTACCAGACGGAACCTTCTGGCATCTACTCTGCCTGGAAAGCCAACGCCATTGGTCGCTCCAGCAAGACAGTTCGCGAGTTCCTCGAGCGCAACTACAAGGAGGACATGGATCGCGAGGCCACCATTCGCCTGGCCATCAAGTCATTGCTGGAGGTTGTGCAAACAGGCGCCAAAAATATTGAAATTGCCTTGATGGCCCCCGGTGCTACAATTGAGATGCTTCCCACTGACGAAATTGAGCGTTACGTCAAGGAGATTGAGCAAGAGAAGCAGGAAGAGGCTGCTAAGAAGAAGACTGGCCGTGCCCCTGGCATTAGCGGAACAGCAATTCCTACCAGAAGCCAGGATGACTCGGCTGCAGAGTAAATTTAGGGAAATAAATGAACGTCTTGTGACCACATTCGTATCTATCAGCTGCTAGGCAATGTTGATAGAACAACTGTCACTGTATGAACACAATGTACTCTTTCGCTTTTGAATTGATCTTTCCAACCAAAGTTGGAGTGTGCATGCCCGAAAACCAAGAAAACGCCACTTAAAAAATAAAAGGAAAGAAATCTCAACCATATAAAATATTCTTGAGACTTTGTGCCATCTATCCCAACTTATCTGCATCCTCATCTGGGTCAAACATTGTTCGGGCGATCTTCTGCACCTCTCTGTCGTCGCGGAGAAGTTTATTATTCATGCGGACATCGTCACCCTCGATGGTGAGGGCGGCTTTTGGTGTTTTGGCCTCGATGACGAAATGGTTATCGCAGTGCGGGCAGTATTCATCGCTCTCGTCAAATTCGTGCGCGTCCTTGCGAAAACACTTTTTACACTTTTTGCAGGCGAACGTCATTTCGTTGGACTGCTTCAGTGTGTGCTGCTCCTGTTCGGCATGGCATTCGGCGCAATCAAACCACTTTCGACCTAGCGAGAGAGAAGAATACAGCGTCAGTAATCGTAGAGTAAGGATTAGAGAGATATTTGCATATTTATAAGAGTCAGGGACCTGTCGGGGCGGTGGTTCATACAACATGGTGATCGGATCGAGACTTGTGCGTTGAGAATGTGCTTGCTGCGGTTCTGTCAGGTTCATGCAGAGGGGGCATAGATAAACTCGGAGCTCTTACCACATGGCTACCAAATTTCCCAACACTAAATTATGGCTGTGTATGTTGTTGTAGTTAGAAACCTTCCTCCAACAAAGTTGCGGTGTTGGAGGGGCGCCACTCTACGCGGTGCGCCGACTCACATTTAGTCAGCCACGCGGGCGCATGTCACATCCTTCACTCGTGAATCTTGTCATTTGCCAACTTGTTTCTTTCCATCCCCAGCATTCACACTCCATGCACACAGCGCCCATCTACATATGCATAATATTTTGCCAAAGCCACGACTAGTATTCCAGGATTTCTCGCAACTATGCCTCCGAAGCGGAAAGCTGTCGGCGCCGTGCAAGGGGGGGCAAAGGCTGGGAGATCTTCTCGCATGAGCACACCGGGTGCTGGGACGCCTCGAAGCATCGATAGTAACGATGAAATCGAAGACGACGAAGGCCCGGTTGACGAGGTCCTCGAGCGCGATATTGACAAGAACATAGATCGTTTTTCCTTAAATCGATATCAGAAGCGGCACAATATTAAAGAGCCGCTTCCTCACATCTTTGGTGACAATGACTTTTCGTATCTTGTCCTGAAAAAGGACCACCAGAATAGACCTCTCTGGATTGATCCGCAAAAGGGTCGAATAATTCTGGAGAGCTTCAACCCGCTCGCTGAGCAGGCGCAAGATTTCTTAATTACCATCGCCGAGCCCTTGTCCCGACCGACCTTTATGCACGAATACGCCCTCACCATGCACAGCCTGTATGCTGCTGTGTCTGTAGGCCTGTCTCCGCAGGACATTATCAACACCCTCGAGAGGTTTCTCAAGACCCCATTACCTGATGAAATTCGCGCCTTTATCACAAGCTGCACACAAACCTACGGCAAAGTCAAGCTTGTGTTGAAGAACACCAAATACTACGTCGAAAGTCCCGACCCTGAAATGCTGCAAATGCTTCTCAAGAACCCCAGAATCGGACCCTTGCGGGTTCAAGGAACCGAAGAAATTACGACTAGTGCCGCTCCAAAGATTGGAGGTCTGGTTATTCCAGGTACCAAGAATGCCCAGGGCGTCAGGCAAGCAAATGGGGAGAGCGACCAGCAGCCTATCCAGGAAGGCGCCGTCATGGCGACGCTCAACGACGATGACGATGATGACCAAGAAGTCACCCACGCATTCGAAATCGCGGACAAGGACGTCGAAACGGTGCAAAAGGAATGCTTAAACCTGGGTTACCCGGTTCTAGAAGAATATGATTTCCGACGAGACGAGGCAAATCCTAATCTGGATATCGACTTGCGGCCTGGTACACAAATTAGACCGTACCAAGAAAAGAGCCTCAGCAAAATGTTTGGCAACGGCAGAGCCAAGAGTGGTCTCATTGTTCTGCCATGCGGTGCGGGCAAAACCTTGGTCGGTATCACAGCGGCCTGTACAATCAAGAAGGGCATAATTGTGCTTTGCACAAGTTCCATGTCGGTTGTGCAATGGCGAAATGAATTTTTGAAGTGGTCAAACATCAACCCCGATGACATTGTGGCGTTTACATCCGACTCCAAAGGCTCCGTCTTCACGGGCAGCACTGGTATTATCGTCACAACATATTCCATGGTTACGCAGTCCCGAGCACGGTCATATGATGCTGAGAAGATGATGAAGTTTCTCACTGGCCGAGAATGGGGCCTCATGCTGCTTGACGAAGTACACGTAGTGCCGGCTAACATCTTCCGAAAAGTCACGTCATCAATCAAGACGCATTCTAAGCTTGGACTGACAGCCACGCTACTGCGAGAAGACGACAAGATTTCTGATCTCAACTTTCTCATCGGTCCAAAGCTCTTTGAGGCGAACTGGATGGAGCTGTCAAAACAAGGTCACATTGCCCGCGTGCAATGCGCAGAGGTTTGGTGCCCCATGCCGACCGAATTTTACGACGAGTATCTTCGAGCACCGTCTCGCAAGAAGAATTTACTCTACATTATGAACCCCCGCAAATTTCAGGCTTGCCAGTACCTGATCAACTACCACGAATCCAGAGGTGATAAAATTATTGTCTTTTCAGATAATGTGTACGCTCTCAAAGCTTATGCGCTCAAGCTTGGCAAGGCTTTTATCTATGGTGGCACGGGCCAGGCGGAGCGACTTAAGGTTTTGGAAAATTTCCAGCACAATCCGCTGGTAAATACTCTATTCCTCTCAAAGATCGGTGATACCTCGCTCGACCTGCCCGAGGCTACGTGCCTGATTCAGATTTCATCACATTATGGTTCTCGACGTCAGGAAGCGCAGCGTCTAGGGCGAATTCTACGAGCCAAGAGACGTAACGATGAGGGCTTCAACGCGTTCTTCTACTCGCTAGTTTCCAAAGACACGCAAGAAATGTACTTCTCATCAAAGAGACAGGCATTCCTCGTTGACCAGGGTTATGCTTTCAAGGTCATTACGCAGCTGGCCAATATTGAAAAGACGCCAGGTTTGGCATTTGCTACGGCGCCAGAGCGTCGAGAATTGCTACAAAAGGTGCTTGTCGAGAATGAAGGCAATGAAGATGAAGATATCACAGATGATTTGTTCCACAGCGGCACCATGGGGCGGGCCAAGAAGAGGACTGTACGCCGAACCGCTGGCACTCTGGGTGAACTCAGTGGTGGACAGGACATGGCATACATCGAGCAGAATAAAAAGGTCAACCAGGGCCTCAAAAAGAAGGGCAAGAAGGAGAGCCATGCGTTTTTCAAGAAGATTGGTAGAGAAAATGCTCGCCGTACGGCCGGTGAGTAAGGGTGCTGAGATAACAAAGATTGGGATTGAAGTGGAAAAATATATTTAATTTGGTGCCTTGTTTCTTGAAACTGGGGCGCAAACCCTTGAAGTTGGGCAACATCTTGAAGTTGCCGTGTATCTAATCAAGCGTTTCTTTTTTCTAAGGTGGAGGGTTATCTTCCGCATTCATAGCTGTGTCATTGCCTTGACTTTTCGACAGCAAGCAGAATATTGTCTTCAGAAATTATTATACAAACAAGTTAACAAGTAACTATTAGCTCAAATGGCATGTTCTTTTGGATAAGCAGAACTGAACTCTAGTGCGACGGGGATTGACCCGTATTGATGAAGGTGGCACCTTGGTCTTGGCAGGCAGGCTTTGATTCGAACAGCTGGAGCGGCAGACAAGCACGCAGTACAGTTTGTGATGGTGTTTTGCAGGTGGCAGGACTAACGAGTCTTTCCATGTGTGGCTGCGCTGAGCTGGCTTTGGAATGAGGCTCTGCAGCTGCGCAGATGCAGTTGGGAGTTCGGCTTTACGTGGCAGCACTTAATGCTTAGGAAGAAATGATAATGTAAATAGACCAAGGAAAAAAAAAAAGAAACGAGAACAGAAAAGAGTACAAGAGAGAAATGAAAAGACAAGCGAGATGGAGTGATGGGCGTGACGGTACTGGGCATGAGTGGTCCGAGAGTTACCAGTCGGCCCTCGAGACTGCACTTACACGGCGCTGTGCGATGGAAACTCCTAAACCACAACAAGATTCAAGGCAACTCTTATTGGAGCTTAAAGCTGTTGGCCATGGCAGAGCAGAGAAAGTTGAAACGTCGTACAGAAGCTGGAAGGAGCCTTGGCAGCCCCGTACCCTTTGGTGTTTGTAGTTTTATCGGTCTTCCTAATAATAGATTTCTGCACACTTCGGACACAGCAGTTTGATTGCCACCAAGTTGACCAAAGCATTACATGCAGTGGCGGTGAGAACCCGGTGGCGCAATGTCTAAAGACGACCATGCAGAAAGGGCTGGTTAGACTGTAGCAGTTAATATGTACATGACGACATTTTGATCGAGTGATTGATTTAATGCTTCCGCATTATACCTCTTTTGGGGCTCTATTTCTATAGGCGTGCTTTTGCTACAATTGAGAGTTGCATTGCGGCTCGTCACGGACGATTCCATTTTCTGCTGTAGTAGAAGCGACACAGAATGATGCTTAACACAGTCTTTGGGGCAAGTGGTCATCGGAAGGAGAGTGACCTCTTGGTGCAGAGTGCATAGTGGAGGCTAGGTAAGTTTTGCGTCTAGATTGGATTGCCAATGCGGGCGTAGATCTTGGGAGCCAACGTCGAGTATCGCCGGTTAAATTTGAATCTGAATTCGAGCAGCTTCATACAGTAGCAGAGGAATTTTCATGACAATTTGCCATGACTTGGAGGCGGGTTATGGCTACTTGGACCTATTGTCTCTTAAAACCCTAATAAGGGATTGTTACAAAGGATTGTTATGAACGCTATGGTAATACATCCAGCCATACTGTTGCTGTTATTTTACCGTTGCTATTTTACCGTTTCTGCTGTTACTACAGTATTGCTACTTTTGTTACTGTAGTTGCTATTGATGCTATTGATGTTATTATTAACTTGCGCTGACTTGATGACTTTCGACTGTTTAATGGAAGTAGCAGAGAGGCTGGAGTTTGGTAAATACTACTAATTGGGTGTAGGTAGGTAACTTGGTCGTTGTTCTCAATTTCCGTTAAGCACAGCCTAAAAATTGGCACTCAAAGCTTGGTGACCGGCGCAAGCGCCATGCTGACTCTTTCTAGCAGGGGGCAAGGCCCGCATGGAGTCACTAAAATACATGCCTGTAGAGTCCAAGCGTTGTGCCTCAGTAACACTGCCTTATGGCTCCATCAACAGTTAATAGGCTGGCTGCAAAGTGGCAAAGACACTAAATGCGTGAAAGACCTCTTTGTGGCCATGGTGACCACCCATCCCCTGCCTTTTTATACTCTGCATCTCACTCAACCTGGTGGTCAGCTTGCAAACTGGTAAATGCATATTAGCCCTTAAAAAAATTCCTTGCTTCTGGTCCAGACCATGGTCTTGAGGCAAGCCAGACTTGCCTGCGTTCCTTCTCTTGTGGCAGCCTTTACATACCTAGTGCTTGCTCCTGTTTACTGGTAGTGCTGCGTTGCCCCTGTCTCCCCACCCTCAAGGAAACCCCTTCTGCAGGGCCAATCCAATACACCAGTTGAAAAATCTCATCAAAATCCTGCACCCCAGTTCCTCCATTTCTTCAATTGAACCTTCAACAATCGTCGTTTGTTTCGGTGGCGAGCCGTCCTGGGAAATAACAAACGACCGTTGTTGTTGTCGCCTTTCTTGACTTTATATTTTATATTTATATATATATATATATATTTTAACCCTCTTCCTATCTTGCTCATCTCCTTCCGTCTTCTTGTTCTGTCTCGCCCTACTCGGCCCGCCCTGCAACTGTATCTGCATCGGCTACCTACTCTATCCACACTTCTTGGCAAGACACTACCTTTATTAGCTCGTCCCAGATTTGTAGACACGATATCCGAGTCTTGCATCCTCGTGTATCACCTACCTTGCCTTCTTGGTAGCAAGACGGACGCCAACTACTGGTTCTGCACCTTCAGCGCTGCTTTCGACGGGCGTCCCGACGCACTCAACACCGCCAGAGCACCGCCGTAATCGCAATTCTACACCCCTGCCCAAGCACAGCCAAGCTTGGCAGGCTCCCTGTCAAAGACACCCGACTCCCGAGGTGGCAAACAAACACAAACAACCCGTGTCCCGCATACCGGTTCTCAGGCTCTTTTCCCTTTCTTTTTCCCGCCATCTTTACCATCGAAAGTCTGGCCGAGGCCTGTCTCTCGGTACGTTTGCACCGGCCCGTCCTGGCCAGTCCCAATTGGCCCTTGCGAAACCTTTGCGCGCCCAGACCTCTAGAAGTGCTGCGCGACAGGATTACCCAGAACTGAGAGGTTCTACGTTTCTTCTCTTGAAGTTTCAATGCCGCTGACAGCCGCGATCGGCAAGACTCTTTTTTTCCCTAGCATACGAAAACCCTCCGACCGTGAAGTTCTTCTTCCTCATACCGACGCTCGGGCTACGACAGCCACTGCTGGCTACCGACCTACTTTGCGTCAACGGCGCGGCTTAGACCTGCCGCAGCTGGCCTTGTGTTACCTCTCCCGGGAAACGTGCCGGGTTTGAGGCCTGTCTATTCGATAATTCACCCCGGCTGTCTGCAAGGAGAGGGCTGCGAGACCCTGGAAGACCTACCTACGGACTTTGCGTAACAACTGCCATCCGCACTGAGAAGCGTTCTCAGAACAGTTCGACTTGAATACGTGTTGCTGTGCTTCTGTGGCTTGCAATTAATCTCCTTTTCATTTAAATATTTCGCATTACCCGATTCCTATCGAAAACTACCACTTCTCAACTTGTGACCATACGCCGTTAGCAAGACTCAATTTTACAGGCTGTTCCGCCATCGCGTCATCTATTCTTACCGTCACAAGCAAACCATGAATTTTACACCTATTCAGAAACAAATGTCCTTTGATTGGGCTCGGGCCTAGATCTTGCTTCTACAAGCCATTACATCCCAAGCTGCTCACAGCAATTCCTCGCGCAGCACCGCACGGAAGCTGCACTGTCCAGCACCAGTTTATTGCTTACCATCTGCTTCTTGTCAATTTGCTGATATATCTCCAGCCACAGCCATGCTCGACGGAATTCGCAGTACCGCATGGGCTCAGCTCAAGGCGATCAAGCCAGCCTTTGTCTCCAAGAATCCTCACTTCAACTTCATTAGTGCACACTACTTTTGGATTGTCGGCGCTACGATAGCTGCCTCTATATGCATCTATGCCGGTGGCACTGGCCACATCTCCTATATCGACTCTTTGGTCTTTGCCAGTGGCGCAAATACTCAAGCAGGTCTTAACCCCGTTGATGTCAATCTTCTCACGACATTTCAGCAAGTCGTAATCTACGTCTTTGTTATGCTCTCTAATCCAATTACGCTCCATAGCTCTGTCGTCTTTCTGCGAATATACTGGTTTGAGAAGCGCTTTCAAGGATGGGTGCGCGAGGTCCGCAGCCGTCGTTCTAATTTAACAAGATCAAAATCCCAAGCCGTCAATGAGACACACAGAGCCGAGGAAGGTGTCAATGGCCGTGACATTACTGTCGTTGCGGCAGCAAATGGCAAGGCTCAAAGAATGACAAATGATGGTATTCTGCTTGACGACGACCTAGTTGGACCACACGAGCAGCCTCCAAGACAAAATGAAGACAGCGATACCACTGGGACTGCAACTGATAGCCCAAGTTTGGCTACTTCTAGTCGCTCAAAACAGACGCAGGATAGCGAAGACGGGTCTAATTCGATACACGAAACCACCACTCCCGTTACTGATCTTCCTGAAGCAGTCACGATCACGAGAGAGGCTACGCATGGGCCGACTGCAATTACATTTGCTGACACTGTTAAGAGGAGTGATGGCCTAGAAGAAGACGCCGCTGCATTTGCCCAGAGACGGCCTAACAACTCGCAGCATATTGCTATCTTGGAGAGACAGCGGAACGAAGACAACAATGATGTGCTTCGCATTCCTGGACCCCGTGACATCGAGCGAGGTCAAGTGCCTACCCGCCCGGAAGATTTTGAACGCGATGAGCCAACCGACTCACGACTTTCTCGCATTTTAAGCCACGGCGACTCAAAACGGCGTCATCCCGACGAAGCATCCCAAGGCCTTCGTGGCCGACAGCCAACCATTACGATTGCGGAACCGGAACGGAGACACGGAGAGCTGACTGAGAATGCAAAAGCCATCACGGGTACCCTCGATGCTCTTCGTTTCAGGAAACCCCGTTTTTTAAACAGGAGCGGGCAAAATAAAGTCCACGAGGCTGACGAGGATCAACCGCCGAGACCAGCACGGAGCTGGACCGTCGAGCGTGTCATATCTGCTCTTCATCGTGACACCGGCAAAGGCGAGGACATGCCTTATCTCAGTTATACTCCAACAATGGCTCGAAACTCTAACTTTGTTGGTCTTACCCTTGAACAGCGTGAAGAGCTGGGTGGTATTGAATACCGGTCTTTGAGAACACTTGCCCTGGTCCTCATTGGATACTTTTGGGGCTTTCAGCTCTTTGGCGTCATCCTTCTGCTGCCATTTATACTTCACAATAAGTACTACAGCAACATCATTGAAGGCGATGGCGTGTCTAGTACTTGGTGGGGCATCTTCACCCCAAACGTTGCCTTGATGGACGTTGGCTTCTCCTTGACTCCGGACAGCATGAACTCCTTTGTGAGATCTGAATATGTCCTGATGGTTATGTGTTTTCTTATAATCCTTGGAAATACCGGCTTTCCTGTCATGTTGCGATTTATAATATGGTTACTTACCAAGATCGTCCCGAAACACTCAGGTCTCTGGGAAGAACTCAAGTTTCTCCTCGACCACCCGCGTCGATGCTTCACGCTTCTCTTTCCATCTGGGCCTAATTGGTGGCTATTTTGGATATTAATCTCCCTCAACGCTATTGATCTGCTCTTTTTCCTGGTCTTGGATTTAGGAAAGGAGCCCATTAGCCGCCTCCCGCTACATAACCGGGTAGTTGTCGGACTTTTTCAGGCTGCCTCGACAAGAACTGCCGGGTTTTCCGCAGTTAACTTGTCAGATCTACACCCAGCTATGCCGGTGATGTACATGATAATGATGTACATTTCCGTTTTCCCAATCGCCATTTCCATCCGGCGAACAAACGTATACGAAGAGAAGTCCCTTGGTGTCTACGACAATGCTGCCGAATCTGGTGCTCCGCAAGAGGCCAGTGCTCTATCATATGTGGGCACACATTTGCGTCGGCAGCTGTCGTTCGATTTATGGTTTGTCTTCTTGGGATTTTTTATTCTCTGTATCTCAGAGGGTGGCAAGATCCAGGACAAGCGGTTTGATTTGTTTTCAGTTCTGTTCGAGGTTGTCAGCGCTTATGGCACTGTTGGACTCAGTATGGGTGCAGCTGGCATCAACGCTTCCTTGACCAGTCAGTTCTCGGTCGTCGGCAAGTTGGTCATTATTGCTCTCCAGATCCGAGGCCGCCACCGTGGTCTGCCATATGGCCTCGATAAGGCTATTATTCTTCCCAATGAAGCACGCTTCAAGAGGGAAGCCGAGGAGGCGGAAGCGGTTATGGTGCGTATGAACACCGCAGTGTCAGGAGCCACAGCATACACCTCTGGCATTCAAAGATTACCGAGCGTAGGCCGCGGACGCACCATGAGCAGAAGTAAGGACACGAATATCATATCTAAGTTCCTACACCCAGGCCCTGTGGTTCAACGCGATACCGCAGCCATGCGTCCACGGAGCCGCTCTACTGACTCTCGTGCCATGACGCTGGAGGCCAACCGAACCTTTAGTGAGCCGAACCCAGACCATGATGTGCAGCTGGAGCAGCTTCCGAGCGGCACTTCGTCGAAGCGAATGCAGCCGCTGCGTGCTGATACTGCTCCAGCGACCAATCTGAGCCCCTGGCGGCAGTAATATTGGCCTTTAACCAGACACGATTCTGTTTTTATTCTCTCTTCTTTTTTTTGCCCCTACAAAACATGTCGTTTTTAAGCTTTATACTTGCCCTTTTTGTGTATCCTCCTTTCCTGCATTTGAAGCAACGGGCGCTATTCAAGGTTATAATCCGCAAGCTCGCCCTTGTGGATTTGTTCATAGACGGAAAAAGAAACCAGTCGGTGTTGTACGTTTGTTCTTATTTTCTTCCCTTGATATTGTTTGGGACTCAAAGGCTGGCGCATTTTGACTTGGACTTTTCGATGCAAGTGCCTTGCTCACTAGTATTGTACTTGAAGACAATGCAAGACAGATACTAAACTTGAAAATTTATTTAAAATTGTAATGATTGTGGCCAGGAAGATTAGTATATGGGTGGCTCTCAGTATATCGACTCATTCAACAGATAGCAATACACGCCCAAGATCCATCATCAACGGCCATTGCTCTATTCTGTGCAGGTCTCAATGGGTTCTAACGAAACGGCCGTCTAACAATTCCACAACCTTTATGTAGCTCCAGAGGGAAAGGTCGACCCCCCAAAAAAGAGATTAGATATTATTTATCTTCAAATGCATCTAAATTTTTCAACGCGCCTGCCAACCGTCTATAGTCCCTCAGTAACTCCAACACTTCACCAAGGCGGAGCTCGCCGGGTGTGCTAATCTCCATGAAGCGTTTGTTGGGTGGCGCAATCTTGGGAACTGGCGGTTTGGCGGGGAGAGCAGCAGCAATGTCAGGAAACGCCTGTATTGTATCAACCTCGTATTAGTTTCCATCATCCAAATGAAGACAAAGATGGGCGGAAGGGGGGAATAAGGGCACCTACTGCGCTTAAATCGCCACCATCTTCAGGCTTACTATCCTTGGCCGTCGTATGTGGCGTAGAGGTAGCGCTGCTACGCCCAAAACCTCGAATCATGCCCATGCTCGGCAGGCGTGCCATGGGGTTGAAGCTGCTCCCCAAGTTTCGTACCTGATCCAACATGGCAGCGCCTTGCTGCTGCGCGACCCCAGCCACCGTCGTCGCCTGGGGTGGCGGCGTGGGGGCACTATTTGACGGCGTCATGCCGTCTGTGAATCCAACCTTCTTCAGAGAACTAGCGCTGCGTCTACTCCGGGTACTATCTGCACTCGGCTCGCGACGGCCCCCTATAAGCGTCAAGACGTCGCGCCCTGTGGTAGATTTGGCGCCCTCGCCGTCCTCCGTTGCCGCGACTGAGCTCTCGAGACTCGCATTATCGTCATCCTCGCCCGGTGGTGGTGTACTAACCAGCTTACGTGCATCGTCGAGCGTGCGTGGCACGACAATGGATTCCTTGGGGCCCTCCTGGCGCTCGCGGAGCTTGCCCAGGAGAAAAGTGTAGCTCTCGCCAAGGCTATTGGAGATTGTCTTGAGTCCTTGGTCTGCAGTGCTGAAGACTGCGCCACTGGCTGCACCAAATGCCTGTGCGGGAGTGTTCACGAGATCGCTGAGGCGCCTGTTGCGCAGCACGGCGGCGGCTTTCAGCCCGCCGTGTGATGGGGTGGGCTTCGTCGCGGTGGCATTTTCCTTCGTGGCTCCTGTGGACGCGGGCGCGGCGCCTTGGCCGTATGCCGGTGGAAATGTCTCCGGCTTCGTGTTTGTCTCGCCCGCTGCCTTGGGTGGCCCCGACGGGTGCTCGTCGTCTCGAAGGGTGGAGAGATCAACAGTGCCGAGGAAGCTTATGGCCGCTTCGAAATTGGTCAGGCAATATGCGGCCTCGCCAGTGAGCTTGGGTTCCCACCGAAAGTACTGCATGAAATGCAAATCGCTAATGGCATGCAGGTGCTCAGGTGGGAGCGTGATAAGCGTGTATATCAGCATCGGCATAATTTCGTCGGCTGAGGCATTAGGCTGAAAGTGCGCCAAGGTGTCCACAATGCTTTTGTGTACTGCCTTTAAGTGATTCAGCTTGCCCAGAGGATAATGAGAATCGCTCATCTCAATGAGTTCCTGGCGTGCCGTTTCCAGCGACTCTCGAATCTCCTCTTCCCGAAATTTAGGCAGGCTGTCTTTACCATCATCTTGACCGAGGTCAATGCCCAGATCCGTCAGCCCAATGCTGACAAGTGCCAGCGCGGCAGTCTTTGATCGTAGCTTGTCATCCTGTGCCTCATCCTGCGTACTTCGATGCCTATATATTCGTTCGTAAATGGCCTCGCACACTCGTCGCTCCACAGCCTCTTCAAACAGACCCTTCTTGGCTTCGAGCGCTTTGCGTGCCTTCTTCTTATTGGCGAGCTCGTCGGCCGTAATCATCTGTTGCTCCACTTCTAGCTGCTTGGGCTTACTCTCCTTGGACTTGAGCGACGTCGCGCGGGAGCGAAACCGGCTTGCGGCGGAGGATATCGTGGACGAGGAGGGGCTCGGTGATGGACCACGACGCTGCTTTGACGCCAGAGCACTAATGTGGGTCTGGATATGAGAAGAAGCGAGGGCATAAAAGTCTTGGAAGAGCTGGGACAGCTTGTCTATATTCGGAGGTGTTGAATGCACTTTCGCACTTAATGACTCGACGAAGCTGAACGTGCGGAAGGTGGTCGTAGGACGTTAGGTATATGTAGCTTTGCGGCCGATGCTCGGCAGGAGGAGGAGCTGTATTTACCTATCCGTCAGAGTGATGAGCTCTATAGGCAGCTCATCAAGGTCGACCGATTTCCTTGCATTATCGCCAGCATTGTCGTTCTCATCTGCATCTTGCGATGTCTCAAAGGCGTCGAGACCCTCAGGCGGCCTAGCGCTGCTGCTGGCATTGTCGTTGTGGAAGGTGTGGGCGCGCTTGGGCATCTGCAAGCTGCCGCTGGCTTTTCGGCTTGGCGGGGCATCGTGCGAATTCACTCGAGAGGCAGGCGGCTTCTTGTCGGATGGCACGGTGTCGGGACCGGTGGAAGCCATTGCAGAAGCAGCCGCGCGTCGGAGGGAGCAACGCAGGTGCTAGTGGTGACGAGTAGCTTGGTCGTTAGTTGTAGCTATGATGAGCCTGATGTTGGGCGAGGGAAAACGAGTGTCGGGAGATTCAATATAGTGCACAAGCTGGACGGAATCCATGCACTTGGTTCGTATAGTCTGTAGTCTTGGGAAAGCAAAAGTGCGTGGTGTGAGGAGCAAAGTTTGAGAGACTGGCGCAGCCGTGTCTACATTTATTAACTAATGGGAGCCACGGCACGCGACTTGAGACTACGTCAACCACTGGAGCCGGGGGGTGGGGATGCAGTTGATTGCGAGGAATTACTGAGATGCGGTAGGAAACCAATATGAGCATGGCAAGTTGGAAGAGCGAGACTCGGGTTTCTGGTTTGAGGGGAGGGACGGGGAAGATGCATAGAAAGGGGCTGAACGAGGGCGAGAGGCCTAATAATAAATCAAGTGTCATCGCCAACAACAGTTTGAAGATAACGACACACTGGTGTACTTGCTGTCCTCATACTGGAGCGCTATGCTATTGCTTATTACAGTGTCGCACCACCTGCTGCAGCGCATATTGCGCTAGCTAAATACCTAGGTAGGTAGCCTCTAGGCACCTCGTTATGCCTTCTGTCGACTTATATGAGGCAGGCAGATTATCGGGCAGCCCAAAGCTATCTAAAGCAAAAATAAAAATAAACTTAAAGTAGAGTTAGATTCCAGTCTGGCAAATTTTTTTGGGTGCTTTCAGATTTCTGTCTGATAAATTTGCAACATTAAAAATTGGTAGCTCAGCCAAGGCACATTCTGTCTTGGACGCAAATATGGCACCTATTGGACGTAGGAAAGTGGAAAACGTGCATACTGGTCATCATTAAACGGTATATGTATATTGGCAAATCTTCTGGGTCCAATCTTATCCTAAACTCTCGTAAATCTGACCAAGCAGCCAAAGCATCCCTGCGAACCGCCAAAGGTACAATGAAAACGAGAGGCGCGAATATATGATCGGCATACCAATGTGCATCCCTGACTTCTAACCAGTCTTACTGCCATTCTTGGCCCAGTCGCGCAAGTCGTTTTTCTTAATCTTGCCCGTACTCGTCTTAGGAAGCTCAGCCACGACCTCAACTTCTTTGGGTACCATGAATCTGCTAATGGCGCTGTTGTTCCTCGCCCATGCAATAAGGTCTGTGCCTGTCAAAGACTTGCCCTCCTTGATGGTAATGTATGCCTTTGGTACCTCGCCCCATTGTGTGCTGGGTATAGCCACCACGCCGCACTCTAGCACGTTGGGATGCTGAACGAGCATGCTTTCTAGGGCCACCGAAGAAATGTTCTCGCCGCCAGAAATGATGATGTCTTTAGCCCGATCGAGGATCTGTGCGCTGCCGTCTGGATGCCAGACTGCGAGGTCACCCGAGTGAAGTGCGCCGCCGGCAAACAGCTTCTTTGTGGCTTCCGGGTCTTTGAAGTACTCTTTGGCGCAGATGTTTCCGAAGAAAACAATCTCGCCAATCTCCTTGCCGTCCTTTGCAACATCGACAAGCACATTGTCAGGTTGGTCTGGCTTGATGATTCGAATAGGTAGACTGGTAATAAAGCCATGTCCTTGGCGTGCCATTTTGGCATATTTTTCGGCTGGCGGGAGCGTATCCCATTCAGGCATCGGATAACATTTGGTGATGGGTCCGTAGGTTTCTTCACCATGTCAGTGTCTGTGCCTTCTTGCCAAGTCTCAAAAACGTACCCGTCATTCCATACACGTGTACAGGCATTAAATTTAGATTGCTCTGTGTAGTTGTGTTAGCCATCACTAGCAAGATGCTGCTGACAGAGAAACGCACCATCTGCTCGAACAGGTGCCCAGTCGGCGGGCTGGCAGCAACAGTAACTCGAACTGGATTGGGTAGCTTGACTGCTTCTTTGGCAGCGACGAGCAGGGTGTTGACAGTGGGAGCAGCATTGAAGTGGGTAACGCCTTCATCCTTGAGTAGACGCCAAATGATGGGATAGTCGATTTTGCGCAAGCAGATGTTTACACCACGAACGGCCACAATGGACCAAGGAAACGTCCAACCACAGGCATGGAACCTAACGCTAGTTAATAAGCAACATCCACGACAGGCGGACTCATCTTACATTGGCAATGTCCAAAGATACCTGCAGCGGCCGTCATTCAAGCCGGACTCGATAATGTTGGCGACGGCGGCGAGGTAGGCACCACGATGTGTAAATACGACTCCCTTTGGCTTGGAAGTAGTGCCAGAAGTGAATGGGATAGCGAGCATATCATCTTCATTCTCGGCATGGGCATGAAGTCCGGCCCAGGCTTTTGCACCTTGTTCATCGTCGTACAATAGACCTTCCGCAACTGCCTGACTGTACGGACCAGCACGCGGGCCACTCACCTCGTCCGTATCCTGTTCAGAGTTAGCTTTTACTCAACACTTTGTGGTGTCGTGCTGCTGGGTAAACCTACATAGTCAACGATTACAGGGACTTTGCTATGCCTAGATTGGTAAACACTCAACAGGTCTTCAAATTCCTTGTCGACAATGATCGAATCGACCTCGGCAAACTCAAAGATGTAGGCAATGTCGTCGGGCTTGAGACGGTAGTTGGCAGGGACTACGACACCACCACCAGCGACAATTCCGTAAAGCGACTCTAGGAAGGCTGGGGTGTTAGGGGCGAGAATTCCGACTCGCTTAAGACCATGCTTCTTGAGATAGTACGCAAGGCCACGGGCCCGGTCCGCGGTCTGCTGGTAGGACCGGCGAATGCTGACACCATTGGCAGTTATATGAACGACGGCATCAGCATTGGGCTCAATAGCGGCAGCACGCTCCAGAAAAATGGTAGGTGAAAGATGGTGAATGTGTGGCGGCGGCGGCGCTGACGGTAAGAGATGATTGAGGATGGACCGAATTCGTGAGGGAGGGCCAGACATGGTTTTGACTGAAGCTAAACCAGGAAACACAAGCTTACAGGTGAGAGTTGCAAGCTATACTGGGAACATAAATGGCAATGGCAGACTTGAAGTAGGATCAAAGGCAATAGAAAAGAGTAGCTGCAAGCTCTCGATAATTCAAGCACGGCCGACCGGAGACTGCTGTAGCTTAGGGAGCGGCCTCGGCTGTTGTCGGCTGTGGAGAGGTGAGCGACCAAGTCGGGCAAGATTTTGAGACGGCGTGGTTCTTCCAGGCGCTAGGATCCCATGGGGGCGGAATAAAGCGGAGAGCTCAGAGCTGCCTGGTAACTGCGGCTCAAGCCAGTGGCTTGTGGCATGTGGCACAAGCAGCTTACGGAGGTTCTTGGAGATGTTTTTAGTGGCCACTAGTGTGCTGTATCGCCCAGCTCCTGGCGTTCTACCCCAGATAATCCGCCGATGCTGCTTTGCGTATCGATGGCCGCTACAAGCCGTAAATTTCCAATGTCATTTGATAGTGGCTTACCAGAAGGTACATGCTTACTTGGTGACTTTTTGTAAAATATACCAAGGCAACATAACATAGTCTGCATGGCGGGCCAACAGACGTGACCGACCACATGTACCAGAGATTCTACCTGGTTCAGCTGTGGAGTGTCCCACCTCCGCTTTCGTCATAGCCAAAGTGAGAGCTTCACGGACGGCCTACACCTGCCCCTCATTTTCATTAAACACACTGACGTAGCGCAACACCCATCTGATAATTTTCTTCAGATTTGTCCATCTCCAATTGCATTCAAAAGCTGCATCTCAAAACCATCACCCTTACCATGGGCTCATCGCGCTCGCTGCGAGGTGCCTGCCAGTGTGGCCGCAACCGGTACTTGATTGTTGTCCCAGAAGACAGCATTGGTGCGGCTCAAGTGATATTTAACACCGACTCTGCCCACCGTTCGTCATCACCAATCCTACTCCCGATGCGAGAGCGTTTCTATGTAGTGGGAAAAGTCGCCTGCTCAAGTTGAGTGCGCCACCGCACGAATGAAAGGCTAACACGCGATGCACAGAGGTCTCTCTCGCCACACCACTCCCCGCCTACATTCGAGTTCCATTATCCTGGTATAGGAGCGCCACATACGCATACTGCGACGACGAAAGACATTCAACAATCCGACGCTCATATACTCATCCAGATCAGCAAGATTGTAAACGCTACTTTTGTGGATACTGTGGTACACAATTGTCATATTGGTCAGAGAGTCCCGCCACTGAAGCCGAATACATTCACTTGACATTGGGCAGTCTCCTGCAAGAGGACTTGCATGACCTGGAGGAGCTGGGCTTGATACCTGATGATGCCGATTCGGATGAACAGTCCACCCAAGATGTGGATGCGGGGCATGCAGTGGACGACGAGCACGAAGAACCAGCTGAATCTACTATCAAAAGGCTCAGACCTTCATTTGGCGTCCCTTGGTTTGAAGACCTCGTACAAGACACAAGACTTGGAAGGCTCCGTCGCAAACACGGCGGTGGACGCTCCCAAGATGGAAGGGTGCAGGTCGAATGGGAAATCATTGAATACACGGATCATGGAAACGACGGTGTTGAGGATGTAGACATGCCGACTGCATCTGCTGGAAAACGAAAACTAGATGAGCGAGAAGACGCCGAAATATAGATGCGAGAACCATATTGTATAATTTCTTTTTGGGATACGGACATAACAGGTACCGATGCGGTTGATCAGGAAGGTTGTTCTGGATTGGAACATATGTCTGACGACCACAGACTAGATGCTACAGCTCACCAGATACACAAATCCTGGTAGTGTAGGGACTATTGTTTCGGCATATTGATTTTTTTTTTACTTAAAAGAAAATGTACTTTAATATATCATTGAGATACGTGATATTGAGCCTGACCTGTGCTTGGATGCAACACAAAGAATGGCTCGTCTCAGACTGACCAAGGATAGCTACCCGCCAATTTATCTTAACAGTTGGCAAATGGTATGTTAAACTGCCGAGAAGCGAAGACCTTCCAGTACCATTTGAGCACTGTGTAGGGGTGTAATTCGACGTATTGCCAAACGTTGAGCATTGGCGGCTCCCAAGAACAACAACGTTTCGGCCATTCTAGGCCACTATTCTAGAATATAACGATTTTGTTCGGTATTTCAACAAGTACATCCACGCTATGGCTGTCATGCCGAGACTTGATGGAGTGGATAGGCCGGCGTGCTTATATGATCGATGTTAGGACAACACACCTTTGAATAGGGCAGATGGATATTAAACTAGCGTGCATTTGGTGATGTGTAGAAGAAGAGTGCCAACATGCCACAACTTATGGAAGGAAAAAAAACTCGGATGTCTGACTAGGCCACGGAACTAAGATTTTAATACATTTCTCTTTTATATGATGAGGCTATATTCTTGTATTCTGCCCTTTCTCACCACCACACTCCCGATTGTTTGACGCAGAAGATGCTACAGAAGCTTCTTGGGATATCCTCTCCCGTGAATCATCATGTTCTGTACCGGCATGCGTATCAGAATCCGACTGATGTTTGGCATGATGACGCGAAAACCAACGGAAGCAGTGGACGAGTAGCTGTGCAACGAAAACCTAGTAAGCACATTAGCCGTAGCGCGAGAGCTACGGAGGAGGAGAGAGTAACAAACCTGCTCAATGGTGTATAAAAGAACCGGTATTTGAATAAAGGATCTCGTTAGATCATCTGCCGTCGCCCACATGGCTGCCACTAACGGTATGCCCAAGCTGGTTGTCTTTGCAGCGCCGCAGAAGCAGACGGCCATGGTCTCCTCTATGGACATCTGGCGCACTGCCAAGACACGGCGTACTACTTTAGGTAGTGTTTTGCCAAAATTTGAGTTGGCCACCATTGGGTTAACGAGACGGATGAGCGCAAGAGGTGGGCGTGCGGCGAAGAAGCAGATGCTAGTGAAGAGGAGGTAGAGGGCAATGTTGATGAAGATGACCCATACGACGGAGAGTTTCGAGATTTTGAAGAGGGCACCAGTGGCAAAGGCTCCGGAGAAAGTTGTCCTAGTCAGGGTTAGATGAACTGCTCAGCTTGCAAGGTGACTCCGACAGGATAAAGAGCTAGTGTACCAAACAAGAAGAATGAGGCAGCAAGCCGAAATTTTGGCCAGCTTGAACATATTTAGCATCTTGACGACTTGATCCTCATATGTCCACCGAAGCCCCTGTCCGAGAAGAAGGGGCAGTACGACGCTGAGACCAAGCTGTTTGGCGACGTCGGCATACATGCGGCCGAGCGTAGCTGGCCCTGCCGGCCGCCATGGGGTAAATACGCCGCCAGAGGGCATGAAGCCGTAGATGAGCAGCGGCGAGAGGAATGAGCCGAATACGTTGCCAAGGACGACAGAAATGACGGCGGCGGCCTCATCGCCACCTGCGCTGCGCGTCATGACCACGTTGGAAGCTATTGTGGTCGGTAAACAGGCGGTGGCAAGGAGGCCGACGAGGACAGGGACTGATGGGGTGCCGCTCTGCAGAGTGCCGGCTGCGATGCAGATGTGAAATATGGCTGCACAAGTCGCAGTAAGCATTTGTTTCTTTAATTCCTTTCTTTGCCCTATTTATTTCTTTGAACTTGTACCAGAGATACGGGGGCAGCGCACCTAAGACGACGGTTGGGAAGACAAGGAAGCTAGTGCCCTGAACAACCACATGGAGACGCCAATTCATGAGATTCTGTTTTAGCTTGGCAGGAGCGAGCTGGAGACCGCTGATGAGGAAGATCAACGCGACAGCGCCGTAGAGTATGCTGTACTCGGAGCGGATGGAGCCGCCATGGGCAGCGACATCTACAAAACATGTGTCAGATTTTCGTGTTAGAGCGCGCATGGTTTAGACAAGAATGTCGAATGTGGGATAGAGAGAGGCATACGCGGGAAAAAGTAGGCAAGAACACAAGCAATACCGAAACCAATTATCAGCCATTGTTGGAGTAGAAAATCGCAAAGTGCGGCTGCGAAGCGTATAGCAACAGTCAGACGTTGCGGACGGTCTGGCCCTTGCCCTTCGGAGTCCGACGTCATCTTATGCAGGTACTCCGCCGAAGCGTCAGTGACACAAGCGTCCGGGCAGGAGATGCCAACAGGGCGAGGGAAGCAGCAAGGCGATGTCTTGAAAATGTTCAGAGAACGAGGTAGCCATGGTAATTCAACAACTCATGCAGTCCCTATCATCGCCGCGATATGATGGTTGCTATTACCACATGAAAAAAAAAAGATTGTGTGGCCAAGCTTGAGACGAGAGTGAACAAAGCGGGCCGGGAACAATGGGGGCGGTCTTTACTCCGCGCCGTGAATACAATACCGGCCCGTAGTAGGTATTGCCAATTCAGGCAGCTGTTAAACTCGCTGGAATATGTGCTCGGCCCCCAGGTTTAGATGCCGTAACCGAACCTTGCATGCGACGTGAAAAATAAAGTTAAAAAAGTCAACGGCACTTGACCCAGGTACGAACAGGGCGACAGAAATTACACTCCAGGGACGTCTCTTAGAGCAACCAGTCGATTGTAGTTAAAACAAAGAGAGAGAATATCCACCATATTTCCGTTAATTATATACCCCAGTGATTATATCTGTAGTGTCGTAACCCTACTTGCCGTCCACAAGCAAGGAACACGAAGAATAGGAAACAAATAAGAAACAACACAAAACTTGGTTGGAAAAGAAAGCCTCTGCTGAAACGCCTGCGATGTCAGGGGTATCAGATATCATAGTGGCATATATGAAATATCGCTCAAAGCACATCTTGCGTGCCTCCTGCCATCACTTTTGTGTAGAAAGACACAGGACCGCAGGAGTAAAAAAAAAAGGGGGGGGGGGGGGGCAGAGCCGCATTCATGAATGCAAAAAAAAAGAAAAGAAAAATAATATTAGCAAACCTCTGTCTGTCAAAGACCAAAGTTGCTGGCCAACCTCCGCCGGGTTTGTCGTCGAGATGACCGGCTGCTCTACGCGGTCATCACCGGCACTTGTTCCACAGTCAATGCTGTCCTGGATTCATTGGCACCGGCAGTACTAGGCGCCGGTGCAATCTCAGGATCGGGTATTTGGATATCGAGCTTCAAAACGCATCACAGGTTAGCAACGACAGGACCTCGCAATGACCAGTGCCACTACCGCCGGCACCCACTTACTGTCATGTATCCGGTTTGACGAAGGGAGATAATCTTGGGCGCCACCAGTCCGTTGTCCTCTGCCGCCATGGACTTTTGCATCTCGACATTCCACTGTTCAATCCACTTTTCCAGCGCCGCCAGCCTCTTCTTGGACGCCGTCATGCCAAAGTCATCCCACAGCCAGCCGGTGACGGCGCCCATTACACTATCGACCATGTTTCGCCCCGTATATGGGTTAAATGTCTCACCCAGCTCGCTGTTGAGCTTGCTGATGACTTTGCGGAATTCCTGCTCCGAGATGCCTGCGGGATCCAGGATCTCTGGGTAGAGGTTCGAAAACGCGGGGGCTAGGTCACCGTGAAGCAGCCAGTCGCGGCGTACCCGGATGATTCGCGTTGTGGCGTATTCCGAAGAGTCCATGGGCACATGAGGGTTGAAGTGTGGATAGCAAGGGTGGGAGGGACCCCATTCTTCGCCGAGATCACCTTGGATGTCATCGCCCATGATGGAGGAGTTTGTCGAGGAGAGAGCGGAACCGATGCCATCGCCGGCAGAGACATTGGAAAGCCGGGGAGCATTCTCGTCACGACCGCGCTCGAGGTCCCTCGCAAATAAATCGGTTGGACCGTCTGTTTTCGTCATTGTGAAAGTGTCGTATTTATTATTGTATTCTTGTTTCAGAGCGCTGTTCACCTATGGGCTAGGCCCCTGCTGCAGGGTGCTCCGGGAGACAACAGCTATGCTGCCTCGTCTTGGGTATGGAAGTGTGCGCGGCGGTCAAAGGCAAGTAAATGAGGTATCAAATACGGCCAAGTCGAGATGCAGCAAAAGCTGACGGGATTCGCAGGTGTGTCGTCTATTCAGATGCGTCGACGCGGGTTCTTGGCGTCTGTGAGCTCAAAGTCGGCCAGTGCCCCAGGGAAGGATCAATGCTTGGGGGATCAAAGGAACAAATTGAATCTGTATAATAGACTTGGACTCAGTTGCAGACGTGGTTTAGGCAGATTTCAATCCTAGTAGCCGAGGTGTCGTAGCGAGACTGTATGTTGTCTGTATTAGATAACCCAGGCAAGGCGGCACAACTTAGATTGTTAGGGGGACATCAGTGGGGCACCGTACACGGACCTCTGCGACAAGCCCGAAGTTGGGTGCTGCCGCTGCACGGTCATAGAATCAAATCAGATAGAATGGTTTTACTGTAAATGAGTTCCCCGCGGCTACTCGCTCCTTACGACAGCCCATCCGCAGTACGTTATTTTCTGAAATTTGATTACAATGGCCTCAAGATTTTGACTTGAGGAAACCCCTTAGGATCCCAAGCCACAAATTTAAGCCACAAATTTGTCGGGTCATTGAGAGAAAAGAGTATCCGGCACGACATTTAAGTAGGGTATCAGTGTTTATATTTTTTAAAGTAACTTTATATATAAATAAATTTATCTTATTATTTGTGTTAATAATCGTTATCGACCCAGTGCTGTCAACCGTGGTTACTGTTTTGGGGCCCACCTGCGCAACAAGGAGTATCTAGTTTTCTGGTAGGCAAGATCAATTCACAGAAACTCACACATGAATGATAATAGAAACATCAATAAACCCAGTATTTAGCCCTTCAAATTTCTCTTCTCCTCCATTCTGCTCAATTAACTCCCTCTCTACAAAAGTGCTTGAAAATATGGCCGAACAACTCAATCAAGAAATCATCGTCGCCTCCAAGAACCCCGTCAAGATCCAAGCCGCCCAGGAAGGCTTCCAGCGCATGTTCCCCGACATCACCTTCACCGTCCGCGGGCTGAGTGTCCCCTCGGGTGTGCCAGATCAGCCGCTCACCGATGAGGAAACGCTGCAAGGCGCGCTGAACCGGGCCCGTCATGCATGCGACGCGGAGCCAGGCGCCAACTACTGGATCGGCCTCGAAGGCGGTGTGCACACCACACCGGGCGACGAGGTACAGTCGTTTGCATGGATAGTGGTCCTGGGGCATAACGGCAAAATGCTTGGGAAGGCACGCACGGCTACTTTCTTCCTACCGCAGGAGACGGTCCGGCTGCTGCGCAGCGGGCTGGAGCTTGGTGATGCAGACAACCAACTGCACAACAAGACAAACTCGAAGCAGCAAACGGGCACGGTGGGCATTCTGACGGGCGATTTGATTACACGGCAGAGCTACTATACCGAGGCTGTAGTCTTGGCGCTGATTGCTTTCAGGAATACGGAATTGACCTTCAGCCAAACGTTGGCAGTGTAATTATACCGCTGCGGGCTCAGAATCCAATGTCAACAGTATGTGAAGCATTGATGCAGAATCAATGGCGTATTCGATTAATTTAAAGTCCAACTTAATCCTGGTATCTGCTGTCTCTGCTATTTGTTTAAGATATCGCACACCAGTCTGAATCAGTGAGACCAAAATGCAACGATTTCATCAAAGTCTACCTTCATCAGAAATTTCTCATTCCGGTCCTCCTTTGTAATTTCCTTCCTCAAGCGAGCTGCAACGCGAATAACCACGGCAGCCTTTGGACCCTTTCCTAATGCCTCAAACATTTTCCCTTTGAGAACGTGGAGCGTGCAATTTCATTCTTGTGTGCGTTGAGATCAATCGCCCAAACTTCCATTGCAGTATTCACCACCTCACTGTGTGGAAATAAGCAGTCAGCGCAGTTAAATCGGGAAAGTCGACAACTAGGAAAATGAGCGATATCATGTTGGAAGTAGGAGGTTTGTTTAGCAAAGAAGACTGAAACATACTTACATGGCTTTCTCCATATGACCCCTCGCGGAGGAGATGTTCAGCAATTTTATAAGCTATGCGAGCAGTGTACGGGTCTCTATCTCCGACTGTTTCAATCATATGCCGCCGTGCCCGTTGATGATATAAATGGCTCTCCTCCCAATTTCCTTGTGCTGCTCAAAGGTTGCCAAGAACATAGAGAATTAGATTTGTCCTCGCAGACTCGCGATCATCCTTGCCAAGAGCTTGTTCCCTCAAATAAAGGCTCTCTAGCATAAGAGTGTTGCACTCTTCATATTTGCACTGCGCAAGCAATGACCAGCCGAGAATGGCCTCTCCGGCTCGCGGATATAGTTTCCAAGGGATTTTCGGAGCCGTAGAGCTTCCTTCATGTCGGCTTCAGCCACGGTATACCTCTGATCCTACTTACAAGAGATGCCTCTTTCTGCGTATGCCAAGTAGAGCGCTTCATCTTCGACGCCAATTTCTTTTGCAGATTTTGTACACCGAGTTAAATGATTGCTCTTTGTATCTCCTCCTTGCGTCAAAGTCACTGGCATCCATTGCGATAGCCCCTACGCAGAAATAAAGGTCGGCAAGTATAGCATCTCTATCTGCGTGCCTAGATGATTCGCAAGTTTCGAGTGCTGTCTCGAAAAAGCCGTCGAATTGTTTAGTTTGCCCGCGCTCTTTTTGATACCTTGGACGGTATTATCGCCATATAGGACAGGTGTATAAAAGGGATTGAACCTACCAGGCAGCCTCAATTAGAAGCTTAGCAAACAAGAGTCTCGTGGTGTTCGGCACACTGGTTAAAGATTTCCACAGCTGATGCATTCTTGGAGCATGAGCGTAGATATTTGTACAAATAGGCCATCTTCCAATGTTCAATCTTTGCCCAGCTGACTTTAGCTCTGGTAGCTCCGGTTTCCTCGACGGCTTCGGCGGAGCTGACGACCACTCCGACCATAGCAGGTGCAAAACTCCGCTAAATATGGCAGTCCTGCTCTCCAAATCCATGCTTTTTGATACCGCATCCTACACAATTCGGTGGATAAATACTTGCTGGTGCTGTTTCTCTCGGTGAAAATTAAAGATGACTGTAAGAGGTCGGCCCGAGCCTCTAGACAGCCTCTAGATAACTGACCTTTTTAAATGGCGCGTATTGTGAGAGGGGTTGGGAAGATGAGTCGATTAACAAATTCTCACCAGTGCTGTCAGGATCAAAAAAAGAATTCGACTCTAAAAGCTGTCGAGACTGTGGCTTAAGCTTGTTGAAAGCCCAAACAGTTGCAATTGAATTACGGTACGTGACCAAATTCGTGTCGAACTTGGTCTCATACAGATCAGAGTGCTCGTCAAGATCAGCATACAGTTCCCAAAACTCAGTCAGCGTAAGGTCCTGTCGGCGAATGATTGCGGCCATCTGCGAAATGGCCAAAGGAATGCCACCAAGTGCGTCTGATATAAGCCTGGCCGTTTCCAACTCAGTTTCGTTAATTTGCGTCGTTAGATGGCGAAGTAACCCGAGGCTCTCCAGAGTTGACAGAGGTTTGAGATCTATGCCCGACTGCTTTCGTGTGAAAACATTTGCCAACAGATCTCGACTAGTGATTAGTATTGATCTGGATCCCTGCGGCCAGTAGTCTGGCAGAATCATGGGATCATCGGCATTGTCAAATATCAGCAGCCAGGTTGCATTCGACCTTTTCTGACCCAGTCGAAGAGAGCTGTCTGATATGTCCAATTGCTTCCAAGGGTTAGAAAGCCATCCTTTCACAATTTCCCTGCTAATATCCTGGTTGTTGTACTCTGATTCATCCTCTAATCCAAGTGCGATTGAAATGTGCTGATAATGATGATCCAGTTTCGCAATTTCGTCTGCCATGACCCAGAATACAGAATCAAAGTCTTCGGTATGACGTCAACAAAACTCTCGGGCTACTTTAGTTTTACCAAGACCTCCAAAACCGCAAATTGCGAACTGCCGCAGAGCTGCTCCGGATGCTGTCGTTGGCTTCCTCGAAAGCAGTAACTCTAGGGCAAGTTGCTCCAGGATATCTTCGCCGCCACAAAGGTCTTCATTTCGCACGTGAGTGTTGGTTACAACACAAAGTAAATTAAGATTTTCGCATTCATTCGCCAAAGCCAACGATTTTGTTTCCAGGGAAGACAGAGGTGTCCGCCCACCACCTGGAGAGCGACTGAATTGCCCGGGTATAGTTCTCGGGGGTGACAGCTGTTGACTACGGGACTGGGTACCAGATTTATCGAATTCTTCTCCTTCTCCTTCGCCCCTTTTATTTTTGTGGAAAGAGAAGGAGGGAAGGATGGATCTCACCTGTGTGCTTTAAAGAGTACATATTTCCGCCACGGGTAAGCTGGCGGGTTCCTGCGAATGCTCTGGGCTCTACCCGAGCTTCAAAGACTCTCAAAATTCGTGGAAGAATCACAACCTGCCGGCGCGAAATTGGGTTGGATAAACCAACATCATTCATACCCGGGCACCTTCGCATGAGTTCCTTCCTTGTATCACCTCAAGTTGCCAGCCTCATTTTTGAGTCAATCTTCGATTATTCTTTCATGGAATTGGCTCTCACGCACAGAATAGAATACTTGAAAGAAAGCAGTGCAGGTAGGAAATCTACTCTTCCAAATATGAAAGTAATTTTATCGCCATTATAGGCCTAGGTCTTCTGCGGGCTGGTTGCCACGGGTTAGGCCGAGCCGCTAAAACAATCTACTCGTTAAGCTAGCGCTAAGCTAGAATTGAATCGGGAGATTTCAACGTGATGGAAGCCGCTCATTATGTATTTATACGTCTTCGGCCCATATTTCAATTAAATGAATGGCACGAGTCCTAGGTTACGAGCTATTGAGCTTTGTTTGCTACTTTTTCAATGCCATACTTTGCATAGTCAAAGTTCTGCAAGCTGCTGATGCATTCGCCCCAGCCGTCGTCGACTTGTCCCAGCTGATGTTCCATGCCAAGACTAAACATGCTGGACCTCCCCGCCAGGACTTTCTTTTGCCTCTCGGGGTCATTTGCGTCGATTAGTTCTGGGTGTGGTACCCAGACAACTCTCATGCCCGCGCGCCTTGCAGCCTCGACCCCCGCCACACTGTCCCCCATCGCCAAACACTCCACGGGTTTAATGGCCTCTGTATTAGTGGGGATTGTCGCATTGATGGCAGAGAGCGCAACCAGATAGACATCCGGATATGGCTTCTTCCTATTGCTCGGAACACGAGGGTCATTGCCTAGAATTCGTCTGTCGGGAGCAAACATGTCCAGGAGTGCTCTTGTTTCTGGGCGTGCGGTCTTCTTCTGATACGACTCAATCGAACTCGTCGACGCTACGGCCAGTTCAATATTTGCCTGGAGAACCGTATTTCGGGCGAGCAAAAGCGTGGAAACAATTTCAACCGCCCCAGGCAGTGGTGTGCTGTCGGCAAAATACCGTCTCATTAGCTCACGCGACTCTAGCGCGAAATCTTGGCGGGATAGAGGCAGCTAAGCCCAGTTATGAAATACGTCGCTGTTTGACGAGTTTGGAACGCCCATGAGCTCGGAGCGGATTTGGGGATCAAGAAGGGGGCGTTCGTACTTTTCCAGTAATGTATTTAGTGTTTTAGTCACCATGTCTTCGGAATTGATGAGCAACCCGTCCATGTCAAATATGCAGGCCCTGATAAGTGGGAGACTGCGACGTGGGAGTTAGGCCAACGCGTGCCATGAGTATATCGCATTTAGGCATGACGTACTCTGTTTTGGTAGCCATCATAGCCGCTCAGATGTTAATTTTATTCAGCGCGGTTTGGCTCAAAAAAACATCGGGTGATTATTGGAGTAGAGAGTTGCAAGCATTCGTCAAAGTCGTTACTTGGTCAAGGGGAAGGAATGTGTGGAGCTGGGCGATTTACATAGTTCAAACTCTGGCACAAAGGTTATCTGTGTAGCAAGTTAATTCAATTCTCAAACATCATGTGCCCGTCACAATTCCCTTCTAATACCGAAGATTATTTTTATTTATCTATTTATCCATTAATTCCTTTTAAAAAAAAATTCCTTGGTTTCTGCGAGCGCTCCAAGCCGCGACAAACCTACATTAGGGTAGGTGCTGGTGAGTCTTGTCTATTGCACTAGGGTCAGGTCTTAATAAAGCTGAGCAATGACAAGATCTAATTATGTTAATAGGTCAAGAAAAAGCACCATAGAGCCATTTTTTTTTGTATGTTAATTGTAACGCCACCGTTACCCTCTTTGATAACATTTCGTGTAGTGTCACATGCAAAATAAGAAGCAGTACCAAGTCGGGAAGGGCGGCACCGTTCAATGTACCGGCTCTCTTCCAATTCAAAAATTTCTTTTGTGTGTTAAGGTTAGCCTTTTGTATTCAAGGATCAGCCAACTATATATGTATCTCGTCATATAGCGGCAATGCCAGACCGGACGATTCGCTTATCCGCCGATTTGCACCTTACCCCGTATTGTGGCTGTGAATTAGGTTTCCACAGGGGACGATCCGCCACGATTCTAGGCGACGTCATTTTTTTTTAGCGGCCTGCCTGCCTACCAGGGCAATGCCAAACACCGCTGCAGGTGGGCGAACTCCATTCATAGCCCCTGGAAGCATCGCTTTAATGGCTAAAAGTGGCAGCAACAGCGGGGTTACGCGAGCCTGGGCAACTCGGACGCGCTCCGCCGCCACGCTGCTTCCTGCATCAATATTGGCCGAGGCTTAGACATGCTGCCATGATTCCTACCGAGCCAAGGACAGAGTCATCCCTTTCCCAATAACTCGTCAGGTTTCTTGTCCGGAGCACACGGCCCGTTCCTTTCCTTGCGAATTTTATTCTTCGCCTTGTCCAAATCAGTCGCTTGCTCGACCCTGCAGATGCAACGCAGCAGCCATGGCCGACGACGTTTCCCCGTCGACAACTGGACGTCCCTCGTTACGTCATGCGAATAGTGGCAACGGCAGGACAGCGGCACCAGACAGCGGCAGTGCCCAGGCTTCCGCCATCAGCTCCGGCATCAGTGCACCCCCCGGCCATGCCTTTCGGAGAGCGAAAACTGTCGCCGATGCCATTGGTATAGGTTCGCGCCAGTCGGGGTCGAGGCGTTTCTCGTCCGACTCCAACTTTGAGTCGCCACCGCCAGGCCTCAGGAGGAGCTCCAACTTTTCCGAATACAGCATCAATGAGGCACGATCAATCTTGAACCCGCATCGCGAGGCGGCGGCAGCGGCGTCCCAGGGCGCTGCGGCCCATGCGTCCGAATCATCCTCGCTCGCTGGGCTGTCGCTGGCGTTCGCGCTGCTCCCGCCCGTCGCCGGCGCGCTGTTTACAAATGGAGGCGCAGTCGTCACGGACATTATGCTTCTCGGACTGGCTGGTGTCTTTTTGCACTGGTCTGTTACACAGCCATGGTAGGTCCTGTTTTGCGCGTGCAACAAGAAGACCCCGGCCTTAGATGTCTAAAAAAACTAAAATATAGGCTCTGGTATCATTCCGCACAGCAAGTGCGCATCGAGCATGAAGAGAATTCACAGGATGTTGTCATTGAAGAAGAAAGTGATGATGAATCTTATCAAGACGGTCAGTCAAACCTGGATAATGTTCCAGAAGAAGAGACGTCACGCTCCAAGATTGACGAGATTGCGCCCGAAAAGCAATCGCCATCTGTCAAGCAACAGACAGCCCTCAGTGAGCTATATTTGCATGAAGTAATGGCTCTGCTGTCGTGCTTCTCACTACCACTTATAAGCGCATACGTTCTACACATGATTCGCTCACAGCTCAGTCGACCCTCCGAAGGTCTTGTTTCCAACTTCAACCTGACCATATTCATTCTCGTCTCGGAGCTGCGCGTGCTCTCTCATATAATCAAACTCGTGCAAGCCCGTACGCTCTACCTGCAGCGAGTCGTGCACAGCAACCCGTATGGCGCGCTGCCCACCGCCAACAGCCTGCGCATCAACGCTATTCTCGAGCGTCTGGAGGTTCTCGAATCTGACGCGGGGTCGCGAAATGTCTTGCAAGAGGAAGACGACGAGACCGAGTCCACTAAGACGGCTGCACAGGAGGCAACCTTGGCCAAGGACGTGCGCAACGCCATTCAGCCTGAGCTTGATGCGCTGAACCGTGCCGTTCGGCGTTATGAGAAGAAGTCTACTTTGCTGCAATCTCATGTCGATGCGCACTTTGTTGCCATGGACGCACGCGTCGAGGATGCCATTGCGCTCGCAGCTGTCGCAGCTAAGAACAGCTCGCAAAGCAGTATTCTAGTCCGTGGCTTCGATGCCCTTGTGACAATTCTTCTATTTCCGTTCAATGCCGTGCTGCAGCTCCTGTTGTTTCCCGCAACCTGGCTTCTCTCCCCAGCACAGAATGGTGGCCACAAGAAGAAGCATGCGGCTGGCAGTGGCACCGGAAATACTACTCGTGGTGCTGGAGGCAGTAAATCATCCACTCGAAGCGCGCGTGGGAGCAAAAGCGCCGCTTCCCAGCAACGGTTTGCCGGCGATAAGATGCCTTCGCGACTATCGCGTAAATGATTTTGATGGTGATAGGATTGATTTTGGAGAGCAGATGACTAGTTTGGAAAAGAGAATGGAATGAGAGACACCACTGGTCCCCGCTTGAATCTTGGATTGGGCTGGGTTGCCTTTTTGTACTGCCTGTTATACTTTTTCATTCTTCATTCTTAATAATGGGTTTTTGCGAGGTGCACAAGCGATTATTTCTCTTTTCCTTTTTACCTTACTCATGAAAGAAATGCATAACTGACATGATACCACCAATGCTTCCACTGTCTTACTTTCGGAGCTTTCTTTCTTTTCTTCTTCACATCTCCTCTAGGATTTATTGTCTCCTTTTTCCAGGCATGTTCCTCAACAGCGTTGAACAATTACAGCAAATGGAATAAAGCGCTTTCCGCGCGAGTGCTGTCTTGAAGTCATGTACACAATTTCTTGGGATAAGAGAAGCATCATGGAGAATGCGTTTACGGATAGGGAGATGGAGCCTTTGGCACGGTTTGACTTGACATGAGCACTGCCTCAATATACTTCTTTTTTTCTGACCAGGATGGCCTTTAAATAGGCCGCAATGCGCTCAATGCGGTCAGACCGTCCGATAACTACTTATATAACTTCAACAAAATTCTATTTATTAGAATGAGTATCCACGTCACACTTTTTTCTCTCTTTTTTTGCTTTTTTTCTTTTCTTTTTGCCTATCGCGGCTGGAGCGTCCACGGCCCTGTTTTCTGTAATAGTGGCAAGCTAGCGAGTGACAACAGCGCTAAGAATTCGAAGTTTCTTTTTTCATTGTGCCATTCATTTAAACAGAAATGGGCCATTTGCTTGCGTTGTTGGCAGTGGGCAAAGGTGGATGAACAAGACAAGTGCCGTAAACAAACTTCTTTTTTCTAGCTGTTGTGCCACTCAATGCAAGCTGATACTAGATCACCTATTTTATTAAGTGCATTTGAATGTACAGAGCTGTGTACTAGTACTGCTCTGTGCAAGGGGATCTTGCCCTGCAATGATCAGCAGACCGTTGCTTGCAGGGATGGCTTATTGTGGGACGATGAATGGCTACCAATGCATTTACGTAGCTATGAAGTCGGGCCCCCTGGTCGTTGAACAAGGATGTAATTAGGGCTTCATACACCAGGGTTCCTGGAACCAACCCCAAGGTCAGACATCTTAAAAGAGACTGTAGAGGAGGCTGTCGCTGCGGAGGACGCTGGCACCAGCAGGCGAAGTCGGATGCTGCTAGTCATTGTCTACGCCTAGTTTCAGACGGCAGAGAATTCAACATCAACCTCAGAATAGCTCAAGGATAAAGAGTGTGTGACGCAGAGCGGTGAACTGCACGATGCTGCAGGTCTCGTGAGCTGTTGAGCTCAAAGCACGGTAAAGACAGAACAAGTCTGGAGACGCCTGCCTGAGCATTGTATCGGGGGCATCTGCGACTTGACGGTTCACCGCCGTATTCCATCCTGACGCCTTTTCGGTGGACAGCACATGTACAACAGAGCAATGCGTTTATCTTGATGTATGCCAGCTGTTGGACACCGGTTGGGTGGACGTTGTGGGACCTCAAACGCCGTGGTAGTGTCACAGCCACAGGTGATGGCGTAGGCACAAGTGAGCATGGTGTTTCGGTTATGATCATGGATACTACATACCCTTGTTCGAGGGCCAAGGTTGCCAGTCAATGAAGAAAAATTCCATTGCATGAATATTCCATGATTCAGATTGTAATGCCATGAAAAGCTGTCGATGATGAGTGCCGCAGACCATCTAGCCAGGGTGGTTGGGGTTCAGTTCCCAACAGCCCGATTGAGTTATAGTTACAGTGGTAATAATAAAAGAGAGGACAATTCGATCCGATGGCCGGGAGTCAGGTGAAGGGACGGTTTGGGCGAGGGGAGGGCTGACTGCTAATAGCTAGTCTGCACGGAAGGAAGCCAAGGTTCAATTTCCACATTGATGAAAACGCGATGCTGAAGACGAGGCGCGGTGGGTGCTGAGATCAGCTTTGCTATGAGGGCATGTAAAAGTGGTCAAAGGGGTGAGGCGGGCGGGGAGGGTATTGGTCAGGTACACATGGCGTGTGGGGTGCGGTGCATGGCGGCCGATCGTGTGGCGCATCGTAATTTCCTGGCTCTCGCTTGCATGATGTGGCTAGATGTCAGCATTATTACGGGCAGGTGCGCGTCACGATATTGGTACAGGTGGTGACCAGCGGCTTGGTGCCAGCTGGCAAGATTTGCCGTTTATCACGTTTGGCTACCTAGATAGAGGATACTCACTACCTACTAATGAGTTCGTACATGACCAAGAGAGAGAGAGAGAGAGAGAGAGAGAGGGGTAAAAGGGCGAGGGGAAAAGAGAGTGAGAAGGTGTGCATTTAGTGCTGGATTAAGTCTATGGAGTAGTGGTACAGTACGGCGGTTCAATTACATACACCCCGGGACATTAGTGTCGAGACATGCCAGGTCCTTGGTATGGGCTGCTTCCTTGTACACTATCATAACATATATCTGCCAATAGTTACCTATGCTCCTTTGTAGAACGGAGCACAACAATCTTCATTCGGCTGCAGCCGTATTACTTACCGACCTATAAATGATGTCACCCAGGATTAATTGGCCTTGCCACACGGCGGTAGAAACGGTCAAAAAAAGAGCCCGTCTCTCCCGTGTGGTTCCTGCGGGATGATACGAGGACGAAAGATTTCAATGGCAAAATGCAGCTTATTTGCGTACCCGGCTTCTGCCGCAATCGAGCTGGCGTTACATGAACTACCAGTATGTTTATATCAAAAAACGCCATGTTCCGGGTAGACCCTAGAGGTTGATCAATTCTACCAGCATTCCAGTCAATGTGTGTATCAGATGGAGGTTAGAGTCATGTACAATGTACACATTCTGCATTTCCCGTCGCAATTGAAAAAATTGTTAATGCAAGGCGGTATGTTTTTTTTTTTTCTTTCTTTTCTTCGCGTTCCGCTGGCCATTCCCAGCCCCAGCATCACGACAAAAGGAGAGGAGCCAGGAAAAGAAAATACGTGTTGGTACCTGAAAGCTTACAGGGCCAGCAAGTCCCGTGGCGTTCTACCCCTTCCGCTAATCCCAGGCCTCTCCAGCGAGAGCAATCCCGCTACGATGCTGTCTCTCTGCTGTGGCTTCCCGCTACCAGGTACCGAGTGGGCCTCCCAACGAAGTGCAGAGTGCCAGTGCTAAAAGGGAAAAGTTTTGTCTGGCCCACTTTGTGCCGCCTGGAAAGCTCCATGTGGAATATCCCTGTTTTGGCAGCGAGCCTCCCTGCTCCCACATTCACCACTGATCATGATGCGCTGGGCCATTTTAATTAATTTATGATCTTTTTTTTTTGGCCCCTTCCCAACCAACCGCAGTGCATTGCTTATCGGCCGGCGGTGGCTGGAATCAATCATGGGTCTGCATAAACTAGCCTCACGGCTGGTGTCTGCCGGTGCTGCTTAATGGCCCGCTCTTGCGCCTTGGCGTGCTGTCCTCGCTTCCTCTGGCTGGCTACGAATGCATGCCATCCCATTCTTAGCAGTTGGACTCTTCCTTTTCGTAGCCCCGGTGGCGCCGTGGGAAATTGGCTTTATCATTGATCGCACGTACCGTACCGTCTTACGGGGTACTGGTTCAGTGGTGTATGTACGGATACATGGCCCTCAAAGGATAGCCCTCAGTTCTGCCAGCCCGCCAGAGTGTCGTGGATCCCTCTCCGCCAGTCATGTCGTCCATCACTACGGCTCAACCAATGGATGCATATGCATAGAAGGAAACCAGAGTCCTCACGCGCCAAGTGTTTTTGCTGCTCTGCTCTGTGGAACATGTGCTCCGAAGGTTACCTGGTGTTTTCTGTTTGGTGTCATGTCTTGTTGTAATTCATCGCCCCCCTCCCAAGCGCTCCCCGTAGAAGTCCCCCGCCTCGCTCTTTTAACATCGTCAACCCTCACTGCCCTGTCTGTTTCTTTCGTCTCTCCCTCTGAATAAGCCGTGTGGTGCTCCATACTCTGGTATTGTCTTGGTGCACCAGAGCGTTCAAACTCGTCCCTTTCGTGTCTCTCATCAAGCAATCTCCACACTGCCCACCTTGGCCGGACCAGAACCCTGTCTTACCTTGGTGTAATTACTCCGTATACACGAGTCTTTGCTTCTTTTGGCCGTTACCCATTCGGTCGTTTCTTTTATTCTGCTGAGAAGCTTTTCGTTGCTCTCACCTTCGTTTCTCTCCTGGTTATGGTTTGCCCGTCACTCTAAAGGACGTGGGACCTTCAAAAGATCATCCAACCTTTTGCAGAAATACGGCTTGTCTGATTGTCGAAGTTGTCGCCATGTTCTTCAAGCCTTTCCGCCTTTGGGCTTTGCTCTGCTTTGTCCTGGTATTACAGCTTGCAACAGCCCAGAGCTTCCAGGTCATTCGACGAGTCGACGACGCGAGCCCTACTTCAACTGGCGTGCCACCAGCGACGACAAATCCGCCCCATGAAACGGGTAAAAATCAAGATGGCAACGACGATGGTGCGTCCAAGACGAAACTTGCTCCTATAAGTACTTTCGTCACCGGAAGCCCAACCAGCGGGCACAATAGTACAATCAGCGAAACAGGGACAGTACCTATACCCACCTCGACTTCATTGAGCAACTCAACTTTCTTCAATGGTAGGTTTATAGTATACAATGGTTTCAGTAAAGATGCGTTGAAAATTAACAATCCATAGTCACCATTCCCGCTGGCCAGCTGCCACTCCCTCCTGTAATCACGCCCGGATGGGGCGTTGCTGGAATCATTATGATGGTGACCGGCCTGTTATACGCTCTAGTTGGAATTAAAAATCCTTGGATCCATGCCTTTTTCTCAACAGCGTACATGGCTGCACTCGGCATCACCGTTCTCATCGTTTACGTTATGAACGTCCCTTTGAGCAATGCCCTACAAGGAGGCTATGTTGCCGCCATTATATTGTCTGGATGTGCAGTTGGCGCAGCCTCCATGTTCTTCAAAGAACTTACAGAGGGACTGGGATGTGCTCTGGGAGGCTTTTGCGTCAGTATGTGGCTTCTTTGCTTGGTGCCTGGAGGTCTTCTGCAGACCACGGCTTCCAAGGCCATCTTTCTTGCCTGTTTCACTCTCGTTGGCTTTGCTTTTTACTTTAGCCGCTTCACGCGCGACTGGTCCCTTATAGTACTCATTGCCTTTGCCGGTTCTACTATTACAGTTCTTGGCATTGACTGCTTTAGCCGCGCTGGTCTCAAAGAATTCTGGGCTTACATCTGGGCACTCAACGACAATCTCTTCCCACTTGGAGCAGACACATATCCTGTTACTAGAGGTATACGGGTGGAAACGGCTGCTATCATCATAATTTTCCTTATCGCGACCATGTCCCAGGTCAGGCTTTGGAGGGTTGTCCGCGAAAAACGTGAGAAGCGAGCTGCCCTTCGTGCTGAAGGTCAGCGAAACCTTCAGGAGGAGGAAGAAGCGGTTGGCAGGCAGATTGAAGAAGCTAATACTCGCGACCGCGCGGAATGGGAACGTGTTTATGGTGATGGGGCTACAGAGAGCGTTACCGCTGCTTCACAGCTATCGGATGGCAGAGAAATCAACGAAAAAAATCTTGCGAACGGCAACATTTATGTCACTCGAGACCCGGCCGGTGACGGCACGGAACTGGAAGAAATGTCAGAATGTGGCCATAGTGCAATTGATCAGCTCATGGCTGGCGAAGGGGAGGATGGCGGAGTCACTGTACGCGTTGCAGCCGATGAACCTCCAGAACACACCATGGCCGAGAGCTGCGAGGATGAGGAAGACGCTGTCAGTGAGAAGCGCACGAGCGTCCCGGAAGCCCCTGATCAACCTGAGGACACTGAACAGGTGATGAGCAAGAGCAAGAGCAAGCGTGCCTCTGGAGCCACAACTGCCAACATCAGAGTGCCAGCTAATCCTCAAGTCCTGACACCTTCTCCCGAGGTCGTGCCTTTGCCGTTCAATGTACCTAGAAGCCACCGCCCAGGCTCTCAACGATCCTCTGTGGCAGCCTTTGTAGATGTTGATGATGGTATCCCCTCAACTCAACCACGACATGCCCAGCGAAGTTCTGTCGTTCAGCGCCTATCTCAAGGTTCTGCAGAGCTTCTTCGAAGCTTCTCCCAACGCTCGGCTCGCTCGGCGCAAGCCCACAATCTTCCAACTCGTGGAGGCGAAAGTACCGAAGAGCTGATTGTCGACACCATAGCTCATCGTCACGAGAAAGACAACGAGTCTCTTGCCGCTACTGTAGATGATGAGACTGTGAGCGGAGACGACGACCAATCCGTGCAAGTGGACGAAGACAATGTGAGCGGGGTTGAACTCGAGTACGAAACCAAGAATCCTCTTGCTCAGGAAGTTACGACTGATGCTATTGTGATGGAGGACACGCCTGGACAGTCAGTCGCTCCCGAGAAACAAAACACAACCGCGAAGGAAGAGGGGGCAACGACTCAGGAGAAGGGACACAAGATACGTTCTCAAGTCGTCACAGTACCTGATGACGAGTTGGATGTTGCTGAAGAGTCGGTTTATTCTCCGCAAACCGAAAAACCAAAGTCGGCTGCTTCCGAGGTATATGGACCGATCAGTCTAACCAAAGAGCGCCTCCCATCCTCGTTGTCCCGCGTCGCCTTGTCGTACCGAACCAACGAGTGGGCAAAGCATCTCGGCAATGCCGATCTGCCTGATTTGGATGAGCTACCAATTGAAACTCATAGTCGTACCAAGAAAGTCCCCAAGGAGCGAGCCAAGCCAGTTAACATCGAGGAGCTCCAGAGGACTGCTGAAGATGGTGCTCCAGCCCCGGCACTTCCCCGATCACAATCTAGAGCCTCAGTGGTCTCTGCAGCCGCAATTCAAGCAGTATCTCCCATTACAGGGACTGTTGAGTCCATGTCGGTGGAGATTCCAAGTGCGGCGGTGATAGCACGCGAAACGCCGCCCCTAGCAAGTCCAGTTTCACCAACAGATGCATCAGCTCCTATGAAGCTGCGCTCAGTCTCTTCAACCAACATGCGCAAGGTTTCACCAACAGTTCAGCCTATTCCTGAAGAAGACGGGAATGAGCCGACTGCAGCAAATTCAATGCCAGTTTCTCGGGGAGAAGAAACGGATCCTAACACGGAAGCAAGTCCAGTATCTGACGCTGGCCAGTTTATCAAGCCTGCTGCCGTGCCGGGTATTATCTCGTACTCGAGCCCACAGACACTTCTTGGTCAACGCGAAATGTTTCTACGATCAAGATCACAGGGGAGTCTAATCAACACGGTTGGAGAGATGCAGTCCGCTACCTCTCCCCCGCCTCCCCCCAGCGATTCTGGCTCGCTATACAACTACCCAATGTACGCGGCAGCGTATGCGTCTGACCCCGACGAGATACCACTCAGCCAGCGCCGCTCAATGATTCTTGGAACCCGTATGTCGATGAATGAATCTTCAAACTCGCTAAACCGGTCCGACAGCCGAGTCTCAATGGGTGGCGCGGAAGGCCTTAGCTTTAACTCTCACCAACCCAGGCGGGTCTCGGGCATCCAGACACAGGTTGCGCGAGACACGCAGCTTGCCAACTTCCGCATGTCTGTCATACAGGACCTGCGAACTGGTAGTCCCATACTGAATAGCGGGCGTGAAACCCCCTTTGCTTCGACGAACTCGTTGCTGGGTGGTCGCGAGGCCGACGTACAGCGCAACATTGAGATGCAGCGCCACGTCTTGATGGGCCAAAAGGAGGCCGAGGCTCAGAGGAGAGAGATGCAGCGCCGTGACAAGGAGTACACCGATCGCGCTTTTGATGACCGTATGCGTACGGGCGAACTCGCCGAGGTGCATCGCGAAGCCATGCGCAAGATGCAACGCGGTGCAAAGTAATTCCAGAACTTCGCTTTCGCATTCTCTCCGTACCCTTCATTTTTGATACCAACACTCATTTCTTCTTCTTATTTTTCCCCTTCTACCTGTCATTACAGCATATTTCTTCTCATGCTCAAGCCCGACGCGATATTTCTTTAAACACTTTTGCCCTCGAAATCTATCAGAAACCTACATCGACATCACAACTACAGCGATGGTGTTTTAGTTCGGGAGAGCGGCTTACAATAAGGCGTTTCGGAAAAATTTATTCAATTTTATTTGATACTCTTGTGATTTTAATATTTGTTCCAACTTACCCAGTCAGGGTCAGTTGGACGTAGACATAGAACCCGTGTTATTTATTTTTCAACTCAGTGTCTTGAAGCTAGTTAGTTACTAAAAATCATAATGCTATTATTTTTGAAGCAACATTCGAGCTGAAGAAAAAACATCGTAGAAAAGAATGAGGCAGGTCCATCCACCGAAACATAAGAAGAAAAGGACAGCTATTTGTCTGCAGAGACTTCTTGTGTCGGTCAATAATCGCCAGAATCAGAGCATGCAATCTGTCAATCAAACACCTTGATTTCTTGACTTGATTGTTGAGAGTACATTTGGAAGATCTAATGCCTCTGAAGGATGTGGCCGCAGGCAGTCGCTCGCCACTAGCTGTGGCGACTGTGGCAGCCGCGATGGCAAAGGATGGAGGAAAATCTGGTCCTCTTCCTGGCCACGTAGAGAAAAGATTGACTCTCTCGTTTCGAGGACTGCTGATGCGGGAGGGCTTAGCTGATGCGATGAACCGATGCGCAGGTCGCCAGTTCTGCTCCGGAAAGGAAATGGGTTCCTTGGCAGGTGTCTTGACCAGCTTGACGCCGGTGTGGACAATGTCTTATGGTGGGAAGAGTGGGCACTTATTGCAGTAGCCAGACGAGGCGAAATGAGGCGTGTGAGAGTGTTGGTCGTGCTGCCAGCTGTGCTGTCAGCAGAGGAGGTGCTCTTGGCGGTGACATGGCTGCTCGGTTTATAACGGGAAGAGCCTTGTGTCGAAACCGTGTTCCCTCTATCGCTTATATGTTGTTAGCATTTATGAGCAACTCGGATATCCTGAGAATGGCACTCACGCAGTAAGCTGAGTAGCGTATCCGACTGATGTAGTAGCCTGCAGCGCTTTTCTGTCAGGATCATACTCCTCATGGAGACCAGTCCAGATCCTGCCCAGACCACATGAAAGAAGAACCACGCGATACGAGTTCATGGCATCTTTTGTCATGCCGAAGAATAAAAAAATGGGAATTGACGTCAAGATGCAAATATATCCATTATTGAAAGACCCAAAGTCAATGATACGGCTGGGCATGAAGATAACGGACCCCCAAGGAACGGTTGACGCGTCCGGGTGATGGATCTGAGAGACATTGAAGGGTCTCATCTGACCGAGCATTTGGACGTTGAGTACGCAGAGTGTAATATTTATCGGAAGAAAAGGAGTCAGGATGGACAGGACCATGAGATAGAGACGGCGTTTGGCACGATTGCTGCGCAAGAGGGCGGCGCGGTTGCTGGTGAGCGCCGACGAGGTCAGCTTAGTGACTTGGCGAAAACGGAAAAAGGCAATGACTGCATAATTAATAAAGATTAGCAGATATTCCCCATGAGTATATTGAAAATCTCTCAAGTGCTTGCTTGAAGTCTTACCCGCATAAATAGTAGCGACAACAGAAAGAACCAGGTCGGCAATGACGTAGAACAAGAGGTAGGGCCAAGTGGACGCCGGCATCCACGAGCATCCCATCAAAGTACCAACGGCATATCGACGCTCAGCCAGCGGCCACGTAAACGCGATTTGGACAATAGGCAGTGGAAAGATGATGAGGGCTTGGACTAGATTCCTTCGCCGCTTCTCGCTCACAGTCAGCGGGTTTGCACGCAGGATGCCGACCTGGTGCGCGATATTGCGCATAATGGCCAGGAGACACGCCGCGAACATGCCAGCGCTGCCATTATAAACAAACTGTTGGAGGTCGCAGAGGCCATAACCTGGCCACCAGGTCTCCATGTTGTCGGTGCGCCAGACGAGGGCCATGATGACAGTGAAGGTGTTTTTAACCTCGACGACGAGGATGAAGACGACGGCGGCGAACTCACCATTCCGGTAGAGATGGCGGAGTGGCACAAGGCAGACGAGATTGGCAACAATGCCTAAGAAGACGCGGAAGAAAAGATTGGCCGTTAGAGACGGAGTTACGAACGGTTCGATGTTTGGGGCAGCGAGGAAGACCGGCGCCTTGGACGAGGCAGCGTCCCGCGCAACGAGGGCAAGGCTTTCCATAATGACTTTTTCCAGATTTAGGCACGAAGAAACTTGTAACGGATGTTGTTTGGAGGATTGTTCAGATCTTGACGAAACGATTCCCTGGCAGGGGAAGGGATCACCACTCAATATAGACCGTGTAGAAGAAGGGTGCTTGGCCAACTGTGGAACATAGGAGATTGTGAAGAGGAATAGAGAATGAGACAGATGGTACAGTATGGAGGAGATCGAGATGTTTGCTAATATCGGGAAGACAGTTTTGGCCAAAGCGCAGCCAGAGTATATAGACTAGGCGACTGCTCCGTGTGAGCTGGTGGGGAAGTGAACAGTCTATGTACGCGGGGACAGGGGCTACATTGAGCGAGCGACGAGGCTGAGTGATAAGAAGAAAGTCGTGGAGAACATCAATTGATACGAAAATAGTCATCAAAAAGAGGCATCAATAAGAGAGGGAGTGTGGTGTGTATGGGCCGCCGCCGGCCAGGGGTGAGCGCCGGGGAGGTTCAGAAAAGCCCCGGCACTGGAGAGGCGGCTCTTTTGAAGAAAAAAACGATCAATAAAAACGAGCAAACCATGATTTACGCATGACCACTATCATCTGAATAGGATCACAGGATATTTATACCACCACACCCTCTCACTTTGATATGAGCCGCCTCGGCATCTACACGTAGATGGGCCAGCTACAATCACGGCGGGGGAAAGAGGAGACAGAAAACCTCCCAGCCCAGACGGAATCTCTTCCGGCATCTCCATGTAGGTATCCAGAGAGGCATACAAGCCAAAGTCAATTACGTTGGCCGATGAGGGGGTATAAATTGCAGATTATCGTTGCCCGCAATCCGCAAAAGTCGCTGAATGAGTTTTAGCGCGATTCTATTGACACCCAAAAAGGGAAATTCCAAGGTGGGAGTGTCGGTGGGGCCAAGACATTTCACTGGGTTTAGTCTGAGGAGGAGAGAGGAGTTTCTACTGTTGGAAAAAAGTTGAATAAAAGTCGGTGCGGCAGATTTGACAAAGTTTGTAGGGAACCAATTCATCTCGAGGAGCTGCTTTAGTTGAGCTTTGTGGCGTTGGGAGTAGCAAGTACGAGCTCAATGGTGCTGGGAGGCACGGTTTGAATGAGCCGTGCTTCATTGGGGGTTGCTCGGGGACATGGATGGATGATGGTGTACAATGCTGTACGGGAACAACCGCCGTGTGACAAGATTTCTTAGCATCAGACCAACTTGTGGTCCGTCCATGCGGAGTCATTGTGATATTATCGGAGTTATTCTCCTGGTAAAATTTAATGCTATTTTTCTTTGCATGATGCTATCTGTATATTCCCGCTGCGCACTCCGTATGTACCTTGCAACTACTTTCCAGTCTGGATGTGGTTCGCATACGACCCAACATCTGGCAAGGCCACAAAATTCTAATATTTTCTAATGTGTCCTATTATAAATGTAGATGAAATGATTTTACGGTGAGCAGGATTCAGTGGGATGAAGTTGTAGTGTCTGCATTAATGCATTGTGTAATGCATTGTGTAATGCATTGTGTCTTGTGATGCAAGGGCCATATTAAAGAGGTACAAATATTGGCAGTCGGCCGCCCATAGCAATGGCAGGTACCACTTAAACATGACCCCTTATGGCTGGCACCGTTAAACCGCCCCAGCCAATCAGCTTCCAGCAGCTGTCCAGGTCTACTGGGTAATCTGCCAGATTCGCGTCTCAGAACAGCTCGACGCGATCTTGCGGCCCCTCATCCTTGCCTGTCTGTCTGCACTAGCTGTCATTGCATCCTCAGGCCATCCTTCGATATCTTGTCGCAAACCACATACATCCGCCGATTCAACCTTGACCTTCACATCAATCTCTCACGCAACACGCGCACGCATATTCCAATCGAAAAAAATCACATAAGATGTCTTCCATGCTCTTCCGTCGCGTTGCCGCCCCCTCGGCATCTGCCAGGCGTTCCTTCACCACCTCGTCGCCGCGCGCCATTGCCCGCATCTCCATCATTGGCAACCTCGCCGACACCCCAGAGGTCGTGCCCACCCAGTCCGGCCGCGAGATCATCAAGTACGCCGTCGCCAGCAACTCGGGCCCCAAGGACAACCGCCAGACCTCCTGGTTCCGCGTTACCAGCTTCGCCGAGGGCCCTCGCAAGGACTTTCTCCTGACCCTGCCCAAGGGGTATGTGCTCGTGTTGGCTGTTGCTACGGCTGCTGCCCAATTACTCTGCTGACGATTTTTTTCCCTTCTCTTCGCAGCGCCACCGTCTTTGTCGAGGGTGATGCCAGCACTGGCACCTACCAGGATGCCAACGGCCAGACCCGCAGCAGCTTCAATATTGTTCAGCGTATGCGGTCTTCTCTTTTTCTTGCCTACCTCTTGGGCGGCAGGTCTTGACGCATGCCTTACAAAACTAACAATTCTTACAGGCAGCATCGAGGTCCTCAAGCGCCCTCAGCAGCAGAATGAGTAAACGTGCCCCTCGTTACGATTCAAGCTTTTAATTGCAGAAGGCGCATTTAATATTCAATGCAGCACAGCCGTGTGAAGCGAAATGCGCAACATTGTACAACTCTACTCTTGGGACTTCGGAAACGGCGGCGTATTTTCTTTGCTTTGGGGGATACGAATTAATTACAATGGGTTGATTCTCTTCCATGTAGAATGATGCTGTGTATTGAAACCATTCCGACTGTACACAGGATTCCATGCCAGAGAGCAACTTCTTTTTCTAGATGCAATGTATTAAAAGACTTATAATTGCGATAAACCATAGTTTCCTTGTCTTGTGCGCCAATTTTTTTTTTTTCAAATTTAAATTTAGCTCTTTTTCTAACTCATCTAGACAAAACAACAGCTGTCCATACACCCATACCCTGCCGCCACACCGCCCTCTTCGCTCTTGTCGCCCTTTGTGCGCAGCAGATAGCCGGCGAGCTCATTATGGTGAATCTCAGCCGTCTGTATGTCCCACAGACATGTACCATAGATACCAAGTTCGCAGATGACACCGCCCTTCTCCACACTGCCGTTGCGCAGAATCAGATTCGACACAGGCGGCGGTTTGATGAGCTCCATGAGAATGTACGAGTTCCAGTGTGACTCTGGTATCGACTTGAGATACGCCGGAATAGCGCCTCTATAAATATTGTTCCCGCCGCCTTCGCGTTGCGGTTTGAGCACATACGCTTCCGCCAGCGTGGGATCTAGTGCCTTCTTGCGCGCTTCCAGCCCTGCAGGCGAGTTGTCCATGGGGTAAATGTTGGTAAATGTCTTGGACAGCTCCATAACCTGGCTCGCGGCAGCCGATGTTATAAATTGGCCGATTATAGGGGGCTCTGATTCGGGCTGCGGGGTTGCTAGGACTTGCTGAACCTTTTTTGTGCCAGCCAGCTGCGTCAGCACCGTGGGACACTTGATGGCCAAGGAGCGCTCAATATGGTAGCGCGCATCCCACGCCGCCTCGTCAGGGTAGTCACCCGGCCCGTATCCGGCGCGCAGGTACACAACTGCGACCTCGAAGGTCCTTCCAGGTTGCTGGGGCAGATGGTACAGGAGCTGGCGCTTTGGCGTATCGGCAATGGATGTGTGCTTTTTGATTTCCGAAAATGCAAGTCTGAAGACAGGAGCTTGAGGGGCCACCTCGGCGAGACGATATTCCAAGTGTCGCTGGTCAAACACGTTCCGCTCACCGTCTTGCACCAGAAAGAGGATGCAATTGGTGTAGCCGAGATCGGACGGGGGATATGCGTGATATGCCGTTTCTATGCCGGTGGCCAGACCAGGGATACTGTTATTGCTAGGAAGCTCCATCATATCAGAGGGAATAGCATTCTTGAGAAGAGGATATTCTCTTGCCGAGAGATATCTACATTTACGTTAGTATAGTTATAAAAAAACCCCTAATAACATGCACGTACTTGTGTAAGCGAGATGTAAAATAAGATAAACCACCAAACGAGGCCGCAATCGTGTTGAACTCGACTTGCTTGGCCTGAAATGTAGTTGGGTTGCTGGTGGTATCATGGTGAACCATGTAGTCGGAGCGGAACAAGCCGAGGGAGAGCGACTACTTCATGGTAAGAAAACTGTCGGTGTAGTGGCAGATCCGTTTCTCACCTGAGTATATCCCTCTGCCTTGACCTTTTGATGGATTGCCCATAGGTTCTTGATAAACTCGTCTCCCTCAATGACTCTGCCACAATGTCCCATATTAGTCGAGTCCATTTCAACCAAGCCTCTCAGGGCAGAATAACCTACTCATTTACAGTTCCTTCAATAAACTTTTCGTCTCTGCTCACAGCAGCATATAGCTCATTATACGTAGTCTGCACGGCGAGGCCCTGCGCAAAGCATTGCCGGGGGAACGGACTCGGGAAGAGCGTCACTGGCGCATTGATAGCTGCGATGCCCTTTGGGTCTGCCTCGGCGGGAATCACGGTAGTCGGAGGCCGAATTTCTAGTCCATTACCCGCTGACCAGTCCTTGATAATGTTGACGAGATGATCCGTCTCGGCGTCGGTAAGAGTTGGCGGGTACACCGAACTCGTAAGACTCGACATGTCCTCAGCTCGACAGTAGACCTTAGACCTTAAAGTTTATGGGGGAGCCTGCGAGGGAAGTCGGCTGGATAGCTACACTGTGTTTCTCGAACGCCTTTCAGGGAGTGAATACTCATGAGCTGTGGATGAACGTCTATCGGTTTCTATCCTGTAGGCGTGCCGGCTTATTAATCGCACCTATGGGCGCATCTCCGCAAATAGTGGCACCACTGGTCTGGTGAACTTTGTAGGTGGCTCCCTAACAGCTTATTACAACCCATCGCAGCAAGCATCACCAAGTCACTTTGTGTGACCGCGCGAGCTTTACTTAACTTGATCAACAGCTGTATAATGACCTACTGTCTCCAGCAGAGAGATAAATTTAGAATGCTGTACTTGTCTTGCCTAGTAACTCATGTGCACATCGAACTGATACTGTATTAGCTTTTGCAAAGTAGTTGTTGGAGCTACTTTCAATTCATGCCTGTGGGAAATCTGTCATAATAATTCTGGTAGTGAGGACTAAAATCACGGTGTTCATGACTTGATCATTAGCAGCATTGGCTTCCAAATTTGTGATCCCGTATTAACGGCAGCTCTTCTGAAGCGCAGAAGTTCTGGTCCTAGTCTTACGCGTTACAGCGTGGGCGCGTGGCCGAGATTGGCCCACTAATATTTAAAGCTGTCGACAATAATTTGCTTTGGCAGGAGAACAAGGAATCCAGCAGCGTATATTGCCATCATTGCGCTGTTGTAGTATCACAATTTCAACCTGATTCAGGCCATCTGCAGCAGCTGGTCTGCAAATTACGGCCTCCCGGCCCTTGCCAGCTGGCGTGCGCAGCTGCCAGCAATTTCTGCAAACGGCGGAGTCAAACCGACAACCAAGCCATACTCCATGTCCCTAAGCGATTCATGCTGATTGCAACAACTCCTGTGCCCGCCTATTTAACACTCACATCTCTGCAGCAGATAAATCGGCCTGTTTTCTCCTTTTGGTTTCGGTCTCGGTTGAGGAATATCTCAGATCGTGTCCGTCTACATTCATCGCCCCTCGGCGGTAGGCTAGCTTACCAGTTTCGTTCACTTTTTTTGGTCTTACTTCTGCATCCGAATGCAAATGTGCAATGTAGGCTACATGAACCCCCTATAAATTATGGACTGTACAAACGTCCTAGTGATCCATAATTCTTTGTACTTGTCAGTAGAGGTGCTAACAAGGGTGCAGTAGGAGAGCTTGTCGCAGAAGCCAACGCGCACCTAACTGGCAAGCCCAGTATGGCAGGAGCGCCCTTCGATGATCCCTTCCAATGGAATGAGGATCGAGTTTGTGAAGAGCTATGCTTCAATGGTGCAAGATGGACTAAAAACCCCATGGCACTTGAGGCGCAGTTGCGTGAGAACATGATGGACGGCGAGACACTGCTCACGTATGAGCTACTATTCTCGAGACGGGAGCTCATGGAACTTCTTGGAATCACCGTTGCTAAGCATCAGACAAGCCTTGTAAGAAAGCTTATGGCCCTCCAGAAGCAGAGCCCTGCATTCTGCACCGAGAGGAGAGCCATCGAAAACGAGCAGGCCCTGGCTCCTGAGCCCGTTCATTATAACGTTGCCTCTGGCTGTGAACACGTCCACAACACTCTGGCACATGGACCTGAACCGCAGCACCAGGATTCTATAGTATCTCTTTCTATCGCCAGTCAAGCTAATGGGGAAGAACCAAAACCACAAGCTGGACAGTCGAATATTTCAGAGGAGCCATTGCAAAAGCGTCGCCGCTTAATACCCACAATCGTCCGCGACATCCAAGTTGGCGACCCGAACGCACGCATGTCCGGCTTTGAAGAGCCTGACCATCATAATTATCAAAGGATCCGACAGGCCAGCCATAGCTCGTCGGGGGAAGATTCGTTGAATGCCTACCTCGGAAAGAAGGCATTGACCGAGACAAGCGTTATCCCGTTAGAGATAGACATCGAATCTGATAGCGGTTCTGACACATTTCAGTCAATCGCCAATCCGCTTCGACCGCGCGGCAGAACATATGCCAGATACTCAATGCTCAAGAAATTTCTGCTTCGGAACAACAGAAAGGCCTCTAAAATTCAAAATGGGGCTGTAGCTGCTGTGAAATCGGACGGAGGCGATTATATTGTCAACTTCGACGATCTGGCCTCACTTGATGACGATACGCTTCGAGAAATAGCGGACGAGGAGGCCGAAAATACGCTGGCCGGCTCTTCTACCCTTGACTCGGAAGCTGTTGAGTTTATTTTAAACGAAGAAATCGCAAGAATCAAATCTGATTGGGAAAAGAAAAAGCTTCCAAAGCTCGAGAAAAAAGCACATCGCCTTTGGTCTTACTCAAGAAAATACGGTCTTCTGCGTGAACATGCTATTAAAGCGCGGCAGCAGGTAGAGCTTTATCGCAATCGGCTTGCTAGTCTGACAAAAGATCTCAGGTCTTTGCCGTGGAAGAACGAAGAGGAACTGAGATTTCAAACGCACAGCATTGAGCAAACGGTGGTCGATAAGTTACACCAGGAGTGGCTTACCAGCTTATTCTCTCTACGAACATTGCCGCCAAAAGTTGCATCACCACCAACACAACAAACAAGATCGGCACACGCAAAAAATATTATTCATAACGACGAGCTCCTATCGAGTTCAGAGGAAGAATATTTTATTGTTGATGACGAGCAGCTCAAGCTCGCACGTGCACCTTCTTCCCCTACACTTCATCTCCCTGACTCGCCAGCTGCCAACCGCGAACCTGGACCACTCAACACAAACGGTGCACACACTCTGCCTCATATCACACAACCAGCTAGCCAAGCTGACTCTGTCATTGACCTAACTGCGCATTCGGACGTCGAGATGCAAGGCACTGACGAGAGGCTTGTACCAACTGCCTTTGAGTCATTCAACCAGGATTTTCTGGAAGAAATCGGTAATGTTTCGCCTAAAGTTTGGGCAAAGCAGAAAGATCGCTTCCGACTTGCAATTTCCATTCTGTGGAAACTGCCGTTTGCAAGACGTGAGGCCGTCTTCGCTCTTCTAGCTCGGCCTAGTATCCGCGATCTCTGGTCAAATCTTCTCGTCAAAGCCTACGAACGAATGGACAGGCATGATGGGAGAATTGGCATAGATGATGTCTTTGATTTAACTTTTGTTTTCCTTAGCTTTGTGAGATGCAAGCACCTCAAAGAGGAGAAAGTTCTAACAATCAGCGACCGCGACGCGGGCAAGTTGGAAGACTCCGCAAAGGACTTTGCCCCATTCTGCTCATTTCTCTTCAGCATCAAAGATGGCTTTCCCCAGCAAAACCAGATAGCTCGTTTGGATGCTTGGGACGACGAGCTATTTGCGTCCAGTGAGGAAATCGATCCTGCCAACCCGATTACTGCATCGGCCAAGAAGCCCAAAAAGAAGGAAATCATTCTCGACAGGGGTGCTGTGGCCCTACGCGAGCGCGAAACAAGGCTCATAGAAGAGCAGGAAAAACGCAGAAATGAGCTCCGAGCAAACCTGAAAACCCTCAGTGAACATGGCACCGTATCCAACAAAACAGCTCGGCTTATCATCAATGAGGCAAAAGAGACGGACCAGGGCTTCATATACGTCAACAAGGAGATTGCTCCTCAGATCAAGGATCACCAAATCGAAGGTGTCCGGTTTATGTGGAATCACATTGTTCGCCCATCAAGCCAGCGTCAGGGTTGCCTTCTAGCCCACACCATGGGTCTGGGCAAGACCATGCAGACAATCACATTCTTGGTGGCTCTGCGGGAAGCGGCGGCCTCTGGTGATCCCACAGTTCGCGGACAGATCCCGGAAGATCTGCGCGACTGGTGGATTTTAGTTTTGTGCCCATCGGGCTTGGTTGAGAATTGGAAGGACGAATTCTTGCTGTGGGCTCCGAAAGATATCATGGGACAAATCATTACCATCGAAGCAGCCAATAGTTCTCTCGAGAGACTTGACCATGCCAAGCAATGGGCTGCCGGTGGCGGCATTCTCATCATTGGGTATAACATGTTCAAGTCGGAGTACAACAAGTTTGAAAATGATGCCGACACCATTGACAGGATCATTGTCGAGAAAGCTACGGTTGTCGTTGCTGATGAAGCTCACGTTTTGAAGAACCCGCGGGCCAAAATCTCCCAGCTCACCTCGAAGCTGAAAACGAGCACACGAATTGCTTTGACAGGTTCACCACTTGCAAACAATGTTGAGGAGTACTACTCAATGATTGACTGGGTTGCGCCAAACTTTCTGGGACCTTTGCAAGAATTTCGGGAAAGATATGTAAACCCTATTCAGCTGGGCTTATACACCGACTCAACCAATTTCGAAAAGAGGAACGCCATCAAAATGCTGCAGGTGCTGAAGGAAACTGCGGCCCCCAAAGTTCACCGTGCGACAATCAAATCTTGTTTGAAGAATGAACTACCGCCCAAAGAGGAATTTGTGATTTCTGTTCCTCCCACAGACATGCAGCGGCGGCTCTACGACCAGTACATATCGTCGATGGGCGACAGTCTCAGTCAAGCAGGACTCTTTGGCGTCCTGAATAACTTGGCTCTAGTTTGCGCACATCCAGCAACGTATCGGAGGATGGTTATCAATCTGAAGACTAGCGCAAATCTCGGAAAACAGGTGGCCAAGTTTCCCATGGACATAATTCCCAGGATTTTGAGGATGACGGGTGCAAAAGACCTTGACCGAACCGGCTTATCCTACAAGGTTGAGCTTCTGAATAAGATTCTAGATCAATCGCACAAAATGGGCGACAAGGTTCTCGTCTTCAGCCAGTCAATCCCGACGCTTGATTATCTTGATAGGCTCTTTAAAACTCAAGGACGGGCATTCTATCGTCTGGATGGCTCTACGACCATTTCAAAGCGACAAGACATGGTAAAAAGGTTCAATACCGGCGACGCGGAAGTGTACCTGATTTCTACAACGGCTGGTGGTGTGGGCTTGAATATCCACGGCGCAAACCGGGTCGTCATTTTTGACTTTAAGTGGAATCCAGTTCAAGACCAGCAGGCGATTGGCCGATCCTATCGCATCGGCCAAAAGAAACCCGTATTCGTGTACCGCTTTGTCGTTGCTGGTACATTCGAGGATGACTTGCAGAACAAGGCGGTTTTCAAGATGCAGTTAGCATCGCGAGTTGTCGACCAGAAGAACCCAGTCAGTTGGTCGAAACGCCTCCAGAAATTAATACATCCGGTTCGGACTGTCTTACCTACCGATGCACGGTTTGAAATGCAAGGAAAAGACGCCATTCTTGATCACTTGCTGCAGCATGATGCAGCGAAGTGCATTCTTTCTGCAATGTCATCGGACACATTTGAAGAGGAAGATGAGACGGCTACTTTGACCGCTGAAGAGCGCCAGGAAGCCCAAAGTCTAGTTGAGCAGCATCAACTGCGCATATCAGACCCGGCAGAGTATAGCCGACTGATGGAAGCAGAGAGGCGGGCCGCTATCCAGAAGCCCATCTCTAATATCGCACCAAGCAAGCCAAACACAGATTTTTATCCAGAACGACCAGACCATGTCTTCAATCCCACCACGGCCACAGCCCCAGTGCTCCTGCCGAGCCAGGCAGTGCCGAGGGCTTCAACACCAGCAGCGCCGGTATTGACTGCAAATGCGACACCACTGGTGGGGGCGAATACATTTTTTGGTTCGCCCCCGGTCAGTACACCTGTTTCGCAGGTTGATCCGGCCCCAATATTTGGGGCTGAATCGTGCGCAGGTGCTCGAATGAAGTTTGAGCAGAAGCTGTCAACAGCCATGGCACCTATCGAGGCTCGATTCCCAAACTGCAGCTTTCATGCGAACACCAAGACTATTTCAATCAGCGAGGATGTCCAATTGGCCAGGAGGAATGGGAACAAGGGGTTTGCTGTTGACACTCTCCGGTGGAACAAGCTCACGTCAATGCTAACTAACAACAAGTTTGTCCTGGCCCTCGCATCAGGACAAATGTCGGGTTCGTTCATCGGCACCGCCGACGATTCAGACTTGCAGACTCGTCTACAGATGCTCGAAAATCTCTCCGACGACTTGCTTTTTGGAGACATTGCAAAAGGGGGTAAAGCAAAGGACCCGGAGGTACGAGGAGCACATCAAGAGCTCGTTCAAAGAGCACAAGAATAAAGCAAAAGATTGAAAGAAGTATTGAAGCTGACATGACTTGCACAAACGAAAGCACCTATCCAACATTACGCGATCGCCGACTCGATGGATTGATAATAGCATTAATAAAGCACGAGCATGGGAAGACGCGCAAGCGATACGACGAGCAATAGATACGCGAAACGAACGGCCGGAAAATTTTCAAGGTGGCGCAGCACCGAGGCTTCCAGAATGGGCAAGCAAGGTATTGAGTGGCCCAAATGGCCAAGTACGACTGGAGAAGAGCTTGATGAATAGACGATTGCAGTAATCTGCGAGGAAGTGCGGGATTGTCTTGTGATGGCGTTCGAGGGGGCCGTTATTAATTTTCGGCACTTTGCCAGAGTTCTTTTTTTTCCAGTTTCATTCTATTCCTTTTTATCCCCGCACACTTGCTTTTTTATTTACAGTCCCAAGTTGGATGAAGCATGGCGCATCGAGGGACAATGGGCTGGCGTTTGGGTAAATTGAGGGGCAGATACCATTCATTGCATGGCCAGTTAGGAGCGGAAAGATTTGTGACTCGTTGATTTAAAGCTCATTTTGCCATAGTTGAGGAATCGTTCTCCAAAGGATGAGAATCAGAATCGGGTTATTAATTACTACATTGGGGCTGAGTACTCTGTAGAACCCTGTGATTATGAGAGCTCTGGTAGATGCATGGCATGCAGCGGTGCGTAATGGTGTGGTTTTTGTAACTCGTCCTTCAATTTGGTTGCTCAGGTTGTGATTAAGGCGGCACTCCGTACTCTGTACCTGCACCAACTGTACATATAACATTCGTATGCAGATCCTTGGCAGGTCAGCATATTTACCTAGGTAGGTGCTAATACTGGGTAATTTTACACGCAGTTTGGAGTGGCCTGAGAAGATGAGAGTCGAAGTCGGAGGAAGTGTCACTGGCCAAATGGACTATTTGAAATTTCCCCAGAGTCTGCACTTTTTGTAGTTTAGTGTGATTACTATCTCCCGGCCAAAATTCCGTGGGCCACTTTAATTCTTACTTGTACGGAGTGGGAATCGGAGTGGAATGCGTAGTAAGAAGCAAAGCTTGCATGTCCCAATAACTACCTAGTACTTGTTGGTGGAGTGACGCTATAGCAGACCTATGACATGCGCCGTACAGTGCGGGTGGCCGGCTCTCCGAACCAGCGAGACAGCGCCGGAGGCCAGCTAAACCCTAGGTCGTCGGTTTTTTTTCTTCTTATTAGGGCGCGGCATAAGCTGGGCCCGAGTCGTACCATGTTGTGGTGGACTGTTTAGCAAGGACACACAGCCAGTCACAGCTCTTCGAATTCGGATTTTGTTAGCGGCACCGGCCCAGTCAGCTTCCGCCATCGAGAGTCAACGCTAGATTTTTATAGGTACTTGAAGGGGGTCCGCTGAAGCGGCGACCGGCCAATTTTCGTATGGTCCAGTCATCTCTCTCCCTTTGCAATCCTTTCTCACTCATTCTTCGAGAGACGAAAACTATTTTTTTCCCCTTATTCTCCTTCTCACTTTCCAGCATTCTTGCTATACGCCGGGCTAATTGTGCGAGTGTATATGCATTCTTTATAGCACAATAAACTCTGATTAATTCGATTTAAAAAAAAAAAAAAAAAGAAGAAATAACCTACCCCTCGCGAGACCAAAACTCTCTACAAAAAACGAAAACCACTTTTGAAAGAGTACAACCAGCGTTTTGCAATATTCAATCACACCGCAAACTAGAACATATTTTTTTTTTTTCAAAAATCTCGCAACCGGCTCATCGCAACCATGGATAGTGTTTTGCGTCAGTCCAAGGCCATGTGCCCCTTCCTCAAGGCCGCCTCACCCGCGACGCTCCGGGCCATGTCCACCACCGTCCGGCCGAAGCCTTCCCCTTGCGGCGGCACCATGTCCAAGCTGCAGGTCTACGCTCACCGGTGCCCCGTCATGGGCAAGGCCCTCGCAGTACAGTCCTCCCAGTATGCCGCTCTCTCTGGCATCCGCGCCTTTTCTGTCAATGGCAAGCCCGGACGCGCCGGCCTCCACACTAGCCGCACCAAGGAAGCCCGCGCCGTTGAGACGCCCTTCATCAACAGCCGTGACAATGGTATGCATGCCTCGGCCCCGACTGGCTTGCGGTTACTCGTTCTATGATTTTATACTAACAGGCTCGACGCAGCTCAAATGCCACCCAACATGTCGTTCAGTCGCAAGGAAGCATCCACAACCACTACTGCCTCGCCCACCACCGCCGCCGCCGCCAGTACAAAGCACGGAAAATTCAACTATGACGGGTTCTATACCAACGAGCTCGACAAAAAGCACAAGGATAAGTCGTACCGATACTTCAATAACATCAACCGGCTCGCCAAGGAATTTCCTCGCGCCCATATGGCTAGCAAGGACGAAAAGGTTACTGTTTGGTGCGCCAACGACTATCTTGGCATGGGCCGCAACCCTGTCGTCCTTGACAAAATGCACGAGACGCTGGACGAGTACGGCGCCGGTGCAGGAGGTACGCGCAACATCTCAGGCCATAACCGCCATGCCGTCGAATTGGAGGCTACTTTGGCCAATCTGCACTCCAAGGAGGCGGCGCTGGTCTTTTCTTCCTGCTATGTGGCAAACGATGCAACTCTTGCGACTCTGGGCAGTAAAATGCCTGATTGTGTTATCTTGTCTGATAGCCTGAACCACGCCTCAATGATCCAAGGTATCCGACATTCAGGCACCAAGAAGATCGTTTTCAAGCATAACGATGTTGCCGATCTCGAGGCCAAACTTGCGGCGCTGCCATTGCATGTGCCCAAGATTATTGCCTTTGAGTCCGTTTACAGCATGTGTGGCTCCATTGGACCCATTGAAGCCATTTGCGACCTTGCCGACAAGTACGGCGCAATTACTTTCCTGGATGAGGTGCACGCCGTCGGCATGTACGGCCCCAAGGGTGCCGGTGTTGCTGAGCATCTCGACTGGGAGGCGCACAAGGAAGGCATGCCTCGTGGCACTATCATGGATCGCATCGACATCATCACCGGCACTCTGGGCAAGGCCTACGGCTGTGTTGGAGGATATATTGCCGGCAGCTCCAAGCTTGTCGACATGATTCGCTCCCTAGCGCCCGGTTTCATCTTCACGACCTCTCTGCCTCCGGCGACCATGGCGGGCGCCAAGGCCTCCATTGAGTACCAGATGGCGTATGACGGTGACCGCCGGCTGCAGCAGCTGCACACCCGCGCCGTCAAGGAGGAGATGAACGCGCGCGACATTCCCGTCATGCCCAACCCGTCGCACATCATCCCCATCCTGGTTGGCAGTGCCGAACTGGCCAAGGCGGCCTCGGACATGCTGCTACAGGACTACCAGATCTACGTACAATCTATCAACTATCCGACCGTGCCTGTCGGTCAAGAGCGCCTCCGCATCACCCCTACACCCGGCCACACCAAGGAATACCGCGATGAGCTCGTCGCCGCCGTCGACGAGATCTGGACCCGTCTTGGCATCAAGAGGACCTCGCAGTGGGCCGCCGAGGGCGGTTTCATTGGCGTCGGCGAGGACGGTGCCGTGGCCGAAGCGCTGTGGACCGATAAGCAGCTGGGGATCGAGCAGGCTAGAAAGGAAATGATGGAAACCGGTCAGGTCAAGAGCGGTAGTAGCTTCACCGAGGCCCTTCTCGAGCGAGAGGGGTCTGGAGCTCGCGCTGCTACTGGTGTGGCCGCTGCCTAAAAGTGGCAATTGGTTTTACTGTTTAATTGCCAGGCCAGCTGTCAATTAACAGCCCCAATCAAATTTCCTTTCTATCGTATATACCGAAGGTATATATGCCCCTTTTGGCTCAATCTATTATTTACTTAGGTAGAAGAATTTCAAACATGTGATGCGCGTTGCAGCATCTCCTTGCCTGGCTCAAAGAACACTAAGAACTCGCATTAGGCTAAGCCAGGTGACGTGATAAAAAAGATGATGTAGGATTTTTGTTCTTTGTTCTTCTTTTTTTTTTTTTTTTTTCATGTGCCGATTTCCTCGGCCCATTCTGGGCCAATTAGAGATTGCGAGTGGTTTGCCGAATAAGCTGCTTGACAACATGGCACTTCGTTCGAATAGCCTAAATACTTCGGTGGTTCATTGAACAGAACAAGGATTTACGTACTTCGGTAACTGCCTAGATTCTCAGGCTCCCAACATCTAGTCTGGGGTATTGGGAGCGTTGCGGGGACGCACGGGAGGCTTGACCGCGACAGGCTTGGACCGCTGCCAAATATTCCTGGCCAGGTATGCAAATGGCTAGGTTTCAGTTGGCTCGTACTGTCGTACTGTGACAACCCTGCAGCCAGCCAGCCCAGTGGATGGAGGCGGATGGCGAAGGCAAAATGGAGATGGCCGCCATTCCCGAACCAGTGTGAGCGCGAGCAGAAGCCAATTAGAGTGACCCAGTTCTATAAACTAACTCCTTAATGCCTAGCTTGCATTGCGATGAGCCATGCACAAAAGAATTGCAGGGGGAGAACGAACTACCAGTACAGGCCCGGATGCACGGGTCAATTTACACCTCCGCTGCCGAGGAACCTGCGTCACCTCCTCAACAACGGCGCAGCAGAATGAGCCAAGGTGCATGCAGCAAGAAGCGTTGTGGCTTCGCGGTTCATGGTCCGACTGATTTTGATATCCAAGCGAGTCTCGAGGTGCTGGTTTACAGCCTCTCCTGGGACTTTCGCAATGTGCAAGATTTAATACAATCTACCAATCCCCCCATCGTTGAATGCAGCCTCTCATACCGCGCGACCTCTCTCCACTTAGCTACAACTCTGAATTGAAAGCGATTTACACTTACTCAGGATATCCCATCTTCCACGCACTGTCCCATCCTCTTCAACTTTCCAGTTAGCTCCGATCTGGGGAAGCCCACTGCTTTTGCGCCTCGAAATACGGAGTCCACACCTCGCTACATAATTCTAACCAAGACAAACGTTGCGGAGCTGATGTACATGGCGACGCATGCTCATCAGCTCTTATACAAACAGGTGGACACACTCACACATGCCATTTGCCTGATTTTATATTACCCACCGGCTCTTTCCCGTCTTCCCTTGTTTGGTCTCGGGTTTTGTTTTTCATCTCCTACTTGATTCTCCTCGTACATTGTGGGGTGTCTGCTCTTGAAAATCTTATCTCCTCTCCCCAGATGTTGCCAGCTGCTCCTGGCCCATAACAACCACCCACACATCAACCTTACCGAACCCACGACTCGACGAACCTCGCGCGAACAGGCATGCAGGCTGCTCAAAAGGGCCCCAAGGCCTGCACAACATGCGCAAAAGCAAAAGCACGATGTATTCCCGGTAACACACGCGCTGATAAATGCGAGAGGTACGTTTTGCTGATGTGGTTTGTCGGCTGTCACATGTCAAAAATTCGTTGCCGACGCCCCTCCTCAACCTACTTGCTGCTGCCTGTTGGTGCGACGCAAGTAACCAACGATAGCGGTATTGTTGAATGAGCCATGGACAGATCATGAAAGGAAAAATTTTACAAGACAGTTATGCGAATAATTCTAATGAATTTGAAGATGTCAGAGACTGAATAAAGAATGCTTTTCACGCCCGCCAGCACCGCCCCGTCTCAAAAAGAGACCCAAGAGATCAAGGGTCGCCGAGCTGGAAAAGAGATTAAATGAGCTATCCTCACAAGTCGGTCAGGGACACGCGCGACTGCCCACGCCAGAGGATGCCACGGCGTCGGAAAAAGCAGCGTCTGGCGCAAAAACAATCAAGAGTGCCGATGTACAGAACGACATTGTCGGCATCGTCGATCTCCAGCACTGGTTCCCAGCCGCCTCGACCAGCTCTCCGGGCAAGGAAAAATCGGCCTCCCCTGCCGGCTGGGAGGCCGAGGCCTTCCAGCACATGGACTCGATATGGCCGCTGCCAGAAGATGCCACGAACCTGCTCACGGAATATCACGATCTCTGGGGGGCCATATTCCCTTTCATCATTGTCCCACCCGACATGAGCTCCGAGGACATTCGGGACAAGCGACCATTTCTCTGGAAGGGCATCATGCTGACGGCGTGCTTTTTTGATGCTGCGCGACAAACGCGACTCGGTAGCGAACTACTGTCGGATATTGCCAGGGCTGCGGTAGTGGAGGGTGTCAAGACGCTAGATCTACTGCAGGGAATGTTGCTGCTCATCGCCTGGTATCAGTACGCCGTTAAAGGCCATCAGCTCACCAACTTACTCTTCCTTGCTCGTTCGATGTGCGTCAATCTCAGCTCTCTCAGCTGTGATCCTCTGCCCAGCGATGCTCGATATCTGCAACTAGATCCACTGAGAGCGTACGCTGGCACGTATTATCTGAATACAATGTATGTGTAGCCATGCCCCGCCAAGACTTTTATTCGTGGTCTGCTTTTAATTCTGACTCTTTTCTCCCCGCCATAGTGTCTTTGCGACGAATAAAAAAACGGACGTGTTTATGAATACATCTCATCTCGATCTCTGCATCAAGACGTTGGAAAATGCGGCCGAATACTCATCAGATCCACTGCTTATTAAACTCGTCAAAAGTCAACAGATTGCTCAAAATATTGCCCTCACCATGTCATTCGATCCCGGCCAACCAAATCTGCGACTTCCCATTCCCATGATGGTTCAGTCTTTCCAAGAACAGCTCAAGGCCTTCCGGGAAACACTGCCCAATCATATGCAAAATCACCGTGAGTCAGAATCAACGGACATTGAATGCAGAAGCTTGTGTGCTTAGTTTGCTAACTGCAGCGATAGCGGGACTGAGTGGCCACCTCCTCATTTGCGACATACTTGTTACCGATATTGCCATGTCTGAGCAGTACTGCGGGCCTGCCAATATGCCAGTTGAGACTCGTCTTGAGCTTCTATGGACATGCATTCGTTCTCTACGTGCTTTCTTCCGCGCTCGCTTCTTGAATCGCGACGTTGAAAGACCACGGTACATCAACATCACAACCTCAGACGTCGCCTACAGCCTCATCACTAGCATCAAACTTCTAACTCTCCAGCTACCGGGCTGGGACCCCAAGCATGTCGCCTCCGAACTCACACTCACACATGTGCTGCAATGGCAAATCAACGATCTGGCTCTCATCATCGAGAAGCGCAGGCCAGAGTCTGGCACAGGCGGGAAAGTCGCGCCAATCGCAGAAGACCCCTGGGAGCGACTACTTCGACTACTTTTCAACGCCAAAGAATTAGTCTCACTGCAGTGTCACGCGGGTGTTGACATGAGTGCCCATGGTGCCGGTGTTTCTGCCGCACCCGGGTCATCACAGGCACTCTTGGGGGAACTGGACGAGTCAGTGTGGTTTGATATTGTAAATGAGACGGCTTGGAACATGAATGACGAAATCATGTCTGGGTAGAAAAGCAGAATGGGATAGAAACGATACGGCATACGACTATAGCAACAACACGGTATTGATGGCGGGGTACTGGTCAGAAGGCATTTTGCCATCGACGGAGTTTCAGCGATTTGGATTAAGCCAACATTGGTTGATACAGCACCACTTTATGGAGTTTTTTTTTTCCTTTATTCTTCTTCTTTTCTTTCTTGGAATTGGGTATCTGAGTTCTCGTTTGCTTCATTTTCTTTTCTTTTCTTCTTTTCTTCTTTCCTTGTGAGTCATCCGGAACGTTCCATTTCGAACACAAGGATCAGGCATCTGGCGTTCATATCTTCAAAACAAATGTGTTCTATACCACTGTATTTATCTTATGCTACTCAATCATTCCTATCATTGCCATTATTTACATAGATGTTTTATGCCTCGTCAGTCACCAGAACCCTCTCCACCTTGGCCAGCTTAAGCCACTGCAGGTCGCCTTTCGCTGTCGCCTCGCGAATGGCATACAACTCATCAAGGAACGCCGGTACAAACGTTCCCGGCCCGCGCACATCATCCCTCTCAACAGCATATTGCGCTGCAATACCAAAAACGGCCGCTCCCGCCACAGTCGCGAGCAGCGCATCATCCGGGTACGCCGCAACCATGGCGCTCACAGTGGTCCCAAGTGTGCAGCCAGTTCCCGTGACGCTGCCGAGCATCTCGTGCCCATTGTCGACACGGTACGTCCGGGATCCATCACTTACAATGTCGGTCGGCCCTGTGAGGAGTACGACAGTGTTGTATTTGCGGGCGAGTCGTGCAGCGAGGTTTGCGCGCGAAGGGACAGAGAGTTGGGAGGTTGAGTCGACGCCGCGCTGAGTGACTGAGGTGCCGTGCAGAGTCTGGATCTCGGCGACGTTTCCCTTGATCACAGCGAAGCGCCCGTTGGCGAGGAGATCGGCTGAGGCAGCGCGGCGGATGGCGGTAGCGCCAGCGCTGCAAATAGTCGCTGTGAGTAAACACTCGTTCGTGGAGGGCAGTTACATGGATGGTTGTGCTTACCCGACGGGGTCCAGAATGATAGGTCGCCCGGCGTCGTTGTAGGCTTTGATAGCCATCTTGTAGTTTTCGAGGCCTTCGGGTGTCACGGTGCCCATGTTGACTACCAGAGCGCCGCCCAGCTTGGCGAGATCGACGGCCTCGGCGCCGTAGTTTGCCATGATAGGACTGGCGCCAATCGCCAATGCGACATTAGCAGCAAAGTTTTGAACGACCTAGTGTTTGACATCAGTAGCTTTAGGCATTGGGCTCATGTAGGTTTGAGTGACTTACAAGATTCGTCATGTTATGGGACAGCGGCGTCGTCCTGCCCACGGCTCCGAAGGCGAGTGGAATTGTCGCTTTCGCAATGTGCCCCCCGAGGCACCTAGCCGCCTCAGCTGGATCCTGCGCGGCAATAATGGCACTCACGACAGCAAGCCCATCAATGGCCTTTTCCGGTGCGGCGCTCGTTTGTGCAAGAACCTCTGCTGCATTGTCGTTGTTGATGCCGCCGATACAGACGGTGGGGACGGCGCCGTGGCCAGCGTGGGCCATGGCTTTGAGAATGGTACGGACACCAGAAGGGCCAATGATGGATTTTGTGTCTTTCTTACTGGGAGAGGAAACATCCTTTGTTAGTGATTACATGCGGTTAGGTAGGATATGGGCCAAGACAAAGACAAGAAAAACGACGACAGCGACATACGTTGCGGTAGAATAGACTGTGCCGAGGCCGAGGTAATCGGCGCCATCTTTGCAGGCTTTGATTGCTTCTTCAATGTTGCTTGCTGTGGCGCCAATAATTTTATCCTGGCCGATAAGTCTGCGGGCTTCCTGGACGCCTAGTTGATGTTGAAGGTTAACGTCTGCGACGCTGCAAAGACGAACAGGCTGGCCGTGCATCATCTATTGAATAGCATTAAAACGTACTCATATCGTCTTGCCCAATATGAATGCCTTCACAGCCAATCTCTACGGCCACATCGACTCGGTCATTGATAAGGAGCGGCACGCCGAAGCGCTGCGACAGGGTGTGCAGGCGGCGCGCCATTTCCAGGACAGTCGCCCGTTCACCATTCTTGTCGCGGTACTGCACGCATGTCACGCCTCCCTTGAGCGCGGCCTCAACGACTGCCAGGAGATCCTTATCGCCAAGGATCGCTGGCGTCGAGTCGGTGACTAGGTAGACGCCGTAGTTGGGCGAGACCGCCGATTGTAACGTCGTCGGACGCTTTGGTGTAAGATGTGCCATGGCTTCTTGCTTCTCTCAGTTAGTCTGTGCCGGCTAATAATTCCCGCTCTATATTAAGAACGACAGTTTTATGAAAAAGATAACCAAGATTGTACTAGGATAGTAAATGAAGGACCCTGGAAATGACATCAAGAAAAGCTGGCGAATGATGTCTGATAACCGCGCCTCTATGATTCTAGCGGGTCTAAGAGTGGTTATGAAATTATGGATCGGCCACATAAAAAGAAGGGCTTCGGAGGTCTAAAATTTGACCAATAGATTTTGCAACCTATTTAATAGGCATTACCTAATTAGGCGGCCTAGCAACATCCTATATCTTCTTTTTGACTATCCCCTTATGCACTAGTACAATGATGTAAATAATGGTGGCTTGAGCTGCTGATGATATGAACAAAAATAAGGCACCTAACAGATATTACTAACCGAGCGATAAAGCAAACAACAGTGCGGTATAACAGGACAGTTATCAGGAATTTACTGGTGTGATCCATTCACCAATTTTTGGCTACGTGCTTCAGAATGGTTCTCACCGTTTCTTAATATGAATTAGTTCACTACTAACTATTCCGTAGCTACGTACCAAGCATATAAAACGGCCGTGGCGGTGTTGCATACAGTATACTTTTTACAGATTTATGAGTATAAAAGGCACTTCCATTGCGCCAACCCTTTCGTCTCATTGGCCTGAAACTGGCTCGCCAAAAAAAATTGCCATGAGCTGGTCTAATTCTATCCTGCCGTTTTTTCCCAGTTGTACAAAATCAAGAATATTAAAAATTACAGATACAGACAAAAGGAGTGGAGTGCTGTCAGATACATGCCTCAATGCTAATGTCTAGAATCGAGAAATGTCCCGGCCAAACAGAAATGTCGCAAACCACTGCACCGGAATCATCAGCTTATTTCGCCAGCTCACGCTCTTGGTCAAATACGCTGTTCGCCACAGAATCCACGCCGGCCAGCCCTTGAGACCCGACGCGCCGTTCTGATGAATCGCACGCCAGCTGCCGAGATATGCCATGGCACCCCAGTTGCGAAACTTGAAGCCGGCCGATGACTCCAGATCGCCCTTGTTGAAGCGCTTGCCGAGCCAGGCGGCCTGTTGGCTGGCCACCTGCGCCGTCGCGGGGAGCCGGTTTGCTTCCTGCACGGTGCAGTCACCAATGGCATAGACGTCGGGCAGCGGTGCCGGCTTCACGTCCTCCCCGCCTTTACCCGGCTGGGCGACGAGCACCCGCATGTGGCTGTCCGTCATGATGCCGCCAGTGCGACCATCCTTGACGATCTTGCCGTGACCTCGAATCTCCAGCTTCAGCAGCCGTGCGACCAGCGGATTCTGCGTCAGACCCGTACTCCATACCAGTAAACCGGCGCCAATCTCATAGTTTTCGCCTGAGATCTGCATCTTGAGAACGTCACCCTCCCTGCGGATGCGCTGCAGGGAGTGCTCCGTCTTCACCTGGATGCCTTGCCTTCGGAACAGCTCCATGGCGTAGTCGGCCAGATTCTGGTCAAACATGGGCAGCACCTTGGGCGCGATATCATACACAGTCACCTGCACAAACTTGATGAGTGCCGGGTAAAGCTGCGCCAGGTCCTCGAATACCAAATCGTGCAGCTCAGCCGCAAACTCAATGCCCGTCGGACCACCGCCAACAATGGCAAAGTTGAGCAGTTCTCTCCTCTGCACGTCCGTCGTTGAGGGCAGGTCGGCACGCTCAAAGGCTGTGAGTACCTTGAGTCGGATGTCGCGGGCGTCGCCGACGTCACGCAGAAAAGAGGCATGTTGGGCCACGCCCTCAATATCAAACGTCTGGCTGTAGCACCCGACGGCGATGACAAGCTTGTCGTAGGTAATGTCAAACTCGGGCCCTTTTTGGGGACCCGTCAAGGCCGATGTCCGGGAGCCCGCCGTGTCCGTCATCGTGTTGGCCTCGAGCCGGATGGTTTTATTGGCGAAATCAATATCCGTGGCCCATGCCTGATGGAACTCATCAAGATTCAGGCGTCTCACAGGCTCCAGGGCGGACCGGAACTCGAGCGTCCCGACCGCCGTTGAGGCAAGCAGCGGCGTAAAGACAAAGTGCGACCGCGGCGAGATGAGGATACGTGACACTTTTGATGGGTTCATTGTTTGCGCGATGGCGTAGCCGGCCCAGCCGGATCCCAGAATAACAACCCGTTCTTTTTCATTTTGCTTCTCTTTGTAGACGGGTAATGAACGATATCCTCGTCTGCTACTCGGGATGAAAGGTTTAATATGTCGGGCAGGGGTCACCGTACCTAGAGCTCGCGAATGGCCAGGAAACATAGCTAGTGCTGTTTTTGTTTCAGTTAGCACTGCCATCGCCCCGAATTGTCGAGTTGCAAAACAGTTGAAGCCTGTCATTTATAATAAAAGTTCACGCCGACAAAATTCTGTAGTGTGGAAAGCAAACTCAATGACGACAAGAAAAAAAAAATGTTCTTCCTCTGATGAGATGGGTGCAGAGTACCAACGGATGATATCACCAGTCCCGGATCCACGCTATTGAGGTTTTTTAGAGTTTGAGCGGCTACTATATATTTTCAGAAGGTGACTGAGTACATCGGGGAGAAAATTAATTGGGCGTAAGGATGATATCTTTGGAATTGGTCAGCTGCAGAGTAGATTTTTAGATACCATAGCATCTGCAGCGGCGACATTATGACTCCCAACTCCTGGACGATAATTCACCGGAGTCGGCGCAGAGCAAGCGCTGGGATTTGATGGGACGGCATCGGAGCGCCAAGCAAAACGTGATCCTGCTCGAAGTTCGATAATCTCGTATTCAATTGTGTACAATACCCGATAGCTGCGGCGCGGCGTATCCGAGTGAGTAATGGCAATTTCGCTCTGTATCCTGCAAATGCAGCCTAACAACTGTGTCAATTCGGATCCCAAGGGTTGCCTCCGTCTCCCAAACGCGATTGGTGGTTGCTACAAGTGCATCTCATGACTTGGGCCTATGCCGTGCAATTTTCAGTCTGCGGTGACGGCTCTAGTCTCCTTTATCTTATTCTTATTGACAGGACTTTGACACGGAAAATGAGGAATGTACAAAAACAAAATGCCTGAAATCCATTTTATGCCACCCAAAGAACTCCATTCTGCAAAGCAACAAACGAAATAAATACGAAAATATCGAGTATCCTGTTCCAATTTACTGCAACATTGCATCCAGGCTCTCGCCCAGTACGCTCTCAATCTTGACAATCCATCTATGCGTCTCTCTCTCCACAACTTCGTCGTCGTCCTCTTGCAGCTCGCTGATTCTCGGCAGCATCTCATGCAGCATGGCTAGCCATTCCTCGCCCAGTCGGTCCGTCAGTGCCTGCTCGCACTTGACCGCCGCAAGTCGTACGGCGGTCTGCTCCGACCGCAGGTGTAGGAGAAGAGATGAGTTAAGCTCCTTCTGGTGAGTCTGCGAATCAGCCGCCGCTGCCAGCTCAACAGTCGTGGCGATCAAATCAGCTTCCACGTCCACGTGTGGCGCGAGTAAAAATTGTTGCATCAGCACCGGAGCAATCGCTCCAAAGTGTGCTGGTGCCTGCCAGAAGTCGTCTTGGTCGTGTTCGAAGCACTTGCCTAGCGTTGCAAGCACTCGCTTCCACAACTCTCTGCTTTCCACATTTGCCTGAGGCTGAACAGTGCCTAGGATCCTAATTGCATCATCCAGCACATACGTGGCGTAGTTGGTCACAACTGACTTCAGGTTATCAAAGAATGTCTGCAGGAACCCGTAAACTGCGAGCTGCTGCATGGCCAGTCCAATGCTGTCCGACTTAGCAATGTTCGAGCCTGGCCACTCGACAATCTGCTGGAAAACAGGGCGGAAAGCGGCGTCGTTCAGCTTGTAAATCATCTTCATGCTCTTTTCGAACGCTGCCGTTTCCAGCTGTGCGATCTGCCGCATCACCTTCTCTCCACCTTCGCCAGTCGAGAAGATACGTCGTCGCAGATCTAGCGCCTTTAACAGAACGCCAGATATGAGACCAGAGTTCTTGCCAACTGCGGCCTTGGAGTGGCTGTCAACAGTTACGCCCAGAATGTTGATAAACTCAGATATAGCAAGTGGGCCAAAACTGAGGGCCGATTCCCAGTTGCGATCTAAGCTTGTAAGCATCTCCTTGGCTTCCATCTTCTTGGAGAGAACCTCTAGGCAGAGTACACGGTTGCCATTTGTCTCGGCTTCCAGGCCAACCGTGGCAGACTTGTTTGAGACTCGCAGAATGTCATCCATATATGTAGAGAGCATGTACGGGAGATGCTCTGCAAGTGCCGCCAGTAGACCATAGCTTGCGGAATGCAGCTCCTCATCGACATATTCGGCATCCAAGCTCTTGTCAAGATAGGCAATAGCCTGTGGTACGGCAAGTGGTAGCACAGGCACAATAGCATCCTGCAAGACATCCACCAATGACGTGAGGCAAAGCAGAGCCATTGTTCGCAAGAGCTTTTCGTCTTGTCCCAAGCAGTGCTCGCCTGCAATGGTAGACGCCGCGGCCACAACGGCTTCAATGTCTTTCTTGCCGTACTTCTCTGCAATCTTATCCACACATGTAACGGCAGTATGCTTGTAGCGGATGTCTTGGGACTCGCGAATGGCGGCTGTAAGCTGGGGCAGGAATGTCAAAAGTGCAATTCGAGCCTCAGGGTCATTATTGCTCTCCGACTCAACGCGGGCTTCCAAAGCCTTAAGCACCTTGTGGCGCAGTGTCAAATCCGGTCTGTCGAGCAAGTTCTCAACAGCCTTTATAAACTCGCCAATTGAGAGAAGGTTGAGGAGATTCGCAAGTGCCAGGCCGCATCGCATGCGAAGTGGCTTGCTAGCCTTGACAGTATCGGATAGGAGCAGAATATTCTCCAGTAGCGTCGCATAGCAGGAGCGGATTTCGGCAGCCTCCATGTCGTTGCGGTCTTCGAGTCTCGCAATCTGTGATACGAGCTTTTTGCCTGACAGTAAGCTAGGAAATGCCGTGAGTTGTCGGAGCGCAATTTTGCTTGGATCCTTGATCTCGCCATCTTCACCAACACCAAGAAGGGTAGCAGATAGACCGGGCTTCGTCTTGAAGAGGTCCGCAATGAGAGCGATAAGCTTGACTAAAGTCTCAAGCTGGACATCAACACTGAAGTTATTCAGAAGCTCCGCGCTGAATTGAAGCAAGTCATCACTTGCATCGTAACGATTGACAAGCATGCTGATTAGGGCAAACAAAAAGTCTTTAGGACCAAGAGTCTCGACAAGGGCCAAGAAAAGACCTGGCCTTCTATGAGCCGGCACATGCTCGTACGCAGTTGTGAAGCTGACCAAAATATCAGACGCGCCGGCAAGAGGGCTCCTCTGTCCCTTGCGGAGGCTAGCGATCAGTGGAGGCACGACTTCCTTAATCGTCTGAGAAACAACATGAGCGGAGTAATCATCATTCTGGCGAAGTACAGAAGCGCCCATGAAAGTGAAGATGGGCATGACGCTGTGGAGCACCAGACTCGGGGCGGTAGTGGCAAGATTGGCGATTAGGAGAAGAGCGGCATTTTGGACAACAGGGCTAGATGACTTCTGGATGCAGTTAACGAGCAGATCACCGTAACCGCCAGAGCTGTCGATACCGAGCTTTTTGTTTGCTTTGTAAGCGGGCATCATTGCCAAGAGACTACGCAGAACGAGGTTCTGCAAATAGCCAAGTTCCGAGCCCACCACAGTCCTAAAGTGCTGCAGCTCGGAAAGGGCAGTGAACAAGCCATCGAGCAGCTCAGGGTGTGAAATAGGCTCAGAGTTGTCCACAAGCTGCAGAACAAAAGTGACTTTGCGGAGGGCCTTGCTCAGTTCCGGGGTGACTTGAATGATAAGCTCGCGGTTACCATCCGTGGAGCTAGTACGTCGTCTTTTGTTTGGTGGGGGTTCCGTAATCATTTTGGTACCGGTGTGAATGGAGTCGAGGAAATGGGAGAGGATATCGGTGGTGAGAGGAACGGTTCTGAGGAGGTCCGATGCCTCTGTGGCAACAATAAGCGAATCATCATCTTCGTTTGACTCTTGAGAGAGGTTTAGCAATTGAGCTGCAACTGTGAACTTGAACTGAGCCTTCATCGACGGCCACATTTTTCTGATGCGAGCGAAGATTGCCTGGACAAGATCAGACTTCTCGTTGATTTCTGTGTTTGTTAAAGTCTCAATGAAAAATTCAAGGCCCGTAGAGTCATTGGCAACCACAACGTCGACAAACCGCGTGTCTGCATCCGTTCTCTCGATACGCTCAGCTTGACACATGGACTCGATTTCCTCGTTGGTAAGACTAGTCCACCACCGGAGAGCGGGAAGTAGCGACTGCGTTCGAGCAGTGCCACTGACATTTCTCACTTCGTTAAGAATATTTAAAAGTCTTTCCTTAACAAGCAGAATGGGTGTTGCGACGGCATGCGCGGCAAAGAATGACATCATTGCAATTCTACCAGAAGACGACATGTGGTCCTTCTTGTCCATGGAGGGATGAGGTCTAGCTTGGTATGCTCCGTGCTCAATGGCAGATTTAAGTACAACAGCAATGTGATTCTGGTCCATTACACATTCTTCCACGGTTGGTAGTAGCTGTAAATGTAGCATGCGCGTCGCAATTTCGGCAGGTAGAGGATTATCATTTGTGGCCTTGCCGTACATGGTCCCAGCACCCCAAACCGAATTGAAACTAAGCTTTGTGGTATATCGGCTGGCAAGCACAACGAGAAGGTCCCCCGCAGAGCGCCGCACACGTTTGGAGGGATCAGACAGTGCCGTAATACAGTATGGGATTAGGTTTTGCAAATCCACGTTCGCGTCGTGGCTGGCCTTGATATTATTCTTCACCATGTCCAGGGCAGCCGCGCGAGCAAGGGCAGGGTATGGACCTGACCAGATACGTATGAAGAAGCTGTAGAATCTACAGTCCTTAAGCGCGGTTTGTTGGCCCAACTTGGGACTCTCTCCGTATTGAGAGAGTAGAGCGGAATCCTTAGAATGTTCAGAAACAATGGTGAAGAACAAGTGGCTGAATTCGTTGAAAATTTCGCTTGGTTGGGGAGCAAGACATATTGATAGCTTTCCTGTGCTAGAGCTGAGGTTCCTCATAGTTCTTTCAACATCATCTCGAGTTTCGGCCTGTGTAGCGACGTTCGACTCTATGGTATCTTCGGCGGCCTCGGGATTTTTTTGGGATCGGAAAGATAAGTCAAGTTTCATTTCGAGCTCCTCGATATCGAATTCAACCTCGTTGATGACTGACTGGACTATGTTGCCAGCATTGCCAGAAATTTGTGAGAGCGCAATCAAGACAGAACCAAGTTCCCTCCTAAGGGAGCCATCGGCATCGTTCTCGCCGTTGAGCTTCAGAGCTGTGAGCAGTAATGATTTGAAAACAACAGCAGTCTGTTTCTCTTTGAGAATTTCACCGCTCAGGATGGCCATAATTGTGGCTAGACCCCGTGAGTCGCCCTTCTTGGTCAGGCGCTCGATGAGAGCCAAGCAAAGACCATTGGCAAGTTTATCAACACGTCGCTCCTGGCCAATCTCGACAAGGAGGGCACCGACTTCCGGGACTTTTATAAGAGCTTTTGTTACTTTGCTGCTCATTTGCTTCGCAGATCTAAACTGTGCCATAATAGTCAGGCAGACCAAACCGGGTCGGATAGTGTCTGATGACCAACCATGGACAGTCTGCTGCATAAAAGCAGTAACTGCAGCATCGTCAAGATTTCCTTTCGAGATAAATACCGTCATGGCCATGTATGATGCGATCTGTATACTAGGGACTGACTTCATCACGAGCGACTCGACAAATATGGGACCCAGTCGATGCATCAGGGCTTGTGTGTTTTCACTCTGTACCGCTGAGCGGCCAGATTTTGCCTTGTCAATCAGACCGTTAACAGCTTCAGTCATGAGCCCTGCCCAAAATGTAATCAGAGCAGGATGCTGGTATTGCTTTCGGCATGATTCGAGCGTGTACTCGGAGACCAGCGATAAGAAGTCTGGGTGGTTGATAGCCTGGTGGACCAAAATAGATCTAGGTGGTGCAGTGAGTGATCGAATATAGGGATCGAAAAATCTCAGCTCCTGTGGAACTTTGCGTGGCAAAATGGAGAGCAGCGTAGCGAAGGCGGATATCGTATGGTAAGGGAGGAATGCGAGGACCAAAGAGACGGTATTCTCCTCATGAATCCTATGAAGAGTCCTTTAGCATTGAAATGAGAAGAGTAGATCAGCATAAAATACCTAAATCGTCGAATAAGCCACTCAACCGCTTTGATTGCAGGCATCAAGCGAAGACGCCCGCCAACAAGGCGCAGAAATGCTTCCACTTGGCGATCCAGTTCAGCATTTTCGGCCGCAGTTAGTTGGGTTCGGTCCTGGTCCTGACTTTCTTCGCTGAAGATAGTGTTCTGAAAAGGCACAAATCTGGCATCCAATTGACAGAGATCTTCAAAGCCTTGGAAGCAGGTTGCATAGAGTGTTTGCAGGCTTTGTGCAGCGGCAACTTTCGGTTCCCAAATAAGCGATTTGGAGTGCGCTGCCTTTTGTGCCTTGACATTCAAAGTTGACTTCGAGTTGGCAGCCACTTGCGCCAGCTGCGCAGCAAGCGAAGTCGCCATTGTAAGAAATCTAGGTCGTCCTGGCGGTGGAATTGACCGTGTATATTGGCGATAGGTCTGTTCAGGATGCTGGCGCTGGTGACGGATATTTTTTTTTTATCGGCCAGAAGTTCAGACTAGCCGCAAGAGCTTATCGATTAGAAGGATTCATGAGAACAGTCACATGACCCTACTGGCAACTTACACCGGGGAATGGATGGGGGACCTGATATGGTCCTTGCTGAGAACTTGGTAAATTAAAAATAAAATCGCCAAGATTTTTATGATGTATTGTTAACTTTTTGTGCCCTCTCCCATGTCTCATGTGTGTGTGGTGCCAAATCGTAATTTAGGTCGCACCTTACATTGCATGCCGTTACGTTTTGATGGAGAGGGGTGGGGGTCTGCCGCACTGCATCAGTCCCAAGCAATTTATGTTTCTTAAGACGAGTTTTGTTTGCCAAGTTTGGGAATTTAGGGCCAGGTCATAGGCACAATGTCAGTAAGTATTCTTTGATGTGATCAGGGGTGTACTCAGTTAATCATGAGATGCAGGTTTCGTATCCGCAAGTGGTGCTTCTCGGCGACTCTCTGGTACAGTTTGGAGCCGAACTGGACGACGGGTTCTCCCTCGACGCAGCCCTACAAGCAAGTAGGCATCACTTTAATAGAAGCAAATTTTTTGAGATTATGCTAAATTGGAAATATATTTTAGGATTCAACCGTCGCTTAGATATCGTCAATAGGGGCCTCTCTGGATACAATACTGCCAATGTTTTGAAATATCTTGAGCGTCTCATCCCGGACAAGACGTCCTCGTCCCCTGAATTAAAATATTTAGTAGGTGTTTTGAGGGAAACGCCCATTCTAGGCTATCTCTAACAGCTTTAGGTTATCCTTCTTGGTGCTAATGACGCCGTTCTGCCGCTGCCAAATACCTGGCAGCACGTCCCATTAGAGAGGTACGGCGAGAATCTATGCAAGATAATCACCCATCCTCATATTCAAGCGCACAACCCAAAGATCTTGCTTGTTACGCCGCCACCGTTGGATGAGATCAAGACCGCCGAGGAGAACAAGGCTGAGGGATTTCCTTGCAGCATACGCCGAGCGGCAGTCAGCGCGCAATACTCGCAAAAGGCTCGAGATGTGGCCGCGGAATTCGACAATGTTACCCTCATTGACCTTTACCAATTGCTCATGGACAAGGCAATTGAAATGGTACCAGGCGACTATGAGAAAGGTGGGCCGCTGCCAGGCACACCGGAAAACGGCAAGCGAGCAGGGCTAAAGGAGCTACTTCCGGACGGCCTACACCTCGGCGGCCAAGCATACCGACACTTTTATAGAGTTCTCTGGCCTCATATCGGACAGGAATGGGTAGATCTTCCAGAGGGTGACCGAACGGGATATGTGTTTCCAGACTGGAGAACCTTTGAGCCCAAGAAGTAAGTCTAGGGAAAGGACATAGCAGGCGATATAGACCAAGGATTTGCAAACAATTCATATGAATAGATGAACTATCAACTTTTTTTAAAGCATAGGAATCCTGGGCATTTTAAAAATTGAAATAACAAAATGCACTGACGGCCACACTGATTGTTGCCTGCCACGAGAGTGAGGAGAGTCCTCGGCGTACTCAAGTCAAGATACCTACGTCCTCCTTTAGTGGTCTACAGTCTTGGACATCTGCCGATGTACATTGTCATGCATTGCTATTTCTTGGATAGATGACATACTACCTGTCAATTGATTCCTTGCACATTTTTGGAGTCAAAATCTAACCCGAAATATTCTTTGCAAAGTTACCCAAATACCGCGATTTGCTGACCTAGTAGGAAGCCTGGAGTAACAGGCACAAAACAGTAGAAAGAACCTCGCGGAGCAGTAAGAAAGTTACCTCTGGATACCTACCTTATTATCTCCATTATGGCCTTCTTATGTACGTACCTTCTAGTACCTGTGGGTAGGCAGGTACTAACGGAGTACATCCGGAAAATTTCAGGCTAACAAATTCCTACTACAATCTTCAACTGTAGCAGACAAACCGTCCAACACCCGCCCCCACCATCCCCGCCAATGTGTCCAAGGGCCAGGTTACAGGCGGCAATCCCACTGGCTTTTCGAACGGCAGACCCCCGGCGCCGCCCTTGTCTTAGAATGACCAGACGTTCGCGCTAGTCTGGCAATCGTGCCTTACTCAAACTCAAGCACTCCCCTCCAACAACGGAGCTCTTGGGATTCGTTCAAACTCTGTTTGATACTGTCGGGGGTACCGTTATTGCTTGCTTTGTGCTTTTGCACGACAGAGTAACTAGCCTCGTAGCGCGTGAAAGCTCATAACGCCCCGGTTAAACGATATAGCCCTGCTTTCAGGCAAGTGACACGTCCCTGTGGCTCAACAACGGCGACCAGCAGCGGCAGCGTTGAGTTGCCTTCACCTTGCTGCATTACAGGCTGCTGTATCGCATATTACCTCCTTCTTCGAGACCTGAACCCACCGGCGCATCATCTGCGAGACGTACTGGTTTGGCTCAAAAGAGTACGACTTTCGAAATTACAACGCTCCCAGGCCACACCAAACGAAGATAGATCCACGACTTAAACACTATTCGAATCTCAGCACATTCCTTCCTCTAGCAACCGATAAGCCCCCAATACATATACGTCTCTCTCGAGAATACATCGCCGCAGGAGCGCATTCTAGGCATAATTTGTTCAGCAGCGGAGATTTGACTGTCCCTGGTGGTTGATCTGTCGATGCGATTGCTGGGCAACGCCCATGCGGCTGCATAAACCTGTCGCATGTGTCCGGTTGCACTGCAAAAATGGACTATATGTTGCCAATAACGCCAGACGACTTGTATAACCTCCAGATGGAGATTAAGCAGGTACAGTACGCGCAGACAAACCAAGCGGAGCGAATACTTCGGCTGGAGAAGCGACAAACCGACGATTCGGCCCTGAAGTCAGCTTGGAACTCACCATTTCCAGGAGTCCTTGCAGGTACTCCTCAGCAAGGTAATATTTCACCCCGCAAGAGTTCCGTCCACATGTATCAGGTCGCTAACGCCGGGTGGCGTTTGTAGGGCCTGTCCAACTTCCACATAATGATGTGTTCGAAGACTCTGACGAGCAAGGCGAGCAGCTGCTGGGTTCGCTGCATCTAGGGCCAGCTGAAGAGGAGCCTGTTCGCAGGGGTGCTGCATCCAGGGCCAACAGTGTTCGCTTCGATGAGAGCGCACTGCATGGTTCAGGTTGGAGCGGTGCGCAAAGTAACCGGCACTCGGGGGACTTTGGCTCCCGCCCGGCCAGTGGCCTCTTCATGGAAAGAAGTCTTTCGCACAAATCAGACGGTCGTCATAGCTCCGCCGGACACTCTGTTCACTCACATCATTCAGTGGCATCTGGCCGTGCAAGTAGCGTCGGCCCCGACACAGCTGGCGAGGATGATACGTCTTCGTTCGGTATACCTGAACCACCAATCTCACTTTTCATCTTGGGATCCGTGCCATCCATCATACGATGCTGGCTGACAACAAACTTTGCCCATCGTACACTTATCTACGCGGACGTGTGCAGCGGGTCACAAAAATCCACTATATCCTACTCATTGCTCGAAGAGCTCGATCTTGTGGATGAAATAGAAAAAGATACCGACGGAGTTTGTCGTGCTCGGATAAATGTTTATTTTGCAGAGGCAGTTGTAACAAGACGCGGCCGCAGTTCAGAGACATCAGAGGGACTGGTACCTTCCATGTCAGTTTCGTTTGAGGTTATTGGCCCGAGTCAGCCATCAAATATAGGAGATCGCAAGACTATTCGCGTTTTTATTGGCAGTGATGCCTTGAGAGCCCATTGCGCCGACATTCTGTTCTCTCAAAATACTATGATTTTATATGGAAATGGTCGGGATAGGCTACGGGTGCCATTTGTACGACCCGAGGATGACGAAGTCTTCCGACACATAACTACGGCCAATACTTTACCAGAGAAACAGAAGCTCAATGCCACTGCGGCACCTTTTGTTTTTACAGAGAAATCCGAAGACAACGGCGAGGACATTAATTCGAATCCGCCCGAGAGGTTGGAGGAGGATATCCATGTTGCCCAAGAGCCAACGTCGCCGACGACTGTGCACACAAGAGGGAGAAGACGTGGCAGTACCAGATCTCGACGTAGCACAAACGAAAACAAGCAAAACCGAGATTCTAGTCATGGCGGGGCTCTATCAGGGAAAGAGGATGCTACTGGCTCAGAATCCTCGAGAAGGGAATCATCAGCCGGCATCTGGGGCTCGTGGCGACATGGGCCAAGCGGCAGCAATGATAGAGAGAGCGCTCCCATTAGTGGATACCAGCCGGCCCCAAGCCGAGGCTCTCGGGGCATGAAGACTTTAAAATCGGTCAAGTCCAACTCATCTGCCAAGACAGGAGCCTCGTACGAAGCACCATTACCCTCGCGATCAGAAAGTCGACGCAAGAGTCAGGTCAGCGTAGGTGGTGAGAGTGTTAACGGTACCGGCAAAAAAGAAAAGGATAGTAAGCGATCCGTAAGCGCAACCAGCGAAGCACTCTCACAGAGCTCAGTGCGCGAAAAGAGCGCCGCACCATCCAGCACTAGAGGAGCGAATCCTGTCGGTGTCGCGTCAGCGTTTTCTTGGATGACGCCTGGCGGCAGGCACAAAAGCTCATAGGGCAAACTGACCACGTTCAGTGGAAGGTCAAGAGGTTGAAGCTAGCTTTATCTTGGGAACCGAAAATGGAGAGTAGAGATACATGCATTTTTAATGTAGAAATGAGGTAGAACAGGACTTGCTGGAAGATTCACAAGTCCATCTGACGCACAGTCATGGCTCGTCGCGCGGCAGACACAGAGCTTTATTGTGTCTTGTTGCGTGAAACTATTTGGGGAAAATAATAGGCTAATTTTTTTATACGACTTGCAAAACAAAAAAAAGTAAAATTCACTCCTAGATCTTGGGCATTGGTGGCAAGCTGCCGAGCACCGTTTTCGTGCTTTCAGCTGCGCCCTTCACAATCGTGATAAGGGACTTAAATGCAGGGTGCGAAGCATCACCCAGGCACTCATACATCCAGCTCTCGCTCGAGGTGACGTTGATACCGGGCTCGGCGCGCAGCCTGTCGAGAGCGACGACAGCTTCTTGTCTGTTGCAGCTGCTGACGCCATCTGCGATGACGTATACCCGGTGGCCAGCGTCGCGGAGGTCCAGCGCCGTCTGAGTAATGCAAATGTGTGACTCGATGCCCACCAGAGCGATTTGCGATGATGGTGAAAGATTCGTCTCCAGTTCGGGGACGAGCATGGAGAACTTGGTCTTGTCGATGGGCGTCGTCGTGAGGTGCGCCGCGACGCTGGGGACCGTCGGGCCGAGCTTGGCAGCCGTCTGCGTCGTTACGTGCACCTGTATGGAGGTGGTCTTGGCAAATGCAAGAAGCTTCTCGGTGGTAGTGACGCTGTTTCCCCCCTCGTAGTATAGAGTTTTGTGTCAGCGTTTTGGAGCGGAAAGATGGTGTGGGTGCCAGTGCTTTGAAACATACACCTTGTCAAACTCGTGAATGACATTGCGGAACTTTTCTTGCAAATCACAGACACTATTATCGAAACATATTAGCAGGCCCAAGCATGATTATTTAATCAAAAAAAAATGAGGTGAGGGAGGCAAGAATTGAAGGGCCTAGGGCTGATGCGACAGCATACGCAGGGAAACATACAAGATGGCGGGGCTATCTACCAGACGCGGGCAAGGTATTAGCATTGCGTTTTCAATAAAATATATTGTGAAATTTGCATGGCCATCGAGCTACAACGTACTAAACCGCATCTGTGCAGTAGTTTGTGCCATTGTGCGAGTAAATAGAGTACTGGCGGCCGAAACTCGATGGATCAGGGCACCGGAGAAGGCGGGGTTCAGACGAACGGCGGCACGAAGGATGGAGCTGGATTGTCTGGCAAAGCTCATTGATTTATGGTAGAGAACGGCCTAAGAAAGAAATCTTGTAGTTTTTATAGAGGATTTGCAATCAGAAAGAAAGAAAAATTGTCGGTAAAGAACTGAATAGCAAATAGTGATATAAGGGAGGAAAGAAGAAAGTTACATCTGAGTGTTGTCGCGCCCCATGCCGAGGGTGTCAGAGTGGAGTGAAACATTCTATTCCGGACTTCGGCATCTTGCGGCCAAGGAGCGGAACAGCACGCTCATAACAAACCTAGAAAGTCCATTGATTTTCATTAATAGTTCGGATTCTGGGTAGATGGAAAATTACTTTCTTCAACTAATAATTTTCTTCTAAAAAAGGAAAATCATAATGGAAATTAATACAAAAAAAAATCTATGATAGGACGCCACCCAGCGCCGATCGATGCAAACCCTTTAAATGGCCATCACTCGTTCAGTCTATACTGTAAAATAAAATAAGTAAAAGAAAATAATAAAACAGAAAAACTATGCATTTACTTCTGCGAACCATGTTCGCAACAAGCCGGCTAATGCGCCCGGAAGCTCTTCCAAGTTGTGCACAATGAGATAGTACTGGAATGGGAAGGTATCCAAGTAGCGCTCAATCACAACCCTGCTCTCGCCATTCTCACTGATAAATTTGGCCTCCTTGAGCTCCAGTACACTGTCGCCTTTCTGCTTATCCCTGTCGTCCATGATGATGAAGACAATCATGATGCGCTCTTCCATGGCCTCGCGGAGCAACCTGCGAATCCCGTCGTGCGCAGAAGATGGGGTGAGGCCGTCGGAAAGAATGAGTGCGAGCTGCCATAGGTCCGCACCACCGCTAGATTGTTGTCTCGCCAGGCGGAAGTTGTCAATGGTCTGGCGGATAAGCTGCACAATGTCGGTGCGATCCTGCGAAAAGGAAAAATTTTGCAGCACCTTGGCACCTGTGTCGGAGGAGAACGGGTCGGAGAGCTGGTGGGCGGTAAAGACGTCGGAACCAAACCCGAGGACGCCGACTTGGCCAACCTCGAGCATTGTGAGGGATCGCGAGACCATCACCAAAGATTCCATGGCCAGAGTTCCGGATGAGGTTTCACCCATACTCCTGGAGTCGTCGACGCAGAGCATAATCTGGTACGTGCGCTTGGTGGGTATGCTTCGGCGCATCCAAATCTTGTCACGTTTGTAGCTCGATGCAATGTAGGGGATGATGCGCTTGATGTTCAGTCGCTTGCCGGTGCGGAAAGCGCCTGAGAGCTTTGTTGACTGCGAAGGCGTGAGAATGAGACGCAGCTGCGATGTTAACGAGAGCGAATGACCATGTGTCTTGGCCTGGAAGTCGGACCACTCTTGCAGGCAGTCACCAAAGTCTCGCAGGGAGCGGCCTTCATCGGAGATGTGAGTGGTCGAAAGCTTCTCGGAAGCGTTTTGCAAGGATTCGTCTTCATTTAACGCTTCATTCTTGCCGCCATTCTCCTCATCTGGCGTTACTTCACGGTCGTAATTGCCTTTGCGCGTTTTCACGCCTGATCGACCATCCTCGTCACGTTCATTCTCAACCCTGGTGCCATCAGTTTCAGCTGCGTCAATTTCGTCTGGCGCCTCGTCGGGCTCTTCCCCTTCGGCTGCCTCGGTGGCACGACTGTCCGGGTCTTGCTTTTCCTCGTCAATAGCCATAGCTTCATCCATAGGTTGAATGTCTTCGTTATCAGCGGTGCCCATGGCCTGCGTATCAGCTGCAGTACTGTCATCCTGAAGGTGTTGGAACTCGCGCTGCGTTTGCTCGTCAGGTTTGTCTCCCTCCTTATGTTTAACATCTTCATTTGGCAACGCGTCCTTTATATCGGATTGCTGTCTATGCCATCGTTCCAAGGCATCTCCAAGTTTTTTGAAAGGATGATTAGTGTCTGACTCTGGTTCTGCCGGATCGTCCTCCTGCTTTTCGACTGGTTTCTCCATCTGCGAGATGGCACCCTTATTCCCAGTGCTCGTATCTTCATCAGCTCCAGCCTCTCCCATTTCGCCATCGTTCTGTTGCGCGGCATTAGCCTGAAATTGCTCGTCCAGATCCATTGAGTCCTGGTTTTGATCCTGGCCAGAGCTCTTAACATCGCTGGGGGCGGCATTGTCCAACTCAGTTGCCTCCGTTGGGTCAGATTGATTTTGAGCGTTTTCTTGCTGCTCGTCATCCAGCTTTTTATCCTTCTCTGAGTCTTCCTTGACCTCATCGTCAACTTCATCTTCTCCAACTGCCTCGACCTCCGTCTCCTCTTCATCTTCCTTTTCTCCGGGATCCTCGGTGTCGTCAGGATCGGCTGCCCTTTGCTGCATTTCATCTGGGTAATCATCATTTCCATCCTCTTCCGCGTTGTCTTCCTGTTGCTCCACCGGAGCGTCGTCTTGATCTAAATCAGACAGCTCATCAAGGTCCTCTTCGCCAGATAATTCCTCCTCGTCTTTCAGGTCCAGATCCATTTCTTCGGGCAATGCGAGCGTCTCGTTTTCTTGAACATTTTGATCCTGCTTGTTGAGCTCTTCCTGTGCTTGCACCTCTTCGTCTTCCTCCTCAGCTTCCTCCTCTTGTGCTTCATCTTTGTCGTCACCGTCCATATCTTTCTCAGCTTCCTCCTTACTGGCGTTAGCCTCGTCAGGGATTGGGTCGTCATCTTGCTTCTGGCCGTGGGCTTTATCTCCTTGCTGGTCCTTGTCTGCCTTCTCCTCATCCTCGCCATCCCACATCTTTTCGTCGACAGCAGTAGGGTCCAAGTCGTCCACATCACCTGCTTCCTCGTCCATATCATTTTCTTCCTCCTCTTCATCCCCGTTCTTGGATCCATCTTCTTCATCTTCATCTGCGCCATTGACACTGCCCATGTCGCCTTCTAATTCCTCATCAGCCATGTCAACAGCGTCCTTCTCATCTTCCATCTCCCCGCTCTCTTCCTTATTGGGTTCCTGCGCCAGCTCCGTTAAGTCCTCGTCTGGTTGAATGTCCTTGCTGATATCGTCGGCACCTTCGCCGTCACCGAGACCAGTGCCAGCTTCAACCTTGCTTTCTCCCGATGTCTCATCTGATTTCTCTTGCGGTGTGCAGAATCCTTTCGAGGCAATCTGGGCAAAAGAACGGGTCAGGATAAAGCCCAGATGTGCTGTTGACTTGTGCAAGTTGAGAGCATTCTCAAAAGACTTGTGACAGAGGAAGACAAACTCCTGGAGAACTGGTGACACAACTGCAATCATACCCGCCGCGGCTTTGCCTGTTTCCACTAAGCTGAAATCGAGTTGCTCAAGTAACTGCAGTGACTGCTCCAAGCTCTTTGCAAATCCGTCCATGCGAAGCTGCTTGATGACAGAAAATAAGCCGTCATTGTGGTTCTGCAGCCAGCCTGGCTCCTCTTCATTTATTGGGACTTCAACGGCCCTCTTCTTCGCAGCTTCAACAGCGACTAAGACTGTGTCACTAAGCCTTGCCAAAATGTGTCCATAGTTATCCAAAGTAGTTCGCTGTAACTCGGATTCTGTCGTGTCAACATCTGCTTCGGACCAGCTTGAAACATATGTAAGAATGAACGACAGAGTCGGAGAATTCTGTATCATCTCGGCAAGCTCCGTACGCATTTCCACAAACGAGCTGGAGATAGATGTATGTTCTACCACGTATGCCTCGGAGGTAAGTTCCATTGGTAGTCTTGGTAGGGCGTGCAGTGTCGCGATATGTCCACCAAAGCGGCCCACCCAGCCTTCGAGTCTTTGCACGACAGAATCATGGTTCGTAGCGAGGAGCCTGCCATGTGCCTTTACCAAACTGATGCCGAATTTAAGAATTTGCAAAACCCAAGGAAGAAGGGTCTCGACATTGGTATTAATAGTTTGGTTTTGGAATCTGCCAAGCTGTTCAAAGTGACGCAACCCGGTGAAAAGGGAAACAGACCGTTGAAGATTCTCAAGAGAACGAGCTGCTGCAGCAATACTTCGGCGCTGTGATCGTGAGAGGTAAATAAAGCCTTCAACGAAACCAATACTCCGTGTAACTTCAGCAGAAGTTAGGTCTTCTGAGTGATCACGGGCTGCATCGCGAACGGTGTTTGCAAGATCCAGTATCTTGTGGAAATAGTATTCGGCCTCGCTGGCAGAAGAGCACCTACTCAGAATTGTGTTGGCACCAGACGCAAGGACGACCGCCAAAGAGTCTTGTTCGGCAAGAGGCTCTTGAGCAAGGTTGTATCGCAAGCCCATGTTTCGAAGCTCTCGCAAGGTATCGGCAAAGAGTTTCCGCTTTCTTGTCTTCAGATGCTTTACATCAGTCTTGTTTTCTTCTGTGAGGATCGCCGGTGTCTCTTTGCGAAGTTCCTCCATTGACTCTTTCAAACTAGATATGTACGACTCCAGGCTCTTAGAGACGGTTCCGGTGATTTCTTGGGCGTTGGCAATATTCCTCATTACGGAAACCGTCTTTGCGACATTTGCCAGGCGCTTGTGGCTTGCAAGCCAACCTGGGGCATTAGACTCGAGCAACGCCAGCATGCCAACTGGGACTTCAGACGCAGTGGTTTGAACGATGGTGCTGCTTGCGGTAAACTTGGTTTCGTCAGGAAGGCCCTGAGAGATCAGGGACCTCATTTCTTGTCCCAAAACACCGCGGAACTTGCGAACAAGTCGGAAGAGCTTGAGATGCGACTTCTTCGCACTTTCACGGAGAGCATTAATGTTGGTATCCTTCCAGCTGGCCATGAGCAGTACATCCTTCATTTTTTTGTCAATTGGCGTACGACCAGCGGCAATAGACTTGTCAGCGAAGGATTCGAACCGCACATAGTATGCAAGAAAATTGGTAACAGCTTGCGTAATGACTACAAGATTCGGGTAGTCTTGAACTAAGGCCTTGAGGTGGGCAAGGAGCTGTTCGAGTAGAGAAACTCTGGTTTTAAACTGACCAACAATCGAGGTGGAAAAGTACGACTCTAGGCTTTGGAGAAGCGAGGTGGCATATGTTTGCAGCTCATCCTTGGAATCTACCATTGAAAGAGGTACCGCAATAATGACTTGGTAGGCGATGAACCACCATGAGTACGCGTCTTCCTCACACTTGGCCTTCTCCATGTCGAAAAGGTTGGCCCAAGTAGATAGCTCGAGTCTACGCCATCGAATGATCGTCGCAGTCAAAGAGTTGTGCAGCGTCAAAACGCCATACTTTTGGCTGGCCCAGCCACCGAATTGCCACTCGTAGACAAGTGCGTGTAGGTGTTCAACCTTGTATACTATTTTCGCAAGTGGCTCAGTATGAACAATCTCCAGCACGCCGTCGCATGCAAGGACAACATCGGCCAGAGGCTGCATATGGCCAATTTCATCAACCGATTGCAGCTCCCGGAATTTCGACTTGATCTCGTGAGTGATAGCAACGAGTTGACGAACTTCAGTAAGATTTGGATGAGCGTAGAAGTTATAAGTTTTGTCTTTGGGTGTAACCTGTAGCTCTTGCAGCTTCTCACTCAACAAAATCACAACAGGCGTAATGAATTTGCTTTCCAGATTGCGACTGGCGTTTGTGTTGCTCTCGGTCTCGCGGGCAATGCGGTTGCAAATGCTGAAGCACATGCGCCGAAGTGCGGCAGACGGCTCATCATTCTTTAAGAAAAGCTTTTTGTGAATCTCTGCTACCTTGATGGATATATTGCGTACTTCATCCCTATTCTTGACCGGCTCAGCGGCGGTGGTATTCTCGTCCCCGTACGAAGGAAACAACTCGTTGAATTCTTCAGCATCCATTTCTTCTTCATCTTCCAGGGAGCCGCGGAACTTGTACATGCTCGTCCTGGCAGCCTCTTCTTTCTTGTCTGACTCCAGGCGCTTGTTCCATTCGTCAAAGAACGAATGGAAGCATTCAAATGCTCGCTGGCGTGATTCGTCATCGAGACTCGACTCCCCGTTGATGGCAATTTTGCTATTTAGAACATCAAGGAGCTCAAATGTCTTGTCCGCATCTTCCAAGGAACTACCCAGTTGCTTTGCTCCAACGAAAGGAGTGACATTGGTAAGAATCTGAGTAGGGGTTGGGAGTTCTGCGGTATTGGCTGCTTCGCAGAGAGACAGTCCAATAAGGAAACAGCGCAGGAGACTCGAAACTGGCCGTGTGATATCTTGGTATGCCTGAAAACGAGCATTAAGACGATCAAGCAACCTCAATATGTTCTCTTTGAGTAAAGTAAGGCCATTTTCGGTATCAGAGGGATTTGCATCACGCTGCAAGTTCGAGATGATGTCTGATCCGATGATTGACTTGAGGACATTGGAGAACTCAGCATGGATTTGGCTCAGTTCAGAGCGTTCTGGTCTGAAGACTGGGAGAACTTCCGCGGGTAGTGGATCCAGCTGGCTGATTTCGTCCAAAAGTAATTGCTGTCGAGGGCTTGTTTTTTGTCCAGAAAAGATGTCATCGAACATATGAAGTTGAGCAAGATTCTCTCGCAGCAGCTGTTCAAGCTGCTCGAAGAACTGTCGTTCCATCATTGGGCTGAGCTGCGGATCGATGATGCGATCAGGGACATAGAGTTTGGCAAATCCAATACTGAAATGAATCCATCCCAAGCCAGAGTTCAACATAGTTCGTTCAGTTTTAATAATCGAGGCAGTCATAGCCGTAATAGAGGGCACAAAGCAATCAAGAACAACTTGTAGAAAGTGCACAGGTAGGTCTTGGCCTTGCGATTCGCAGATGGCTCGCAGGGCGCTATCACAGCCATCGACCGTGACATTAAACTCAGATGCTTTTGCAAAGAGTTCAAGGGAAAGTCTAGCGGCTGTGTCGCCGTGACTTGCGAAGATATTTTGCAAAATGATTTGCAAGATTCGGTTTAGCTGGACAGTAAAATCAGAGCATATATCAGGAGTCATTTCCGCAATCTGTCGACCCAGAGCTGGAAGTTCTGCTTCGAGAAGTTGAATTGAGTTCAAAGTAACAGAACCCATCCTGTTTAGTTTATCCCATGTAGACAGCATCAATCGTCCATTCCATGGATATTGATCTTGATAGACTAAGCAATCGACATATTGTAGCCAGGATGCGGGTCCAGTAGTGCTTGCAAGCGTTAATCGGGCTCTTGTCGGAATGTCAGACAAAATTGATGCCTCATAGTTCCCAATGTCGACAGTGCGCCTTGCGCGCAGCATGTCAATTTGTCTCAGACCCTCGAACTGAGATGCAAAATACGGCACTCTCTTCTGTGTCACATCACCAATCTGGTTCTCCAATGAATCGACAACAGCAGAAAGATCAGTCACAAGCTCGTCCGAGCTGCTTGCACCAGATCTGACGATTGTATAGGCCTTCTCTAAGGTTTGCTGCGCTTTAGAAAGCTCAGAAATACTAGCTCTCGTTTTCCAGCGTAGTCCATCGAATCTAGTCGCCAACTGGTCAAGCTTGAGAACTTCATTGTATATAAACTGGTTTGGAATTGGAATAGGGCGAAAGGTACTCCAAAGTTGCTCCATGCTGAGCCCTGTTGACAGTTCAAACCCGCTCGCAAAATCGCTTTGCAGTTTGTCAAGAATATGCGAAATGAAAGCAGAAAGAATTGGAGACTCGGTTCTTGCTAGTTGCTTCTTAAACAGTCTTGTACCTTGGGCTAGGTGGGCTTGGAATCTGGCTTCATCGAGACTCTCCTCCGTCGTTAGTGAAATGGTGCGAGCGATATAGTTCCATACGAGATTCAGGAATCGGGTGGAGCTGCCATGCTCATTTGAGGCTGCATGACCGAGATACGCACGAATAGCGCTGAGCATTGCTTCGAGGAAAGTCGCCAATCTGACAGTGGAGTCCTTTGATACAGCAGCTACACGATCGCTGATCAGAGATCGTTGTAATCGATTCAGAGCACCGAGCTTGGAGGTACGAGCCAAGGACATGTTGCTCTGTAGTATTTGCTGAACTTTGAATAGTTCCACTGAAGTATCGTAAATTGTCGCGGTCCACTCTGCGTGGGTTCTGTTTTGGGCAAGTCGCGAGACATTGTAATTTGCGAGGGGGTGGATAGGCTGAGATTGGGCTGTGCCAACAATTAGGTCTTCAGGTAGGTTGGAGTAAAGCATTGACACACTCTCTCGGGCATCAGTTCCACTGGAAGATTGGAGAAAGCTAACAAATTGGCTCAGATGTGGAAAGAGAGAGGAATCCTGAGTGAAGTCATTTGTAAAACGCTGGAGTATGGTGAGATCCTGGAGACTGAGGTTCTGGAGTGCGATATGCAAAACATCTGCTGGTTTCTCGTTTTGCTTCAGCGGTTGGGACATGTTAAGCGTATATAGAAGTCTCTGCAGACTGCTCTCCACGGGTGCAATATAGCGGAGGCTTTGGTCAACAGCTGGAACATTGTCGCACAGATATATCTCGACAGCACGGTTGCGCATGGCACGAGAGAGTTCGCCGTATCTCGGGTCAACTGTTAAGAAGACTCTGAAGTCTGGGTGTGGCTTCACAATGCGCGGCTCGCCTCCAGGGCCACAGTGCTCATTCACACTGAGAAAACCATTGGGCTCTAAAAGTGAGTTGAGACGATCCAGTACAGAAGCATTGCAAAGATTTGCGTTGTCAAGCACCAGCCACTGTCCAGCGTTGAGGGCTTTAATAATAACACCGTCCAGCCACTCAAATCGAGGATTTTCGATAACCAGCGGTTGGTCAAGGAGGCTTGCAGCCCTTGACAGTTGCCCACCAACATCTGAGTTGGGTGGAACCTCTTGTAGGAGGGTAGCGATAGAATCTTGTATACGGGGTATGTCATCGCTATTGCCAGAAAATCTGTCAACCTCGTATAATAAGGAGAGAACAGAGGCAGGAAGTTTAGACGGAATCATTGTCATAATAGAGTCATGAAGGTAGTTTCGTAGACTCTGAATAGCTGCGTTAACCTCACGTAGTGGATCGGCTTGTTCAAACCCTCCAACCAAATCCATAGTGTCGATGTCCGCATTCATGGGAAATATAACAAGAGGCTTGCCCGATAGAGCAGCAACATACTCCAATAGTGCCGTCTTGCCATAACCCGAAGGGCTAGTGAGGATACATGGAATATTTTGTTTAACACAGATCATAAGAGACTCCAGTTCAGCTAACCGAGGAACGACGTCAATTGGCGGCAAACGTTCTGGCTGCGAGTTTACGTTTCTGGGAAGCCTAGCAAGACCGACTTGGCTAGAAATCGCGTTTAAATCGTGGTAGAGGCTGTGGCTGCGAGGTTCAGTTCCAAAGACTTTGGAGTAGAGCTTGGTGACTGCTAATCGATCTGCTGGAAGACGGAAACGCTGTCGAACCATAATGTCAATGAAGTCGTCCACCTGACCTTGCTGAAGGATAGGATCTGCAGAGTTAAGAAGATGCAGCCAACGAAGAACATCGCGAAGATTAAATTCCCATGGTCCACCGTGCACCCCGAAGGAGCTATCCAGGACAAGTAGTTTGTCCAAGTCGGTGACGAATTGGATTAGCCTACCAATTACTTCAACTGGTAAGTCTGGAAAGTTGTACAGAGCGATTAGGTTGAGATCCTCCTCCGTAAAGACGTCAGCATAGACAACGATAAATCGATTAACAAAGGACGCAGGTAGTCCCTTGCGGCCACCACCTTGATGATGGGGGTTCTGCGCGGCAAATAGGCGAAAATCAGGATGGCGTTTGAAGACTTGGTCAAGTTCAGACACGTAAACCTCTCCACGATGATCTAAGCAGGCGTTCAAGCCTTCAAGGACAGACTGAGACGCCAAGTTCATCTCATCGAGCAGGACCCATTCTCCCTTTTGCATAGCTTGGAGGAAAGGAGCATCTCGCCAGGCAAAGTTGCCAGCCTCTGCTCCTTCAACTGGCACATCAGTACCAAATAGATCCATAAGGTCTGTCTGATCTGATAGGTTGATACGGGTGAGCGGCTGGCCGCATACATGGGCTAAAGCAGCAACCAGCGATGTCTTTCCAACACCCGGGCTACCTTCAAGAAGAATTGGCTTGTGCATCTGCAGAGCTCGGACAACTCGCATTGTGTTTCTTCGGGTAGTGGGGGCGTGGAAAGCAAAGTCGGCGAGAGGCGAAGCAGTGGCTTTGCGGGGGACACTGAAGGAGCCAATGGTCAAGCTATCTGCACCCACTCTGAACTCCGGCTCTGCATCATACATCTGAGACGCGTCCACGCCGATGAGCTCGCTAAGTTTATTCAGGCATTGTTGACGTTGTTTCTGGGTGGATTGAGTATCTGTTGCAAGAACCGCTGAAGGGTTTGCGCCGATACTGTCAATGAAGATAGCTGATGCGCCATGTATCAGTGCCAAGGGAGTGGACTCTGAAGAACTAGAGTTCATGAACTGTACCCAGACCAGCATTTCACGGATAGAAAATTGCGTAGTGGCCATTGGTCGGAATGTAGCACCAAACCAGACTGCGAAATCAATGATGACCTTGGCAGTAGCCTCTTTACTCTCGCCTTCTAGTTTTGTCTGCACGATTTCATAAATGTCATCATTCCCGGAGAGCTGGGGTACCCAGATCTCGGTAAATCGGTTTCGAAGTGCGGGTGAGAGTTCCTTCTTGCCAAAATCACCACCAGGGTTCATAGTTGCGAAAAACTGGAAGCCAGGGGCTCCTTTGACGAAAGAGTCGTTGCTGCCCTTTTCTGCCAGTAATAACGTTCTTTGGGGCTCCAATACGGAATTGAGACGCTCGAGTACAGAATCATCTGCCAGTGAGATTTCATCCAGTAGGAAAAAGTTTCCATCTCTCATAGCTTCAACGAGGGCCCCGTCGGACCATTCGAAGAGTGCCTTGCTCCTCGTGGCGTTTGTTGCGATTCTTGCCTTCAGCTCACTGTCGATCTTGTCACTGTCGATGGCTTGACCTTCGTATACTTGGTATTTCTCCTCAACCGACGTAGGTACAGGTATCTCTACATTCACGAGAGCAGTGGTAAGATCCTTTTCAAGGGCGTCAAGAATAGCTCCGCGATTCCTCACCGGCCGCTGGGAGCCGATCAAGTCTCCAGTTTCCGTATTCTGGTGGGCATTTACAATATGGAGCTCTTTCTGGAGAGCCTCCGCAAGCAACTGGCAAACAGTTGTTTTACCGCAGCCAGTTTCACCGACTAGGAGTACGGGCTCATTGTTTTCCAGAGCTTTTGAAACAAGGACATAGAGTCGGCACATGCCATGTGTCCATACAACGCCTTGAGCATTTTGCTGAGCGGCAAAATTTATCAATTCCGGTGCCTGATTTACAGAGTAGAGATTTTCGGTATCGATTTTCACCTTGAAGACCGTCTCAATTACTCCCTTCACAGCTTGTCGCTCCTCGTCATTTCTAACTCGCTCCGCAAGTAACATGAAACCATGGCAGGCAATTTCCTCTCGGGTATCAGCTTCTCGTAGAGCCCATCGGAATAAATCTCTGAGAGTGGCAAAACTGTCCTTCTGTTCAAAGAGTCGACTTGTTTGGCGAAGTCGTGACAGCTCTTTGTAAACAGATACGATACGGCCGCAGTCGGACGGGGATGTATTGCGGCTGCGCTGCTGTAGAATGGTCTGCAGTTCATTCTCTGGAATATCATCAAAATGCAACTCCAAGAATCGATTTCGAAACGCTCGCGAGAGAACTTTTCGTCCACCATAAAGGCCTGCTGGATTTTGCGTTGCGAACAGGATGAAGTTTTCGTGAGGCCGAACAATTTCTTGTGTTTCGGGAACTAGCAGTTCGCGATTATCGTCAAGTAGTCGATTCAGTGCTTCAAGGACATCTGTGGGCGCAAGGTTCAGTTCATCAAGCACTATCCAATGACCATGTCTCATTGCTTGTACCAGGACTCCCTCTTGAAACTTGAGTTTACCATCCGAGCCAGACACATACGTGCCAAGATACTCTTGCAGATCAGTATGCTCATGGTTATTGATTCGTACGAACTTATTGCCGGTATGGTTGGCAAGGTACTCAATCATACTTGTTTTACCAGCGGAGGTAGGACCCTGGATGAGGATTGGGAATCGTCTTGTAGAAGTTGCACGGACAAGGTTGAGCAAGTTACGCTCAACATATGGGGTAATGATATAGTCGTATCTCTGTATACGCGGCTCATGTCCTTGGAAGAGCCAGTATTGTCTATCACGCGCTGTGGTCTCAAGTTTGACATATGCCTTTCCGTCTCTGGGTTCCTTTGGAGGCTGCGAAAGCAATGATTGTGGGTCGCCATGCCTGTCAAGGAGATAATGATGCATGAGCGGTACAAGCATCTGTTCTGACTGACGATCAAGGAGTGTCAAAAATCCCATGGAAAAGCCTTCATAGAGGGCTCTTCGAAAACCGTATAAAGCTCCAATAGTATTCACATATGTCAGGACGCGTGTGAGTGTTCGCAAACTGAAATGGGGGACTTCATTTGCACCGTCAACGATTTGCTTCTCCTCGGCCAGTTTCTTTGTACTGAGATATAGCCGCGCAATGTCGTCCGCAGCTTGATCATTCTTACTGCTGGTGCTTCCCAGATACGTCTTAATGATTTGGAGCAAGTCTTTGACATCAGTATCAGGACTCTTAACGTAGAGCTCGGTGAATCTCGAGCGAATTCCCGCTGGTAAGTCTCTTTTACCGATATCAGTCGCCGGGTTCATCGCGCCGAATATGCGAAAGTTCGGGTGTGCAATAATCTTTTGGATCTCGCCGGTCTCGGATAGCAATATCGAGGGTCTTTCATTAGGTCCCGTCAGAAGGTCAGCTATACTCTCAAGAGTATCAGAGGAAGCCAGGTTAATCTCGTCTAGGAGAACCCAGTCACCATTCCGCAATGCTTTGACGAGATTGCCCTCGACAAACGAAAAGGCAAAGCCACCTGGTCCGGCGGTAATCTGGACCTCAAACTGCTCCAGATTGCGTGCAAATGTCTCCCATCTCGGACGAAGGTCGAGCAAGCTTTGGAGTTTGGATTGCGTTTTTCTGCGTTTCGTCGGTTGCGCATCCTCTTCCCTGTCCTTCTTGTCTTGCTCATGGGACTTTTCCAGCTCCAAAACAATCTTGCTAAACATCTTCGGTGCCTCCTTCCAAAGTTTTGCGACCCTAGACCACTGTGATTTTACAAAGCATTTACCAACTTGCTCTAGGTACTTTTGATTCTTTGACGCTGAGATACCGGTCGCGGCAAACAAGTCTTCAAATTCTTCCTTCAGAGGCACCGCAAGACTACGCACATTGACAGGCTTAAATCCTCCGAGGAGGTCCCCAACTTCACTTTGCTGCGAAAGATTCACGGCAATAAGCTTGTTGCCGAGAGAGTCGGCAAGCCGCTGAACAACAGTCGTCTTACCGATACCAGTCTCACCGACAAGTAACACCGGTTCTTCGAGCTTCACAGCAACAGCAATCTGCTCCAGCAACTTCTTGGCGTGTACTGTGGTAGCAAATGGTTGCCTCGGTTTAGCCGCCTTTGGCTGAACTCGCTTCTTTCTCAAAGTTACTCTGCCGATTGATAGTTGAGTCTCGCTTTCAGTTAGGGGGGGTATATTGGCAGTCAAATAATGATCTGCCCGTTCCCTAGACAAATGCATTTCCTCAGCAATCGCGCACGCCAAATGCCTGCTCATGTGTGCATCCGGGCAACTCCCCAAGAAACAGTCGACAGCTTCCATGAACATCCAATCCCTAGTCGTTTCTGATATTGCTTCCTCTCCGGTTATTGATCCAGCGGCTAACAAACATTCTTTCAAGCGACGGCACCATTTCAACAAGTCTCTCAGGTTAGATTGCCTATCCATGACACTCCGTCCGCCAGCCGTAGCGATTGGGGATCTAGTGAGTCGGGCCAGCCGACGGTGGACAGCCAATATGCCTGCAATATATTTTCGTAGAATAGGGTACGTCTCGATTATAACTCGCTCGAGCTCTGAGTCGGAGAGCTGTTCGATGTGTAAGGATTGCCAGAAGCGCATTCCTACAAGCGAAGGCAGGTTTTCGCGCCCGTTTAATCCACGAGAGGTTCTGACTGTAGCAAGCAGACGAAACGTACTTGCTGCTCGGATCGTTTCTCCTCGGCTCGGAATAAGCAGTTCGTTGCGCTCGATTAATGGTAGCAGGGTGCTGAGGACTTCGGTCGGTGCTCGGTCAAGGTCTTCGACCAAGACCCATCTTCCTTCCTTCACGGCCGTAGTTAGCACGCCTGGCCGCCATTGGAAGCTTCCAGGCTTGGAATCAGTCGAATATAAGCCTATGAGCATCTTTGCATCTGTCTGCTCGTTCAGATGCAGTGTCACCAGCCCGGCGTTCATCCCAAGTTGAGTCGCAAATTCGTGAACAAGAGCTGTCTTCCCAACACCAGAAGCACCATGAAGAAGAATCGGACCATTGTTTCGAAGGAGCTGTGCAAAGCTTTCCAGGTTGTTCATCGTCGTTTCCGTCAATACCAAGCTGGGGGGATCTCCGCTGGGGCCATAGGGACGTGGCAGTAATACCTGGCCGTATGCAGCAGAAAATGGCGTTAGCTGTTGCAGGAAGTCCTCTGTGTTATCATGCTGTTGTATTTTTTGTTGGATATCTTGGCGGGCGGCAAGGGTTTTCTTGACTCGCTCATGTTCATGAAGTGAAAGAAAACCATAGTCAACAGTAACACCATCATATTCGGCTATAATTGCTCCATCCCCAATGTGAGTTTGAATCAAGCATTCCAACTTGTTATCTGAGGAGGTAAGTAGCTGGCAGAAAATGCGAATGGCAAGATATCGCACCACCCGGCTATCATGTGTGAAGAATTCCTGCATGAGCGCAGCGGAGACAATTGAGCTGAAAGCGCGCAAATCAAAGCTCAAGAGTCGCCACGTTGACAGCAAACACTTTATTAAGCTTGCTTCGTCCAGGTTCAGTGAGGTGTCGTCCAGTTGCATAGGCCGCAGGCGTAGCGGCGGCGACAGAGTGAGTCGCTCACCTGTGGACGGAGCTCGAATAAATATGGCCATATCAGGGCTAAATGGTAATAATCTGGCTACGGCATAGACAGTTTCTATGCGCTGTAGATCTGTCTTTGCGCTAAGAGCCCATCGCGCGCAGACGTCGGGGAATACATTCTCAAAGTGCACATAGATGAGGTCTGTAAGTGCTGGGGCGAGAGCCGCCTGGGCGACGACATCAAGAAGACATGTAGACGAATGATTCTGGATAACGTCCAATAAATCGGGGGTCAGATGATTTAAAACAGTCGAATCCTGTAGGAGCGACCTCCTCTGCCTAGAAACATCGATCAGGGCCATGATGGCGACTGTATCGAAGATTTTTCTTGAACCCTTCAAACGGCTATGTAGAGGCACCAAATACCTTTTCTGGCCTTGCACTGAGCTTTCTGGAGTGTCGGCTTGAACTTTTTTTTTTTTTTTGGCTATGCCTGCAGGGATCTGGCTCGGTGGTGGTACTACAAATATCCGGTCCAATCAACAGGGGTTAAACTTGCTTGTGCGGGCCGTTAGCCCCGCCCAGGCAAGGCGCTGGCCTGTAGACTGGCTGCCAAATGCTGCTTGGAAAAACTTCAGGGTGATTGGAACTACGAGAACGCACGCGACAAGCTCTACTCTGCAACTCCTCCCTTTCCTTGAGCCACACATCGCCAGGCACCTCAATTCCTATACACATCAATGGCCATGTCCTGTCGGTACGCGGTGCGCTCCTGTGCTCGCCAATTGCGCTCTGCCAGCTCCATCCGAGCCCCTACACAGATGCTGCGCCTGGGTTTCACATTGAGACGGTACAACTCGACAGAGGCGGCTGTCGAAGTGCCCTCAAACCCCAAGATTGCCGAGATTGTCGACCAGATCAGCAAGCTGACATTGCTCGAGACGGCCGACCTTGTCTCCAGCCTCAAGGTACGACTGGCACGATGCTTTGCTTGTATCCCAGCCGGCGAGGCACATTCCAGCTTGTCTTGTCCTAGGGGCAAGGGCGACGCAATTACTGCCCTTCTCAAATAGACTAACAAGCTCATTTACAGACCAAACTCAACATCCCCGACCTTCCCATGGGCGGATTTGCTGCAGCTCCCGTCGGTGCTGGTGCTGCCCCCGCCGCCGTCGAGGAAGCCGACGAGGCTGCCCCTGCTGCCGCCGAGAAAACTCTCTTCACTCTCCAGCTTAAGGAGTTCGACGCCGCCTCCAAGGCCAAGGTCATCAAGGAGATCAAGAGCCTGCTGGGTTTGAGTCTGGTAGAGTCGAAGAAGTTTGTCGAGAGCGCGCCCAAGATGATGAAGGAGAACGTCCCTAAGGATGATGCCGAGAAGATTATTGCCACCATGAAGGAGCTTGGGGCCAAGGTTGTCATGGAGTAAAAGCAAGCAACATACGGCGCTTTGGATATGAGGTTGCAGGACATGGCGGGTCCATGATGCCCGTGCCATCAATAGAGCTCCTCATAGCATGTATAAAATCATGTGTATTAGTATCTAGCAGAATTAATTCAAAATTCTCGTCCATTTTCTTTTTCAAATCAATACTACCAGCATCCAAAAAGTCACTAGCTACCGGAAATCGATTTTTAATGTCTATTTATGCAATAGACTCCGGGTATCTCGGTGGCAACAGACGACTTCAACAGTGGAACCAAAACGACCTAACGCCAACCAATGCCCGACATTTTTTCTACCGTCATTAATCCAATGCAAATCGCCGTGGGCAGAAAAGTCTTAGCGACGACTGCCATTGGCGTCTCGCAGATGATGACACAGTTGCATCTCCATCTCAGCATCAAAATCGGCATCCTCTTCTGTGATGAGCCGGTCATCATCTTCACCAAAGTCGCTCGTCTCTTCCCAGAGCTTATTCATCTCAACCCCGTCTCCTGCGGGGATAGCCCAGATACTCTCGCGTTCACGCTTGTGCCGCTCTCTGTCTTCCTCAATACGCTGCTCAACCTGTCGCTTGTCCAGCCTATTCGCTGTTGGTCGCTTTACTGGTCTTCCTTGGGACTGTGTTGGCGTTTGCTCAGCCAATTGGGGGTTTTCAGCTGGAGATGAGAGACCTAGATCTTCATCCTTTGTCCCGCGCTCCTTAATCACATCTTCAATCTGGGTCACTGCCTGGTCGTCGAGATATCCTTTGCCTTGCAATCCTTGGAGGACCTTAAGACCGACGCGTTAACATGAGGCCGGGCCAGGATACGGGGGGTGCTGCTTGCCTTGCGAACAACCTTGACGTTGGCAGCTCCGGATCCATCATCCGGCGCAACGGCGTCGACAACGCGAATGATGTCACGCTGCATCATTCTGATGTAGTCAGGGTGACCATCTCTGCTTGCAAGGTCAAGAAAATGTTCAATAAAATACATTATATTGGCCCTCGTGTTCATGTTTGTCTGCAAACTGGTTAGTCCCTGATGTGCGTGCTGACGAGCGGCTAGTTCAGACAAACCCTTTCAACTTGCTCCAGGATGCACGAATGCAAGTCCTCATCCATATCTTTATATTTCAGGGCATATTGAGCCGCCTTTTGTGCCGATGAGACAGATGCATTCAGGTGTTGTAGCTGTGAGCTGAATCGCATGCGCACCTCGAAGGGGTCAGCCATTTTGCTGGTTCTTGCAGATTGCAATTTGTTGTGATGCAGTTGCGCGAACTCTCTGCAAACACCAATTCTGCATACAATAAAGAGCTGCCAGTTTTCTCTGTACCTAAAATGTACTAATTAAGCAGCGGCAGCGGCACTACAGTTGGCTCTTCTAGGCGTCACGTAGCCGAGCTACAGTGGAGCTGAAACGGTAAAGCTGCGGGAAACAAACCAAACCTGTTCTCAAGTTACAGCGGTTCGGAGAGGCAGCCTTGCTTTTAGTGGGGGTTTTCAGCAAACAGTCAGTCCACTGCGACCAAGTCACTGGCTGATCTTGACCAATCTGCGACAGCTGCTGGCTGTACCTAGGTGCCCTATCCCTTTGACAGTCCGAAGGGTTCAATGAGGTATTCGCCCCACGTTTACCGAGGTACTTTAGGGTACATATTGCCTAGATATTTTATGTAATAATGCACATAGAACTGACTTAAACATACATAAATACCACTAATAGTTCTAATACCCGTTCTTCTTTCTGGTTTTTATGCCCTATTACTATGCTTGGTGAGACTGTTAGCTTAAAGGATGTGATGCTAAGCATAGCTAAATACAGATTCTAATAAAGATGATGTAGATTTTTGTACCGCTATACATTTTGTGACTTATGGTGTAGTGAGATTTCCTAGTAGAAAAAGGTACCGTTGTTACTGTACTCGCTGATTGGCTACAAACCCTGCAAGTGACCTGATTGAAGCCTTCGGACTGTCAAAGGGATTATATTGTCAAGCAGATATGGTATAATAACTTTGACTTTGTGTGGCTGGCCACTTTTTGGCGGAACAATTTTAGTCGCTTGTCAGTACCAAAAGTACATAGGTAGCTACCTACTAACCTAGGTACCTAGGTACCTACTCGTAGTGACTGACCTCCTTAGTACCCAGGGACTGTACTTATAGGTACCTACTACCTACCTTTGCGAAGTCGGCCTCTCCAGGAAGTGACGTAGAGGCTACCATCGGCTCCTAAATTTTAACCATGACCTCTTCGACATCCAATTCTGAAGCTATCCCATTTGCTTTTTACATCTCAAGCGTTCCATAGATCCCACTACTTGAGTTCAGTGTTTTTTTAATACCGGATTATACAACAATCCCAGTTAAAGCACTCATCCGTTTGTTTTATTCTCGACAAAATTGTTACCCCTCCATTTGATTTGCGCGACATCTGCCTACCCTTGACTCAAGATGTCTTCTGATTCCGGCTTCACTCTCACTGTCCTGGGCTGTGGTAAGTTAAATTGATCAAATATATGCAAGAAATATACTCAATCCTGTGTCAAGGTACCATGGGCATTGCTATTGCCAATGGTGTCCTCACATCGCTGGCTGCCGGTGTCCAGCCTGGGGATGATGTACCCGCATCACTCCCTTCCAAGTTCATCGCCTGTGTTCGGAGCGAGAAGAGTGCCGACCGTGTCAAGACAGCCCTTGCTGCCCATTTGTCGCGTGTCGAAATTGTCCGCAACGACAATGTCGCCGCTGTCTCAAAGGCGCATGTTGTCCTCCTAGCTTGCAAGCCATACATGGTCAAGGATATTCTTGGTGTCCCCGGCATGTCTGATGCTCTCCAAGGCAAGTTTCTCGTCTCCGTATGCGCAGGCATTACCGCCGAGGCCATGGAGGAGGCGATTTACGGCAACGTATCAAGCGCCAGCCCTGAGAAGGATGGCCGCTGCCGCTGCATTCGTGCTATGTGCAACACCGCCGCCCTCATCCGCGAGTCTATGACCGTTATCGGCATCTCCAACCCGCCGCTGGCTGACAAGGACAACGCTCTCATTACCTGGATCTTCAAACAGATTGGTGACGTCGTCTTCCTGCCCGCGAACAATATGGACGCCTCCACCGCCCTGGCTGGCTCCGGTCCTGCCATGTTCCTCTTGATGCTGGAGGCTGCCATTGACGGCGCGGTTGCCATGGGCATCCCCCGTGCCGAGGCGCGACGCATGGCTACACAGACGATGAGAGGCGCCACTGGCTTGGTCCAGAGTGGTGAGCACCCTGCTGTCCTCCGCGAAAATGTCTGCACTCCTGGTGGCTGCACCATTGGTGCCCTGCTTGTTCTTGAAGACGGCGGCGCCCGCGGCACAATCGCCCGTGCTGTCAGAGAGGCCACTGTTGTTGCAAGCCAACTTGGCAAGGGCGTTCAGAATGTCAACGGCACCCGCCCCTATCTACAAAACTAATGAATCTAAACACATAGACGTTGCGACACGGGAGTACATAAAAAACGGGGTGTAAAACAATATTTAAATTGACAACGATCCATACTCGTACGAAATCTTAAACTAAAACACCCATAACCTCTTTTGTTTTCCAACGCCGTGTGTATGATTTCCTATTTACCCAATTATTTCTGCCAAGTCAAAAGGTCAGCTAGTCTTCATCCATCCGTGTTCTTTTGCTCGAAGTTGATGCTGCGTCGTCATCATCCTCCAGCCTACGCTTCGGCTTGGCTACTCCAGTCGAAACCGAGCCATGTGCAGCCAACAGTCTTGCATACTCCAGTTCTACGCCCAACAAAGTCTCGCCCAGCTTCTCTATGCGCTCGGCGGGTTCAATCTGGGCCAAAACATCCTTGTTATGTCTGTACAGTCTCTGCTTGACAAGGAGCTGCCACAGCCTCTCGATATGCCGATCCGCAGCTGTCTTTGATGGTATCTTCTCATCCGGTTCGATGCGTGGCCGAACAGAATCTGGCAATTGCGACATGATGTGCATCTCCAAGACACGAGCAAACTGACGCGGGGCAATCTTGGTCTTTGTTCGAACTGCTTCCAGATTCTCGCCTCCCTTTATTAGCTGCGGAATCAAGCCCTTCTTACCCACCGTAACATCTGGGTTCAGCCGTAGAGCTGTAAACTCGGGTATCGTGCGCAAGAAATTCAAGTCGCATGCGTCTCGGAGCTCGTCAAACGCCTCGTTGGGGTTCTCAACAGTAAACTCGTGCGTTTGTGTATGCTTGTGATAGTGCTCAAAAATCGATTTGTAGAGGCGTGCGCCGTGTCCACTTCCTTGGAATGGGGGTAAGATCAGAAACTGTGAGAGACGAGTTCGGCAAGGGAGCTGTGCAAGATCCAAGTTGCCCTGCGGCAGTTCCCAATCGTGATGCGGAGAAGCGGGAGGAGTAGGTGGCGTCTGGAAGTAGAAGAATCGATAGACGGTTGAGTAGCCGATGAACACATACGAGCTCTTGGTCGGATCGGTGATTGAGGGCTGCTTGCGATACAACAGGAACAAAGTCCAGCGATCACCATCCGCCATGTCGGTCTCAGTGGCATCCGAGTCAGGGGTCTGGCCGATGTAAGATCCGCCCTCAATGAAGAGGGGAATAAGCAGTTGAATGCGGGTGTTTAACTGCCTGATAGCGGGGTCCGCCAGAGTTCCCTGCCAAATCTCGTATGTACCATCGGAACCTTCGAAACTGGCGTGCAACTCTCCAGGAGGGGTCCAGTCGTCGCCCAGATTTTGCGAATTGCTTTCGAAATCAGCAGCCTTGCCAAATGCGACTAAAACGAGTTAGCATTTTCTATGTATTGGTCCATAAGCGTTCAAGGATGTATGCCTTACTAGCAGGGAGATGCGCGTCTTCTCGTAGCATCCCCAATACATCCATAGGCTCAGTTTCACCAACTGGTGTGAACTTGCTGCTGTAGGATATTTGTACATGCGGTCGCATGTCGTTGGCACGGTACCTGAGGTTGATCTTCAGATCCTTGTAGCCAAATATTTTCTCATCCTCGCCAAAAATAGGGTATGTGAAACTGGGGTTGAATGTTGAGATAAGCTGGAGACCGGAAGGTGTCGGGGAAACAAGGTTGATACTGAGCGCCGCATTTGAGTCGGCAATCCCTGAGCATTTGTTAGAGCTATAAGGTCAAGTTTCCCGGAGGGTCCAACGTACAATTCTCAAGGTCTAGAAGAGCTGACATGTTCAAAAGTAATTCTTTGCTAGATTCTAGCTCCTAGATATTGATGTATGCAAGAAAAGAATGAAGAGGAAAAAAAAAAAGGCAATGTGAATTCACCCAGTGGGCTGCTATGAAGCTTCCGAACTCAGAGTGTTGGCGCGTTTCTGAGCGATGAACGAATCGCGTTCTTCGGCTGGACGCGCTCGTAAAGTGGTTTATGCCTTAATTTCTAGGCCGCAAAGCCTACGCTGTCCATTCACCTTGCCCAGTCGTTCCTGAGGTACTGTGGTGGGTCGGCCCACAGCATGATTAGCGTCGCCCTGAAGAAGCGTGGAAATAGTCGTTTCTGGCGCCTTACGTCACGGGCGAGTTCCTGTAGGCTGCAACTTTTGTTCCATTCTACCAGAGTTCGAAGTTATAACGGCTCGGATGGCTTTGCATTTTAATGCGCAGCATGTTTAACACGGCGAATCGTCCGCTGCCAGTCGGCTCAATAATCTTCTCTATCACTGCACTCCTCGTTGTATCACTCGTTGTCCTTCTCATATTGCGACACTACCTGCCGCTTCGATCAACGCCAGGATTCTATTTCCTGCCAATATTCTTTGCCATATGGCTCCCATCTGTTATTGTGCTCCTTGTACCGATCGATCTAGCCTCGAGTGCAGGAACAGAAGATGACGGAACGCGAGGCATCTGTCTCCCAGAGCGAGTACTGCTGGTCTCGTGGCGGATAACATACTGGCTGACTTTTTGCCTGGGTTGGTATGTGTCGGGATTGCGCTTCATTAAATACATGGTCTAACCCTGTGCAGGTTCCTTCTACCAATACTGGGCGAATACTCGGACTCTGGATACAGAGAGCCCCACGACAAGCTAATGTACTCGCTGCGATCGAATGCGCAATTCTATGCCATCGTGCTAGGGTCGTCGCTCGTTGGACTTGCATACGTCGTTCTAAGGTATGACGTGACTTACGACTCCCTTAAGAGTGTTGTCATGGCATTAGCGTACTGCTGGGGCTTGGTTTTCGCTATATACCTCATGGGACACGGGCTGGTCTCGATACCGAAGCGCTTGATCCGAGATGCAAATATCCCTAACAAACTGCGCCGGCTTCAAGAAAAGGCGCCAAAGGCATATGAGAAGATGGGGGACTCCGCGACGACCTTGGAAGAGATCGAGGCGCAAATTACGGAGCTGGCGAAACGAAAAGTCGGCAGCGCTGTCGATTATCGTGATTGGATCGAGGAACTACAAGAAATTGCCAACATTCCCGAGATGCGACCACATGCCACAGTGTTTGATGTGAATACCATCGATCGAACGGTACCAAATGTGATTACGTCAAAATACCTGGCAGATTTAACCCGCCGGCTTGTTCGAGCAAAGCACGCGAGGTCGCGCTACGTAAACGCTTGGCATGACCTGGTTAGCGAGGCGGCCAAGACGCAGGCAATTTTGAACTCTGCGGCGTCGAAGAAGTTGGATTTCGGTGATACCTTGCGACATGCCGGGTTTTTGGATAGAGCTAAACTTCTCAATCCTTATACAAGGCACTTGGTTTACTATCAAGTTGGACCCTACATGCAAACTGGCCTGGCCATTTTACTTGCCTTGGCTTCCGCCTGCATTGTCTGGTCTGAGGTGGTTAAATTACCGTTCCCGCAGCTATCTGTAATCCGCCTCACCGTTATTCATCATTGGGTTGGCGATAAAGCAGAAGTAGGTTTTGCTGGCCAGGTCATCTCAGCGTTTTGGATCTGCTACATGTGTGCAGCCGCACTCGTGACAATGACAGAGCTCAAAGTATGGCGTGGACGAGCCCTTGTGCGACGCAATACGGGTTACGAATCTGCCTTTTGGTATGCCATGCAGGTCGCCAAGCTAACCGTACCGCTGTCCTACAACTTCCTGACCTTCCTGTCAAGCGAGGTATACACGAAGACATCCTTTTATAAGTTTCTTGGCCGTCTTATTGATTTTACCGGCCTTGGACGCTGGTTTGACGATTTATTTCCTTATTTTGTCATCATTCCCGTCGTCGCGGCCACGTTTGGCCTATATGGGAAAGCAAAGCGCCTGTTTGTGGGCATTGATCTGCTGGAAGATGATGACGAGAATACGACGGGCTATGGAACAGGCTCCTGGCGCGAAGGTCGCGACCTGATTGACCGGGAACTTGGTGGCGAGTCCATCCGTCGTCGCGACGAACTGTTTGCGCGATTAGCAACAGCATCTGGTGGCGGTGGCGGCCGCTCTCCGCTTGTACTTTCGGTGCCGCCCAGTGAAGCTGCTTCTGCCCAGAGTGCTACGCGAACACCGGGACAAAGCTCTGCAGGCACACAGTATGCTGGAATCTCAACGCGATCTCGCTACTTGGACGACCCGCCGGAAGACGACAGCTTGATTCAAATAATCGGCCACCGCATGAAGAACACGATGGATAATATTGAGGCGCCAAAATGGTTTCAGGGGATAGGAGAAGGTTTCAAAAAACCCAGATGGATGGGCGGGGACGGAGAGACCAGCAGTAATAGCCAACAACCAAGAAGCGATATCCGAAGCTGGTTTGGTGGAAGCAGTAATAGTGGTGCTGGTGGCGGCGGCCGGATTCGCTTGTAAGCATAAGGATGCGATTTGGGTTTATTTTTTGGTTTCAGCGTTATAGACAGGCGTAATGTGCTCATTGTAACGTGCAATGGTGTGCGGCTGACACATGTTTATAATGATCACACCGGGACAACAAGGTCCACCAATCTCACAATTGGAAAGTTGAGTGACCGAGAGAAACCACATCTTACAGTAAACCTGGAAGCCGTTGCCCTTGCCGTAGCTGCGATCATAAAACGTTTTGGAAGTGCATCGCGGCTTCGGGAGAGTCATATGCCATCTCAAACCATGGGGTTATGTGCCACCTGCCCTGTCACCATGTAACTACTTCACGACTAGTATGACAGCCCGACAGGTTCTGGGTTAGAGTCTCGCCGGGGGAAAAAGGAAAGCAGAATTCGGGTGCGTATCGAAGATTCAGATATCATTGGTAGTAAACTGGCAGTAACTAGCAAAATACAAGACTCAAAAGAAACAGAAATCAGGTCATTGCCTCTCCCATTTGTTCCCAAAAACGCCATTAAAAAGAAAGATCTTCGCAGACGCCGCTGTTTTTTCATTTTTGATAATGCAGGGAACATAACAAAGAATCTGTTACAATTGTAATAATCATGTCAAAGACTTCTTGTTCTCCCTGCGGCGAGGGAAAAACAAAGGCTGGCCAACAAGACCTCGGGAGGATACAACACACATTTGTCAAAGATGAGGCATCGAACTCAGCGAGCCGTTAAACCAGAGCGTCCCACGAGTAGAAGTAAGAAGAAACAGGCTGAAACACTTAGTAAGAAAGAATACAAAGGTAGAAAAGATCAAATGCAACTCTAGTCCTTCAATGCAGGGTCGTGTACACATGTCTGCTGATAAGCAAGCTAGCGGCGGGAGAGACGCTCAACGGCTATGCCTGGATACCATTCTGATAGGCGTGTGGCTCGTGGTGGCCATGGTCATCGCCATCGTGGTGCAAGGTGACACTATTGAACTCGAGGAAGGGATCCGGGACCTCGTTTCCTGGTGTTGACAGGCCACTATCGAGCGGAACACCTGGCATCTGCCTAGCGCCGCTAATATCGACGCTTTCGCTTTCCTTGACGTTTCTGAAGTTGACAGTGTCGATACCACGACCGGGGTGAGGTACGATTGGGGGCTTCATGTGACGAATGAGAGCCCATTGGGTGGTGCGGAAGAAGGGGTGAGCCTTGATATCGGATGCACCAGCCCTGGCGCCAAGTCGTCGGTTTTCATCCTTGATGAGTAGTTTCCGAATAAGTGACTTGCACAAACTATACGCGGTTAGCATTGCAGGAGACTAGGGCAATCAGTTGGCATCTTTTGCGTGGCTTACTTTGAAATCTGTGGCGCGCCTGCGTGGTCCGGGAATGGAATATCCTCGCGAAGGATATTAGCAAAGGTGGCGTTGCGGTTTTTGCCCTTGAAAGGAGTTGTGCCGTACAGCATTTCATAAATAAGAATGCCCAGGGTCCACCAGTCAACAGCGCTCGTGTGGCCGCTACCTTTAATAACCTCGGGCGCAATGTACTCTTCCGTACCAACGAAGGAGTTGGTGCGGAAGTTGGCTATGCACGATCTGGTGTCAATCGTGGGCAAAGCATCAGTCCGTGCCCCGTTTTTACCGACTATCATCGTCGGCTTGCCACCAAGATCAGATTGTTTTGATAAGTCAAAGTCCGAAAGCATGATATGCCCGGATTGATGTAGGAGAATGTCTTGGGAGTGCAAATGTTAGGATGTGAGCAAGCCGACTAGGATGAACCATGACTTACTTTCGGGCTTGAGATCTCTGTAGATAAAACCCATAAGATGCAGATATTCGAGAGCCGCAGTAACTTCTGCTGCGTAGAATCGAGCGTCATCCTCGGGGATGCATTTGCCAGGTCGAGTCTGGAGCGCGCGGAAGAATTCACCTCCGCTGCAGTACTCCATGCACAGATACAGATGCTCCTCGGATTGAAAAGAATGATAGAGTGTGACGATGAAGGGATGGTTGCTTGTTGCCAATATTTCCTGCTCAGCAAGAGCTCTCTTGATCTTGTTGCGCTTGATCATTTCCTTTTTGCTCAATACTGGATGATGTTAGTTGTGTGGCACCAGCAAATAGGGAGGCAGTGAGACATACTCTTCATTGCATAAAGCCGATTGCTTTTCTTCTCCCGGACAAGATAAACCTTGCCCACATCTCCCTTTCCAATGAGCTTAATCTTATCGAAGCTGGAGGGACCAACTTCAACATCGCGGACTTTGATTGAGTTGGAACTGTAGGTTCGGCGGAATGAGCCGGTGGTGATCTTAGGCGGTGGGAGGGCACCTAGAGTGTCATCATCCTGTAAACCAGATGCATGAGCTTTGGTTTGAGCGGAGCCAGAGTTGATGAGGCCAACTTTGCCGGAACCAGGGCTTTGGAAGATGGGGTCTTTGCCAAGCTCAGCCGTGCCTGGACGCTCGCCCTCGAGGCCCACAACCTTGTTGCCATCGTTGACAAACATTCCCTGGGCATTGGGGGCACTGGCAACCCTTCTCAGCCGGCGAGCCAATTCCTCCTTTGTCTCCGATGTGGCATGTTCGGGCTCACCGCCGTCTGGGCCGGAAATGTGAAGCGAAGGTGTATCGGGGGGGCTCGGGGGCACAGAGCCTTCATTGTGATGGCGGAGGCCCGGCTGACCCTGGTGTACAAAGTAAGGATTCGCGTGTGCGGTCGGGCTCATGGCTTCGTCGAGCTGGTTGCCCTCACTAGCGACAGTGTGCGCACGAAGCCGGCCGACGGTATTACTAAAGAACTTTGTGTGACGCGATGGCTTCGGACTGGGGATGCTGTCTGAGCCATTTCCGGTGTTGATGGAGAGATTGAGTGAGCCAGCCGTAGGGGAAGAGGCGTTCTTTTCCTTATCGGCAGCGGGGCTTGGGCTGTTGATGCGGAAGAAGTTGCGTAATCGGTGGCTCACTTGGCCAGAGGAGCCATTGGTGTTTTTTGAAGGCATGCTGACGGCGGCAAGAAGAGACAGCTTGAGTTGGTTTGTTTGGATTTCTGTTGGGGGTACTACCACGCGATCGATGCCATGGTTTGGCTTGCGGCTGAATACAAAGGGCGAGTCGGTGCCGACTAGGCTGTCGATGGAAGCAACAGGAAAGTTGATGGATTGGTAAGAGAAGGGGAATGAGAATGCGATGATGCCAGCGAGAGGGGAGTGTGGAGATGGGCAACGGCTGGATGTGGGCGGGAGTGGTTTCGCGGGAACTTTTAGCGGCATTGCTGCTGAGCAAGCATTGAAATTCTGTCAATACACCTAATAACGTACCACAGAGACCACCCATTTCGTAGTACCTGTGAGCGAGGCGCTGGCTGGCAGCACAACCATGATACGTCACGGCCCCTACAGGTCAACATATCGGCTAGGTGGTGTACGGAATGCGTACAATCAACAATCCAGTTACTGTTTCGCCAGCCTCTGGTAGGAGGCGGCACCAAGGTTTGTTAATTCAATACCTAGTAGCTACTGGGTAAGTTATTTGGTTGATAGCCCGGAATCAAGACAGCAGTGGAGAATGCGCTGAAGGGGTGCTCTGAGTGGCGGAAGGCCCACTGAGGCAGATTGGAGTAGGAAACACCGCGGGTCTCGAACCTTTGCATGGTGCAGTATGATGTATTTGTATAACTACGACCTGTGAGAAATCTAGAGGCTGGCTGCCGTTGGTCAATCCCAATGATAGAAACTTGACAATTTCCACGGCGCAAAAATATCTCTTTTGTTATACCTCGGGCAGCGATACGTACAAAGTGACTGTTTTGAGGAAATGTCTTCGTGGAAGGCGTAACTAAATGGCTAAATAGGTATTACGGCGGATTGGTGTCTCTACCAAACTACCTACTAGGTACTTAGGTAGGTACTTACAGTGGGCTGTAGATGTGGTCCCATGTTGGTTAGCTGCCCAGGTACACTACAATAGCCAGCAATAGCCAGCAGTTGGACTCGACAAGACAGCGGCCACTAAATAGAAGCACCTCGGTGCACCAAGACCTGTGCTGTAACGGTCTTCAAATGTGGAAGGATTTGCAAGCCTCAATATACTTTGTTTTGCTGGAGAACTGCTCTCTTGCTTCGCTCGTCCTAATATCTCTAAGACCAAGCATTGGCTTACTCCACAGGCCAGAGCCAAGAATGGCTTGCCAGCGCGGTAAAAAACACCTGACTGCACAATTAAGCTTTGCTACTCCCAAGCTAACTGCAGCATAACTCTAAGGTTGAGCCCCATTACCCCAATGCGCGAGGTGCCAAGGCGGGTGGCCATGTTGGCTAGGTAGTAATGTCAAGCAGATATGGGATAATAACCAAGCCTTAATTGATTGTGGCTGGCCACTTTTTGGCACAACAAGTAACTTAAATAGTTATCAACCTGCTGCCTGCCAACTAACACTGTAATTATCTAGGCAACAAACATCACACTCATGAAATCGCATCAATCTCACACCACGCCGCTGCTCCGGACAGTCTCCGTCTTACGTACATCAAAGTTGAAAACACTTCATAGCTTGCATGGGCTTGGCTGTGTACCTACCATTCCCCAAGAAGCTTCGCCCGACGCACAATTCATCGGCTTCCCTCATATTCCGCATATTCTTTGGGCTCGACGCTGGTTGTTGTCAGCCATTGGCTCAGAAAAGTCAATTAGCCTGCAAAATAAAGTAATAGATATGTATATGTAGTCTTTTCCGTCTCATTTCAAGACAGGATATGTTAGTCGCCTTATCCCGACTGTGGCGTAATGCCCTCCGCTTCACCACGCTGGCGTGGGGAGGCGCGTCATCACACACGTACATCCTATACATCGTCTCCAGCACCACGCGGCAGGTAAACTTTCCCCGACTCATTATCTGTTTATAAGCGGCAAATAATAAGTAGCAAGGGGCTAGCTAGGCTGCATTGTAGGGATGAAGAAATCTCTGATCCGCTCAGAGATCAGCCCAATACAGGAGTGATCCGCCGAACCTGTTTGGTGCCGGCTTCGGTTCTCGTACGTGGTTAGCTTGCGTTATCCAACAACGACGAGAAGAAAGTGCCGTCTTTTACGCGTCATTGCTTATGTTATAAACCGGCGGTCAGTAATCTTCTCTAGCTGTCAATAACCCAACAGCCCAGCCAATGGTCTGCTCTCCGTGGCATTCCACTTCCGCGACAAATCGTCGTAAACCATGCTTGGTGCGGGTTTCTTTAGTTCCGGCTGGGCTTGCCGCGGCAATCGACCTGCCTCTTTTGGAAGGTCACCAGCTGCCGCCAGCCTCCAAAGGTTCCCAAATCCATGTCTTAACTTTGACAATAGTCGGTGGGGGAGCACGCGTCAAAAAGATCAAGGTTGCTGCCTTGTGCGATCTTGTAATGCTAGCCTGACGCCCCCAATCCAGCTGGACCAACCACCAGGCTACCGGTTTTAAACAGCTACCATGTAAGCAATACCGGCCTTGAATGCGAACCCTCCATCAAGTAACATAGGCTCACATTTGTTGGACTGATGCCTCGTTGACTTATCTCCCTGTGGTTCAATGCAGAGAGAGTCTCAATAAAAAATATCTATGAAAACGCCACGAGTGATGTCACAATGTTACAACCGGCCCGTAGAGACAAGACATCCTGCCTTCTCTCATTCATCATACACGCGGGTGTATCTCCCCGCTCTCGGATTCATCTGAGGATTGTGATTCTAGATTCTCATCCCGCCGCATGATTAGCTCTTTCAGCCGCCTTCTATTATTCCTGTAGGTTAATAGGTCCTCGATTTCCTGGTCTCGTGTTGATGGCGTTACTTGATTCCCATCTTTGTCTTTCAAAAAGTCGGGAATATTCTCGTTATGGCCGTCATTTCTGGTGCTCCAGTCCCAGCTGTTCTTTGGCCCATCCCCGACATGCCAGCTCATCGGTACCAAGTGAGCCTGCTCCAGGTGCTCGACCAAACTCTTGCCGTTGGCAGGCCTGGTCGATGAATTTTTGGCACACGTACTCCACAGACACGCCTGCTGTCGTTGGCTCTTGAGATGTACCGTGGCCACATGCCGGCGAAGTGTGTCCATGTTATGTAAATCAGCCTTGCATCCAGCCCACTCACAAAGGAAGCGCGTGAATGTCGGCTGTAGAGCCAAGTAGACTTCTCTGGGTGGAGGAGAATCGAATCGAGCTGTTGCTTTCCGACGGCGCTTCAAAGCATAGTTTGGCATCTGCTTTATTCGCCCAGGTCGTCCAACGCGTGCCACCACGGGTCGAGGAGTGGGATCACCTCTCATCTCAGCATAGGACATGCCTGACTTCCAACCTTTTGGTCGGCCCCTCCTCCGTACGGGGGCCACATCAGCTGTGAAAAAGAGAGTTACGTCAATTCTTGTCTCTCACATCACTTCTGTACAAGCTCTGCGTGACATACCTGTCATGTCAACATTATGTTCCACATATTCTTCTGTCTTAATGGGTGACGCTATCAGCACCACGGATACAGGTGCTGGCGTGGGCCGACTCGGCCGATGGTTCAGAGCGAGCCGCCCGTTGGCGGGCGTTGAATTCTGCCAGGCAGCATCTTGGGAAGGCTGCAAAGATGGTGCAGTGGTGGGCGTGGCGTGTGCTCCAGGAAACGGCGCGTAGGTTTCGTCTTGGTCCATGCCGTTACTGGTTGCATTGGAAGTGTGACTTAAGAGTCACGAAACGCCCCTGATCCGGCAATGATCCCTGATTTGGACAGTTACATTGATATCTCTGATTTGAATTCGGGCTCTCATAGGCAGCTGTCAGGGCTGGCGGTGCTCACGGGGCCGGGGGGGGGAGAGTACGCGTTGATGTGGGTGGTGTGCAAAACGAAGCAAATGAGAGCGAGGGCCGAGTTTCAGTGTTTGCCTACAGGCTATTTAGTCCCTACAGGAAGTTAGCTGCAGCCGGCTACAGCAGGCTACAGGTAGCTTACCTCTAAAAAGTTAGCTCGCTAACCCTGGCGCCAGCCGCACCAGTCAGCGTTTTCTTCTTGCTTTTTTAGGCGGCAGCCCTGCTGGGAAACGGTTTAATAATCGGTCTTCCCAATCCACTGTAGGTACTCCGCAGCAGGTAGCCTTGCGATGCATGCTTGCCAAACCGCTAAAATCACACCCATGCCCACAAATCCACTGCAACTTGCGTCATTCATCAGCACAACTACTATGTTAGTCATACAGTACGGAGAGTTATACTGACAGTAAAAACTGATTTTTCTTGGCCTTCTTTCAACCGAACGGTTTCTATACAGGAAAGGAGAAAACCCCACCCCGACAGCCCCAGATCGATGACTGGCTGCTTCCTGGACCTATTCTTAGTTAGACCTCCGGGTCATCGAACCTGCCAGGTCGGTCTGACTCTACGGCTGGCGGGTATTTCTTTTCTTTTTTTTTCTGCCTTTGAACTAATCTCGCAATGACCCGCCCCCATTTGTAACTCAGAGACCGCCAAAAAAATAAAGGTAGCTAGGGGAAAGCTTCCCAATCAGATGCCCTGGTTGCCTGGATGGGGTCTGGGACTGCATTAAAATAAATAGAAGACCAAGAAGTGGCAGGGAAAAGAATACGAAGGAAGAAAATAAAATAAACAAGCGATCTAGTCCTGTAGTGGGCGTCGGACCCTTCACGGATGCCGTTAATATCTCCCGGGCCACCGCAGTCATGGCCCTGGAAGCGGTAGCCAGGTTCCTCACGAGCGCGCTGCTCTGATCGGGTACGCCATGCGAGCCATCCCGAGTCATCTCGCCAAAGAGTCACTGCACACGCACGCCTGCGCCAAGATGACGCCAGGCTCTACGTGTCGGAATTCACACACAGCGGACGTAGACAATCTGGAACCGGCCCCCAGACGAGGCGGCAGCTGATGAAATGCCGGCATCGCTGCCCTACGCCTCGTCCAGCTCAGCAACAAGCCAGCCTGAGTGGGACGCGCGCCATTTTATCCAGCAAAAAAAAAGACTTACTTCACCATTATTTGATTAACAATGCCGTACGACGACGGCGGGGACAGCCATTTTGTAGTCGATCGCCCCAGTGAACAAGAAAGCCACCTGTGCCATAGTAGCCGGGCACGGCTATCTGAAGAGAAAGCAGCACACGCTATTTGCAAAGTGCATACGGCTGCCTGCCCTACCCTGCCGATTTCCGAGCTTCATCTTATACCCGTAGAGGCCCCAGGCATCCTTTTTTCCATTTCCCTCTTTTCCCCAGCTGCCCAATGAGCCTTGTAAGCCGATCAGTTCACCATGCTCAGAAAGGTCTATCCAGTCCTGTCTCTCAAAATAAAGCCCAGCTTTACCTCTCGCGGTGATGTCTCGCATCTCTCCGTGGCTTATACAATTCCGCAATCTGCCTTGGCAGGGCCAGATCCTCATCTAAACTATACAACATGGTTTGGAAATGTTGCCTCACATCCATACTCCGAGTCTGATGTCTATGCATCCGATGTAGCTGGTCGCGTACCCTTCATCTTTGTAGATGAGACCGCGACGCTGCAGCAGTGGCGTCTCGGCCGGGATCCAGTCAGCGACTTGACCCTACAGATGGACGTTTTCCCTCGCAAGGTTGATATTCGCACTGCTCTCGGGCCAAGAGTTGACCTTCGACTTGACCATGGTGGAGTACAAGGCTCTGCAGGCTGGTTCCTGCCTCAAGTTACCCAAGGAGAACTTTACATCCACGCCGTAGAATGGGACCTGTCGCACGCGCCACCGGGCACACGCACCGTATGGTCACATGGAGAAGGGCCTCACCGGATTGAACAATTCAGCACACTCGATGCCTTTCAGCGCACCATCTTTATGGTTGGGCCTCTTCACAGCTGCCCGCCCGAGCCGCAGGTCAGCCCTGAACCTGGCGCATGTGTCACGTACTGGTTTGGAGAGCTGCCTCCAAATTTGAGACGACTAAAGCACTTTAATACAGTCCTGTACCGACCCATGTGCGAATTCTTTCAACATACTGGCGGCTCCTATCGTGTATTTATCCGTTCCGCCTTGCGAGGGTACGGCGGAAGCGGGTTTACAGACAGCTTTGTGTTTGAATACGACCCAGACACTGCAAATATGCTAGACAACAGCATAACAAGCTTGTTTGCTCACGAAATGGTGCACAGTTTTGCTCTTCTGAGCAATGAAGACAGTGGCGAGGAGAATGGCTGGTTTGTCGAGGGTGAGTGACCGCCCCATTCCGACATCCCTGCGGCATGCCTCTAACATTTACCAACAGGAATTGCCGAATATTACGCAGCGTTACTACCATATCGTTTCAACCTGGTTCCACCTTCATATGTCACGGACCGGATAAATAGTAGTTTGGTCAAATACTATACGAACCCCGAGATCAACATGCCAATGCGTGACGCTCTCAAATATTTCTTCACCTCATGGTATGCTGAGTGGATACCGTACAGCCGTGGATTTGCATATTTCCTTTTGGTGGATGACCAGTTACGGCGTATACATGGGCCATCGGACTCCAAATCCTTTGGCGTTCTGGATCGAATCATTATAGATTTATCGACGCGGTATAGACGAGGTCAAACTGTCCAGCAAAGGGACTGGTTTGCGAGTCTTGGATATTTCATGGACGGCACCGTCGACTACATTGGTCAATTTCGCGATATGCTCGAGGGCAAAACGATTAATCTTGCCGGTCGACGGATCGGATCGACGAGGAATATGCTACGAGAAACAAGACAACAAGTGCTGGAGTTTGGCTTTAGTCGACTATCCACCTCGAGGCGCATCATTGAAGGTGTCATTGCCGGTTCACCAGCAGACCTGGCTGGTTTACGCAACGGAGATAAGATTGTAGAGACAGGGTTCGCGGCGGCCGCAGAAGAGGACCCGCACTCCACATACTTTGTGGTCGTGAACAGGAACGGACGAGATGTTAGAATTGAATACCTACCACGCAAAGACAGGAAAGTCTCGTGCTGGCAATTGGAGAGTTTTAAGGAGGATATTATACCCGCAAGCTTTATTTCTGGGCGGTGAATGTGATTTGGCTGGGTGCAACAAGGAGTTCGGACAACTGCTGGATTTTCCATAGAACTTACACGTCTTTTAAACATCACGTTATGCTGACGATTTTTACGCTCTAATCAATTAAAAATCTTTCTGCTGGTAGTGTTATATATAGTCGAATTTCATAATGCAACGACAGGCTCGACATTTAGGCTCAATTTGGGTATAAGATTATCTAGCATTGACAGAACTGGGGAAAGTGGATTTGCGGCAGTTCAGCCTCACTGTTGAAGATTGTAGGTCGCACGTAATCCAAACATTTCAAACGAAGAAAAGTCGCAATTGAGTGATTTCAAATATTCGAATGAAACCATTGTTTTACTATCTCCCATCTTTAGATTGCCCGAAAACTCGCGACAGGAATGCTCCCGTTCAGGGTGGAGAGTAGTACCAGCGCCCGCAAAACCTTAGCGGCGTTTGGGCCAGGCAATGCCATTTTTGGCATCAGTTTGTCCCAGATTGAACCAGGGACGAATCAATGGATCTACGACGAGGAGCGTGTTGCTGCCTGGCTGAGCGGGCGACCCGATGCGAACTGGGTTGCCCCAGGCCAGGACTGGACGATGAAGACCATCAACAAGCTTTGGCTCTATGGGCCATCTGGCACAGGCAGGACGCTGCTAGCAGCATCACTTGTGCAGGAGTTGCTGCGGCGGCAGCAGATTGAGGCGCAGCATGCGACATGCTACTACTTTTGCACTCAGAGTAGCCAAGAAGCAGACTATCAGCAACCCGTCATGTGTTTGAAGACACTGGTCGCCCAGCTTGCGCAGCAGAGCGAGGCTGCTTTTGCTGAGTTCAACAAGTCTGTTATCAAGCGGCTGGTACCAGCCGCTTGCGAAGGAAACGCATACTCTAGCAATCATCAATTTGATGAAAACCATCCTGTGCAACTAGTTGGTTTGCTGGAAACCATGTCTCGTCATTTCGACCGGGTGTCGCTCGTTATCAAGAGTATCGACTACCTGCCGCTGGCAGTCGCGCTGCAGCTTGCCAGTATAGCGGACTCGCCTGGATCCAGAATCAGGATACTTTTCACGTCTGGCGACGGAGAATGTCAGCAGGATGCCTGTATGCAGACAGTATCATGCCCAGTGGATGTTGAAGCGTCACCAATCGACTTGCAGTTATACGTGCGCAACGAGCTACAACGTCGAGTCGCACGCGGCGCCGCGTACCTGGAGCCAGAGTCATCGCAAACAGCGATTGAACAATACATCCTGGCTAACAACCATGGCTCGTAAGTATAAAAATTTTTCTTGTCTGTTCTTTCTAGTGGATGACTAATATGTGCAAATGTTAGTTGGCTATGGGCGGTTACTTTGCTGGACGACCAATGTGACTTACTGCGACGCGGGTCGTGGCAGCCTCCCAGCAGTCATAGCAACAGAGATGGCAAAACGAAGGAACAGGAAGTGGCAGTTCCAGCTTTCAATCCGTATCTGGAGCGAATATTACAAGATACGAGTGCGATGCCCAAGTTTATTCTCATTCGGGTGGCGCATTGGCTAGCCATAGCACAAAATGCACCAGACTTTCAGCCAAGCGCCGTTGAAACCTGCAAAGCTCTCACTGCACTCTTCAGAAATGAAAATGAGGAATTTCAGACTTCTCGAGCCGAAATTCAGGAGCATGACGTTATCCATGCCTGCCGTCCAATTACGCAGCTAACTCATGTAAACAACGTTCCATACTTCAAGTTCAGGCATTCGACGGTATACGGCTATCTTGCCCATACAATATCCTCTTATGAGATGCCTCTGAAATCGATCAGCTACGATGGCTATACAATGGGATGCGAGTTCAAAGATTTGGTCACAGCATGCAATAGTCTTCGAGAAAGTGATGCGAGTGTCGCTGAGTCCTTGTTTCAACAACTACTGCTATCTCAACAAAAGCTTTGGGGTCCAGATGACCCTGACACGCTACTGACACATGGGCACTATGCATCCTTATGCTGGGACCAAGGTCGGCTGAAAGAGGCGGAGCGCATGTATCTTGACATCGTGCGGAGCTATGAACGTGTCCCTCCAGCGAAACCAGAGCCACATTACAACGTGCTTAACAACTTGGGCATTCTTTACAAACGGCAGGAGCGATTTAAAGAGGCGGCCAACTACTACCAAGCTGCACTGAGGGGGAGGGAACTTCAGTTTGGGGCTCACCATGAGAGCACACTGCTAACGGTCAATAATATCGCGCTCATGTACGCGGCGCAAGAAAAGACTGCTGCTGCACAGGCGGAGTGGGAAAAAGCCCTTCCGCTTTACGAGGAGACCTTTGGCAGGCGCGATACAAAGACACTAGCCGTTGTCTACAACTTGGGGCTGACGCACAAAACTCTCGGCGAGCACGACAAGGCAGAGCGCATGCTGAAAAGGGCCCTTTCCGAGCACACCAATTTATACGGCGGAGATCACGACGACACATTGGACATTGTCACATCTCTGGCACATCTGTACATGCTTCGTAGCGATGACGTAGCCGCCGAGGCCCTGTATACCCAAGCGCTGTCATCTTTGGAGAAAATGTACGGACCCAACAGTCCAAAGGTGCTTCCCGTATGTCACAGCCTCGCCAAAGTCTACCATGGCCTCGATCGCATGGACGAAGCCGAAACAATGTGCCAACGCGCTCTCTCGGGTTATGAAACCATTGCAGGCACTGACGACGCTGACACAATTGACGTGACCTATACACTATTCCTCGGCTACATTGAACAAGGACGGCTACGTGAAGCGGTGGCCCTTGGGAAGCGCGTCTTGACAGGTTTTGAAAAGAGTGACGGCGGCCGCGAAGGGGTCACGGCATCAGTAGCGGACAACCTGGCGCTGACGCACGCCAAATTGAATGAGTTTGCGGAGGCGGAACCGCTGTGGCAGCGAGCGTACGAAGGTCACAAGACAGCACGCGGAGACCAGGATGAGCTGGCGCTGGCCGCTGCAAATAATCTTGGGCTATTGTATATGAGACAGCAGAGACTACGGGAGGCGGAAACTTGGCTGCTGCGTGCTCTGCAAGGATATGAGCTGCTGCAGGGGAAGCGCGGGGAGACGGCTATGCGGATTGCGAGGCACTTGGCAGGGGTTTACAAGGATATGGGAAGAATAGAGGAGAGTGATGATATGGCTATGCGGGGGTATCAGTAGATGTTTCGTGCGTGCAGTGTTCATATATTTGGTGATGGCTGCTCATCCTACGCAAGGTTTGAAAGACAGGTTGTAAGTGGTGCTTTCATTTACAGGCAAAAATTTACATGTGCAGTGGGTGATTGCGCTATTCCACGCAAAACAGATATTTTAAATTGTCTTAGGGTAAAATATTAAGTCGACGAGTTGAATACTATTATCAGGCTCATGTTTTGACAGCGGATATGCGCCTCTGTCTTGTACAAGGATGAACGATGCCATCCTAGATCGGTAATCAAATCAGATCTCCGAAATACCGAGACAACCGCGGGTACCCATGTATCGTACCGAGGGATGCTTTTCCCGTTTCTTTTAATTTGTCGTATTTATCAGCCAGTCAATGATACAATAACCTCCCCGCATGGTTCTATCCACCAAAAAAAACACCACTCTGGCGCAATCTGTAGTAATCAGCTCATTTGTAAGCAATTGCAGCATCTGGTTGCACTGGGTATATTTAAGAGGCGTCTAGTTCACTCTAAGCTTTAATACAAGTCCCAACGCCAGTCAGCCCCAAACTGTCAAAAGTTCCCGTTATCAATTCACTTATCCAAAGATTCTTACCAATCCAAATCATCTGCCGAAAAATAATCATGACCGCTTCCACATTCTACGCTGTCATCGCTGGCGTCGGTTCCGGCACCGGTGCCTCAGTCGCCCAGCTCTTCGCCAAACACTATCCCGTCGCTCTCCTCGCCCGTACAGAAGCCAACTATGCGCCTGTTGTCGAGGCTATCAACAAGGCCGGCGGCAAGGCCATTGGAATCACCACCGATGCTGCTGATTCTTTTTCCGTCGGTGCCGCCTTTGCACATATTGCAAAGGAGTGGCCTGAGGCAAAGCTGGCTGCCGCCGTGTATAATGCAAACGCCGGCTTTGCGTACAAGCCATTTCTAGAACTAGAGGCAACAGACCTAACAACTAGCCTTGGTACTGCAGCGTAAGTGCTTTTCTTTTTCCTTTTATTTTACGCTGCTTCGCTAGAAGTTGGGGAGCGGCGTTAGGTGTTTGGTTCACATATACTCTAATTTTGTAGAGTTGGAGTGAAGTTGTTAATGGAATCATGAAAAAAACAGCAATGGTCTCTTCTATTTTGCGCAAAAGACACTTCCCCAGCTCCTGGAAACAGTCGATGCCAACCCGCAGCACCCACCCACGCTCATCGTCACCGGTGCCACTGCTGCCCTTCGTGGATCTGCCAAGTTTGCCACTTTTGCCGCCGGCAAGTTTGCCCAGCGTGGCATCACACAATCTCTCGCACGCGAGTTTGGCCCCAAGGGCGTGCACGTCGCCTACACCATCATTGATGGCGGCATTGACACGCCGTGGGGTAAGGATCGTGTGGCAAACAATGGCGTGGCAGATGGCAAAATTAGCCCAGAGGCTGTAAGTTTCCCCCTTTTATATATCAAAGCAGTTGAATCTGAGTCGATTTACTAACATGCGCCATCGTGCAGATTGCGGAGAACTATTGGTACTTGCACACACAGCATAGATCCGCCTTTACACAGGAGCTGGATCTCCGTCCATATGTGGAAAAGTTTTAATGATACATCTTGATCACGTTTTTATCAATAATGTAGAATTCATAAAATGACAAAATGGCCAAATAACCAATCAATACAAGAAATAATACATTTTAACTGACACAGAACCGTACCTCGGAACAAAAAACAAACGTCATGAGACAAGGCAGCGACCGCAGCCCAACTTTTACTTGCCCATCCTTATACCTCCGTCTCCACGTCCGGTTTACGACCGTCAAGCGCAGTAATGTTTTTAACTTTGCGCGCCAGGTACTTGGCCTCGTCTTTCGCAAACTGCACATTTCGCATCGGTCGCCACTGCATCAGCCCACGCTGCTTGCGGTGCAGGTCCCGGCTGTTTCGGCGGTATTCCTTAAACGCATGGATGGGGCCTTGACCTTTCTTGTACGTGTCGCTCACAGCCGAGGCGTCGGTGACGTTGGTTTCATGAGATGCACGGCCGTCATCACCCCCGCTGCTAAAACTGCTCCCTGCAGCTGTCGTAGCTTGGAAGTCGGACATCCCAGCAGCGGATTCACCAGTTCTGGGGCGTGAACTGGCACTTGTTTCCTCGTCACTGTCAGGATACTCATCTTCCTCTTCAAACTGATCGTAGTCTTCATCACCTTCATCTGCGCGTTTTTTTCCAGCCATCGACTCGGCAGGGTCGCTCCCAAAAGCACCGGCCCAGCTCGTGCCGTCATTTGCCGTCCACTTCCTGCGCTCCTCTTCACTAGCCTGCGCCAGCACGTCGCGGCCTTGTGTCAACGACTTCTCATGAAGCTCCTTGGTGAGAGGTGGCACTTCAGTTTTGACTTCCTTGCCTCTGACACCCTCGGAGTAACACGCCTCCCAGGCCTCAATTGTTTCACGTGAATCATTGTCGCTAACAAAGCGAATGTGGTCCAGGTCTGTACCGGGTGAGAAGCGACCACGAAACTTGACGCGTCCAATCTCCTCGATGTCGAGATCCGGGATCTCTTTGAAGTTCTCTTCGGTAATGTAGTTTTGAGATAGGCGTAGAGAGCTGTTACACTTCCACAAAGGAATGTCAAAGTCTTGCTCCTCGCTGTCCACTAGATCCTTCAACCAGACGGCAGCAAAGGCGTCCGCGTGCCTCTTACCAGCAGGGCTAAATTCAAAGAAGACCGGCGATCGGTAGCGGTGGCGTACCGGTAATCGAAGTGTATGGCTGCCATCGTTGCCGCTCACATCGAATACCATGTCATCGTCGCCTTCTTTCGCAGAGAATTGGCGTTTGACGCTCGCAGTCGAGCCGCCGGTGCGCAGACGCAGCTTGGCTTTTATAGATGGTGCCCAGCCCACGGTCTGGATCTTATTCGATGTAAACTCAAAAGTGCCAATCTCCCAGCCGAGCTCCGGCGGTGGTAGACGTAGCTCAACAGACTTGAAGAGCAATGAGATGCGAGCGCGGCCAAAGCCGACGCCTCCGTCAAGAGGGTACCAGCGCGTCACCTCGCTACTCGTATGTAGAATATCAGACACTTTGAGCGGAATAACACCAATAAGGGGATCATGCTGACGGTGGCGAGAATCACGGACGGCCACTGTGACGATGGCAGAACGCCAGTCGCGAACAAACTTTTCAGTCCCGGCGTTGAAGATTGGCTGTGAGGATACAACCTTTGTTCTCGTCTTATAGGCGAGATCGTCGTTAATAAGAATAGTACAGTATGAGCTCGGCAACTTTTTACTCTCGGCTTCCTTGACTTCACCAGCTTCAGGTCGGGCGGGCTCATATTCTTTGCCTTTGCGGTTGCCGTCCGAGCCGCGAATGTTGGCGAGTTCAAGGCCGACAATCTGATGCACGACAACACTCAGCATGCCAGAGGGCCAGAGCGGGTCAGGCGGTGTGTGAAGAGCTGCCTCGGCTTCAGCTGTCTGAGGGACGGCGTTTTGACGATCCGCAGCCTCGGGTTTGTTCTTGAGTTCCTCGGGTTGATTGGGGTTCTGCTCGTCTGTTCGCAGTGCCTTTCGGAATAGCGTCTTGCCGAAAAATCCCACTTCCCAGTGTAGCTCCCCGGGCATGGTACTATCTGCCTTGAGACCTTTCAACTTGGAGACCTGGGGGAAGATTTTGCCTGGGTTCCGGACGAGTTCCTGAATACTCAACTCAATTTTACCAACAACATCATCCGCAGAAGATCTATCGCTATCCCATAGTTCAACAGAAAGCTGCTCGTCTGCCTGGATAATATCCGGGGTGACGAGTAGACCGCAGCTCTCGCCAAAAAATGGGTTGAGATCATCTTGAATAACGCGCGTGCAGAATTGGGGCTTGCCAAACTTGCTCCAGGCTAGGGTAATGTAGGGATCCGAGCCACCGCCTTTGCTACCGCGCTGGTCCTGTTTGCTAAGGTCAACAGCTTTGTGTATGCGAATATACAGGACACCAATGGCAATGGTGTCCTTCTTGATATCGTCACCCGTGAGTAGGCTGCTAACATCTAGAGTCAGACTCTTGGGCGCGACATACATGGACGCCGCGGCGGAAATGGCCCAATTGACAAAATTCGAAATGAGAGGTAGATTGAGAATATTGACTCCCCTTTGCACCATAGGAGTGCAACCTGCTTGGACCTTGGGGACGCCCATAAGTGTAACGGTCATGGTCTTAAGGAATGGCGGGTCGGGCGTGAGTTGAAGTCGGAGACGGGCAGTGGCAACGAGGCCTTGCAGCTCAACCCAGATAGGCAGCGGGACGCCAAACAAGCCGCGGATGCCAAGGTAGAAGACGAGCTGCATGCCCATGTTGCGGGCTTTGGACGTTATGTCTTGGCCTGATGGCTTGGCGTGATATGCTACAGACACCTCCATGTTGTAGAACTCGCCTGCTTGTTCCATGGCAGCCATTTCGTTGGGGTCCATGGTCTTTTCGTTTTGCTTGCGAATATCATCCTTGATATCCTGGACATGGGAGTCAGGCAGGGCACGCATATTGAGGATCCGAAGGGGGTTGCTGCCCTGGTGAATGTCGGCGACACGAATATTCTCAATGACACCTGGGACAGATGCAGCCATGACATCTTCTAGGCTGTACAAGAGTTTAGCATGTCTGAATTGCCCCTTCCACAATTTAATTGTCAGTATCGTTACTTACGTATCACCAACAGCAGCAAATATCTCTGGGTTAATGAGACCCCAGATAATTCCAATAGCCGTATTCATCCATTCGACGGATTCAGGGATCAAATTTACCGTGGCAGTTTCACCACGCTTCTGCTCACTTGACCACTCCACATCGCGACCCTGTCGAATAAGGTCCTTGCACCATAGAAAGACACCAGAAGTGATACAGAATGCAAGAGGAATCAAACCCAACATATGGCCACCAAATATTCTTCCTATGAATACAATGGCCAGGAAGATACCGAGGCACAATCCATTCGCGCGATTTTCGAGACTCTCAAACATGGGCTCGTAGCTGACTGTTGGGGTCTTGTAAAACAAGACAGACGTCTTTTCGCTACGAATAGGTACGTCCGAGGTGGCCCCCTCTTGTACGGGGTCAGGCGGTGCAGAAATGTCCATGGTCTCGCGGTATTGCTCAGTAGACATGTCGAGAGGCTTCTGGACTGTGGTATCCTTGCCTAGATTTTCGTTGGGGATTGACATCTTGAGTATCTCCATGTCAGTAACACAGTTATTGCTTCAGTTTTTATACCAGTCGGCAAAAAATACCTGAGGATCGTCAACTGCCTTTGCAAAGTCCAGCTTTGCATCGCGAATCTGGACATCTCTGCCAGTGACCGGGTCTCGCACCCAGCGGGCGGATTTTAGCTCAGTTCTCTCGTCTCTATTCATGTGCTCTGTTGCCTCCCCATTGGCATTGTTCTTCTTCAAATCGGCATCAATCTGGGCATCTCGTTGTTGCTTCTCACGATCGAGACGTGCCATGAACTCTTGGATATTTGGCACACGATTCCGGCCAGAATAGTGTTGGCCGGAAGGCACAACGTGCTCGTTGTTATTCATCTTGGTGATTTATAGGATAAATTGATAAAATATTCGAGGAGACGTTCAGTTCGATGAATTAGGGTACACTTTGCTCTGGTTAAATTAGCTGCTTTGTTTTTTCCTAACTTTTTCTTGCTTCATGAGAGAGGTTGTAGTTCCGTCCGCCGCTAGTTTTAAGCCCCGGTTGACAGAACCAACATCTGGACCCAGCTGGCGACAGCAAAAAAAAAAAAAAGGAAAAATGGGAAGTGGTTGGGACTGTGTAGACAAAAATGGAGGATGACAGGTAAGAAATTGAGGTTTCGGGTGAGCCAAAATTAATCATCTGTAGTTGCGGCAGACGAGCAAGCGCACAGCACCTCTTCCAAACGCAGCTTTCACTGTTCCCATCATCAATGACGTAGAACAGTGGTTCTCGAGCCGCTAACAACGGCAATCTCAAGCTTTCCAGTGTGGGGCTGGACGCCATGGCCACTAAAACGCCACAGTTTACAGCGATGGTGGAAATGTGGATAGCACCTCCGTACCAGGCATGTGGGTGACAAAAAA